>CM040618.1:111190653-111208636 GCA_022817965.1 Solanum lycopersicoides
AAAAAATGATCATAACGAATTTTCTGAAGCGAATACCATTTTCTTTTTCAAAAAATTAACGGATCAAAATTCAAGTTTACGGAAGGTCATCCCCAGTGGTTTAAAAAGACGGTGCTTGAGGCGAGACGTTTTATAGGGGTGCGATGCGTAAGTGCTGCGAGACACGGGCATAAGTCTCATGTCCTGTATATTCAATTTTTATAGTTTTATTTACTAATAATTAGCAAACTAAAACTTATTCATATGATTAATTTACAAGTTAACTTTTTATAAATTTAGCCTACATTATATAGAAATTATATTTATTTGAGTATAAGGATTAATAATTCAAGAATGAAGAAAAAATCGTATTAAATTTATCTATTATGAAAAGTTATCACTACACCTAATAAAAAATAATATAAAATAGAATTATAAAAATGATTAAAACAGAACAAGGTTTAAAAAATAAAATTAAAAAAAGGTGTTGGTGGGGTGGGATGTAATTCTTATCGAAATTGGTAATTTTTTTCATTGGTCAAGTTGGAACGGAGGAAAATATTACTTTAGAGACATTATTAATTTATCGAGAATTAATTTATAAAGGTTTTACTATAATTACTTTCTCCGCGTCAAAAAGACTGACCTGCTTTCTTTTTTAGTCTGCTTCAAAAGAATAACCCGTTTCCTTTTTAACAACACTTTAATTTTAGTTTTTCACGTGACATATTTAAACCACAAGATTAAAAAATATTTTTATACACTTGACATAAGTTTAATTTAGGACTACAAGATTGAAAAGTCTTCTTCATTTTTTAAACTATGGGTGTGTTTGGTATGGAGGAAAATGTTTTCCATGGAAAATGTTTTCCTGGAAAACAAGTAAAGTTTGGACTTATTTTCTTATGTTGGTTGGTGAGTAGAAAATATTTTCCGGAAATGATTTTTAGTGTTTGATTTATGAATGAAAAATGTTTTTGAGAGACATCTTTTATTTTTACTAGAGTAAAAATAATTTATGAAATTGAAAATTTTTTAAAATCAAAATTATTATTTTTTTGGGGGTGGGTGGGGGTAGGGGTAGGGGGGGGAGAGGAGTGAAAATAAAAATTTGAAGTTGATAGTATTTTTAAAAAAATAGATTAATTTTTTTGGGGGTTGGGGTGGGTGGGGGGCTGGTAGGGGAGCTGGCCGAGGGGAGGGTTAGGAGTTTAAAATAAAAATTTGAAGTTGAAAATTTTTGAAAAGCAAAATTATTTCTTTTGGGGGGGGGGGGTGGCTGGGAGGGGGGGTCAGGGATCGGGTGAAAAAATAAAATTTTGAATTGATTTTTTTTTAAATCAATGTTTTCCAAAAAAATGTAATTTGAAATTGGAGGAGAGTTTTGGAAAATGTTTTCCTTAGTTTTGAAGGGAAGTCATTTTCCTTAATTTGAGGAAATGAGTTGATTTGGAAACATTTTTTCAAAACTTTTGTCCCAACCAAACATGAGAAAATTGGAAAATATTTTTCCTTCATACAAACACACTCTATGTATCAAATCAAAAGTAAGTCATTAGACGGAGGGAATACATATATACAATTATTCAACAGATATACATATACAATTTTGATACATATACATACTAGTTACATATATAGAGTGAACCAACAAATATACAATACAATTCACTTTTCTATACTATCTCACTTGTCTCTCTCCTCCCTTTCGTTATCTTGCTCGCCCATCATCCTTTGTAACATGTAGCTATAAATCGTAAATAATCAAACCAACGATACAACTATTTATATCAAACACAAGCCTAATATATATTATATAGGCTGAACCCATCGATGACCTCCTAAAGTTGGCGCCAATTTTCACTTAGACACTTCAACTGAGCTTTATTCATTTTAGACACCTTATGACATGTCTCACTGTGTATTTTGACACTTCTTTAACAATTATCAAAAGTTAAAATGTGTGTAATCCACTCGCAGATGACATGGCATGACGACAAATTATGAGAAGACATGTGTCAATTTGGTTAAAACAAATTATAAGAAGAAGAAGGAAAAACCATTTAAATGCATATTTTAAATATTTCAATAAAGATACTTATTTCCTAGATGATATTTAATGACCCATATCTAAATTTTTTCGCCGAAATTAGAGTTCCGCGGAAAATTGAGAAGATTAGATCCAAATTTTTTTTCGCAATGACATCTCATATTTTATTTTATAACTAGTAATTCTAATTTTAAGTCAATATGTTTTGGTGGAAGAGAGAGAGAGAGAGAGAAGCTAGTAACAGAAATGATGGATCTCCATCTTTTTCATGAAGTAGTGATGTTATTTTTTAGATCTGATTTTTTTTTTAAAAAAGAGGAGCTTTTATAAGTTATTTTAATCAATTTATGATTCTTTTTAATCTTTTTCAATGAGTATGATTCTTTTTGTTTTAACTCAAAATTAATATATAATGGTGGTGAAAGGTGAAGGAGAAAGAGGGAAAAAGATGGAGTGAAAAAAATATTTGTTTTCACAAAAAACAATGCTTTCCACACGCTTAAAATCGATGCAACGCACTTTGTCAATTCATTAAAAGTTCAAAATGACACAACGGTCATGACTTGAGGTGTCTAGAATGAACAAAGTTTAGTTATGGTGTCTAAGTGAAAGTTGATTCCAATTTTAAGGGGCACTACAATATCTCAATTCATGTGGCACATATATAATTAAAAGAGTTGATCATTTTAAAAATATTTTATGTTATAATTTTTGTACATAACTATCTTTAATAATAAATAATGTTACTCACTTTGTTGTAATTTATGTGGCACATGGAAAACTCTGAGAGATAACCAAAATTTAAGAAACTTTAAAAATATTTTAAGTTGTGAAATTTTGAGAGTTAACCAACTTTTAATACATTAAAGAAATATTTCTAAATTATTAATTATTGTGATTTTTAGTGTTCTTAACGTAGTTGTCAAATAATATAGGTTACTCTCCATATTCCAAATTTTGTGGCACAAGTGAAACTTTGAGAGTTGATAAAATATTTAGTATGTTTTTTCATATTTATTTTATTAATTGTTGTGATTCATAGTATTATTTGTTTAGGGATTTTCCCCAAATAGTTACTATAATAAACTTAATATAGCTATAACTATAGTTTGCATATTATGAGTTGTAAATTTATAGCTACAATTTAAGCAGCCTCATTTGTACAATTCGCGTGCGTTTGTATAATACACAGATATTTTTGTTTAATTGAACTATTTTTGTATAAACTTGATATAATGAATTTATACAAAACAAAAACAAACATCTGAACTTTAAAGGGATAATTGTATAATAGCAAACTAATAATCTAAAATAAATGGAGTAGCTAGGGTTTGATTTAATTGTGCTCTATAGCAAACGTTTACCAAATTTGTCAGTCCCCTCTCTCCCAAATATCTCGCTCGCCACTCTCCTCCAATCTCTCGCTCGCTTTCTCACTTTTTATGTAAACACAAGTGTATAAAAAATATTTCTATTTGTATAAAGCAGAGGAAATTGTATAAATACATATATTTTTGTTCCCCTCTCTCCCCTCTTCCAGATCTCGCTCGCCACTCTCCCAAATCTCGCTCGCCACCCTCGCCTTTCTCACTTATACAAACAGAAGCGAAATGTATAAATTGCGTTTCTATTTGTATAAAGCGTGAGAAAATTGTATATACACATGCAAATACATATATTTTCGTCCTATACACTTATAATTATACAATAAAAATACTCCACTGCCCAGTTTCTTTTGCCTTTTTCTCTTTCTCGTTTTATACAAATTTCAAATTGTATCTAATTTCTCTCTTTCTCATTTTATACAATTCGATTCAATTGTATATTCCCTGCCAAGTCTCTTTTGTCTTTCTCTCTTTCTCATTTTATACAAATTCAAATTGTATATAATCGTTCTATACACTTATAATAATACAATTCGTTTTATACACTTCGTTTATATACAGTTCTCTGCCCAAGTGTCTTTCTCTTTCTCGTTTTATACACTTCGTTTTATACAATTTGCTTCAACTGTATATGTATAACGAATTATACAGTTTCTATGTTTGCTATGGAGCACAATTATGTAAACTTTGCTATAGCATACAAATATGAATTTTTTATTTGCTATATGTGAAAGTTGCCCAACTTTAAATAACTATACAATTTACATTATAAAAAATTACGTTATACAAACTTAAGAAATCAGTCCACGTAATTATCACCGAGTATTGATCGCAAATGATAATTAACTGAAATTATAATTATAACGACTAATTAATTAGTATATATTTTCAAATCATGAAATTTCCTCCTTTTTTGAAGTAACATTAATTACATACTAAAAAATAAAACAAATAAATTAAAATAGAGAAATTATTAAATACAAATAGAGGAAAATGACAAATCCGTCAATCGACCTATAGATTCTAAGCCCCTCTATTCGCTTTTATTTTATACATTTTAGAGATATTTTGACTTCAACCAACGAAAATATTATCAGATTGCAAAATTTCATAAATTGAGAAAAATATTAAAAGAATATTTGGATTGATTTAAAAGTTAATCATACACTTTTGAAATTGTTTTTGATTTTTGATAGTGTTTGACAAAGATATAAAAAAATTCAAATAAGTTAAAAATTAAAAGAGATCCTTCCTACTTTTTATTTTTGTGACTTAAAAATTATTTCAAATTTGACTTTTTTTTATTGAGTTAAAAATTATTATTTTTTAAATCAATTCAAATATGCTCTAATTTTTAACGGAAAATTTCTGATTCTTTACGAAAGTTTTAATAGTAAAACATAAAGAATCTTACCTAGTGTATCAAATTACTTTTAATACTGAAAAACTATATAATTTTCGCATAAATCTATCATTATAATTTTCGCATAAATTTATCGTTAGTGTAAAAGGATATATATTCTAATTTTTAAATAATACAAAAATATCTATATTTTAAAAATATGATAAATGATATTTATATTTTATCTGAGATAAATCAAAAATGACAAAATATATATATATATATATATATATATCATTTATAATAATTCGAATATATTTTTCCTGTTTCCCAATAATAATTCAGAGTAAGTAACCGAGTTATTCTTGAATCTTTGACTCAAGTGGAATGAAAGCTTGTGTTCTTATATATTTATTTGTCTGTCCCCCTTTACTTTATGAAAACTTCTCATGGAAAATAGTTGTTTTCATTTGACCCATTCTCTGATTAGGACAAGGATCTACTACATAAATTGAATTTCTTTACTAAATCTTGATCAAACCTATTTGTTGATATCCTCACAATTTTCAATACTAGTCATGGCGGAAGCATTACTCTCTGCTTTAATGGAAGTTCTCTTCCAAAAGATAGCTTCCCAAATTTTCCAAAAAATTGGACTACTAGGAAGTACAAAGAAAGAGATGTTGAATCTGCAGAGCACATTATCAACAATTCAAGCTGTTTTACAAGATGCTGAGGACAGGCAAATGAAAGAAAAAGCATTGAAGAACTGGCTGATGAAACTCAAAGACATAGTCTATGAAGCGGATGATTTGTTGGATGAATACATGACTGAATTGCTTCGTCATAAGGTAATTCTTGATGTCAGGGAAACTAGTTATTGTGTTTTCCATGCTGTTAATTCTCTTTATTTGAATGGTTCATTAATTTTTTGGGGTTATAGTATGAAGTTGAAACTGAAAGAAATTGTGGAAAAGTTAGAACTGGTAGCGAATGAGAGAGCCAAATTTCATTTTAGGGATGTTGTTTATGAAAAAGGGTTTTCTTGTGAAAGACCACAGTCGGATTCTTATGTAATTGAATCGAAGATTTTAGGGAGAAATAAGGATAAAAAGAATATAATCAAGTTACTTATAGGATCAGATGTGTCAGTTGTGAGTATTATTGGAATTGGAGGAATTGGGAAGACAACAGTTGCGAAATTGGTTTATAATGATGCTGTTGTGGAGAGTAGTTTTGATACGAGAATATGGGTTTGTGTCTCGGAAGGATTTAATGTGAAAAGACTTCTTAAAGCAATCATAGAATCTGGCACTGGTAGTAGTTGTAACCTTGTAGAGATGGATGTCATCCAGCGGCGTGTCCAGGAGTTGATATTAGGCAAGAAATTTTTGCTTGTCCTAGATGATGTATGGGATGATGATCATGATAAATATGAGAGATTGAAGAACTTAGTTCACAGTGGTTTGGATGGGAGTAAACTCCTAGTGACTACTCGCAATGAGAAGGTTGCATTACTGATGGGCACAACAAATCCATACCGTTTGGAAGGCCTTTCAGATGGTGATTGCTGGTCCTTGTTTCAGGAGCTTGCATATAAGAATAGGCAAAAAGAACTATTAGCTCTTGAGGAGGTTGGGAAAGAAATTGCAAAGAAATGTAGGGGAGTTCCTTTAGCGGCAAAGGCCCTTGGGAGTTTGATGTGCTTAAAGAATCAGAAATCTGAGTGGTCCTTCATCCGAGATTGTGCAATGTGGGATCTTATGGGACATGAAGATGGAGCTGGTATTCTTTCGGCCCTAAGATTAAGTTATGAATACCTGCCAACACATTTGAAACAATGTTTTGCATATTGTTCTATATTTCCCAAGGGATATCGGATAAATAAGAACACCTTGATACACCTATGGATGGCGGAAGGATTTGTTCCATCCTCTGAAAGCATACCACCGGAAGAAGTTGGGAATGGTTATTTCAATGAGTTGTTGTGGCGCTCCTTCTTCCAAAATGTGAGAAGAGATTTTGATGGGAATATAGTCAAGTGTGACATGCATGATCTTGTTCATGATCTTGCCAAATCTGTAGGCGGTGTTGATTGTTTAACAACAGAATTTGGCAAGGAGGTTATCATTCCTGTGGCGACACGTCACTTATCGATGTTTGGCAATGAGGTGGTACCTAAAAATCCCGGCATGTTGAAGAATGCTCAAAAGCTGCGATCATTTCTTCTATTGGATGGGCAGAGAAATATCACAAAACTTTCCAAGAGTTTCTTTTTGAGCTTTAGATCTATTCGGGCTTTAGATTGCAGCGGTACTCGCAT
The DNA here is from genome assembly GCA_022817965.1 of Solanum lycopersicoides. Taxonomy (NCBI): domain Eukaryota; kingdom Viridiplantae; phylum Streptophyta; class Magnoliopsida; order Solanales; family Solanaceae; genus Solanum; species Solanum lycopersicoides. The sequence continues at coordinate 111,197,733 of CM040618.1, forward strand.
AAAGAAGTTGTCTAATTCAATTGGTACTTTATTACATCTGCGGTACCTCAATCTTTCACATACTCTGCTGAGAACATTGCCCAAGTCTATCTGTTGCCTCCTTAATCTTGAAGCTTTAATGCTTAAGCATTGCAACCATCTGATAGAACTTCCGGCAGAAATTAGAAAGTTGGTGAACCTTAGACATCTGGATATATACGGATGCACATCCTTAACCATGTTACCTGGTGGCATTGGACAGATGAGATCCCTTCAAACTTTGCCAGTTTACATTGTTAGCGATGCTGCTGCTAGTGACATCTCAGAATTGCAGAGACTTGATCTTCATGGTGAATTAATGATCAAGAACCTTGAGAACTTGTCCAATGAAATATGTGCCAAAAATGCAAACTTGAAAGGGAAGAGGCACATCCGATTTCTAAAATTGATATGGGCGCAAGTTGAAGAAATGGAGACAAGAGAAAATGTTGAGCGAGTTGTTGAAGGCCTTCAACCAAATTCTGATTTGAGGAAGTTACACTTAGAGGGTTACATTGGTGCAAATTTCCCCAGTTGGTTGATGACTACATACTTGGTAAACATTGTGGAACTCTCACTTCTCAAATGTCACAGGTGCGTGGAACTGCCTCAACTAGAGAAACTGCCTTTTCTTGAGATTCTCACTGTTGATGGAATGGATTCTGCAATGTATTTCTGTAATAGTTCTGGTGTAAAGGATTCGGCTACACATTTTGCATCACTGAAGCAACTGACCCTCAGGAATATTCCCTCTCTACTGGGATGGTCAGTTAATGAAGATCATGGTATTCTTCCTCGTCTGAAGAAACTTACGTGTGAGGCATGTCCCCATTTGAATAGCTTGCCATGCCTACCCTCTCTCAACTCATTAGAATTATCTGATTGTAGCAATGAATTACTAGCAGAGACAGCAGCCAATGTTACCTCCCTTACTCATCTTATGATCAGTGGATTTTTGGAACTTATACACTTACCTGAAGGGTTGCTGAAAAACAATATAAGTCTGCTGTCTGTAGAAATTAGAGATTGTCCAGAGATTCGAAGTCTTTCGAGTGAGCTGAAAGTTCTTCCTTGTATCGAGTCATTAAGCGTCAGTAACTGTAAGTGTGAGAAATATTGGAGAAAATATTATTGAATTGTGTATCTAAATTGTTACATTGAGACCCTATTTATAGACACTACATTGGAATCCTTTTTCGACTAGAATTCCTATTCCTACTAACTAGAATTCCTATTCCTACTAGAATTCCTATTCCTATTCTTATTTCTACTCCTATTCTAAGTAAGAAATACTTATTCCTATTCTAACACTCCCCCTCAAGCTGGTGCATACAAATCATATGTACCTAGCTTGTTACAGATGTAATTAATACGATGACATGTGAGAGACTTGGTGAACATATCTGCAAGCTGATCATTTGACTTCACAAATTTTGTAACAATATCTCCGGAGAGTATCTTTTCTCTGACATGACAGTCAATCTCAATGTGCTTAGTCCTTTCATGAAACACTGGATTTGATGCGATATGAAGAGCCGCTTGATTATCAGACACAAGTTCCATCTGATCAATTTTGCCAAATTTTAGTTCTCCCAGTAACTGTTTGAGCCAAACTAACTCACAAGTTGCTGTCGCCATTGCTCGATATTCTGATTCTGCACTAGATCGAGCAACCACATTTTGTTTCTTACTCTTCCACGACACCAAATTACCTCCAACTAAAACACAATATCCGGATGTCGAACGTCTGTCAGAGGGTGATCCTGCCCAATCAGCGTCTGTATATCCAATGATATGCTCATGACCTTGATCTTCAAAGAGTAGTCCTTTACCGGGGGCTGACTTTATATATCGAAGAATACGAACAACTGCTTCCCAATGACTATCACAAGGGGAAGTCATAAACTGACTTACAACACTCACGGGAAAAGAGATGTCTGGTCTAGTCACTGTGAGATAATTCAACTTTCCAACAAGTCGTCTATACCTTTCAGGATTACTAAGTGGCTCCCCTGTCCTGGAAGAAGTTTAACATTCGGATCCATCGGAGTGTCAATAGGTCTACATCCCATCATTCCTGTCTCCTCAAGAATGTCTAAGGCATACTTGCGTTGAGAGATAACAATGCCTGATCTAGACTGAGCAACCTCAATACCTAGAAAATACTTCAATCTGCCAAGGTCTTTAGTCTGAAAGTGCTTAAAAAGATGTTGCTTTAAATCGGTGATACCATCTTGATCATTACCAGTGATAACAATATCATCAACGTAAACAACCAAATAGATACATCGACCTGGTGCAGAATGTCGATAAAACACAGCGTGATCAGCTCCACTACGAGTCATGCCAAACTCCTGAATTACTGTGCTGAACTTCCCAAACCAAGCTCGAGGAGACTGTTTCAGACCATAGAGTGACCTACGCAATCGACATACAAGGTTACTAGACTCCCCCTGAGCAACAAAACCAGGTGGTTGCTCCATATAGACTTCTTCCTCAAGATCACCATGCAGAAAAGCATTCTTTATGTCCAACTGATAAAGAGGCCAATGACGAACGGCAGCCATAGATAGAAAAAGACGAACAGATGTTATTTTAGCCACATGAGCGAAAGTGTCACTATAATCTAGCCCAAATATCTGAGTATACCCTTTGGCGACAAGGCGAGCCTTAAGTCTATCAATCTGACCGTCTGGATCAATTTTGACTGCATAAACCCAACGACAACCAACAGTAGATTTACCTGCAGGAAGGGAGACAAGCTCCCAAGTACCACTCTTATGTAAAGCAGACATCTCATCAACCATGCCTCCATCCAGAATGAGAAAGTGCTTCACCTGTAGTCTTAGGAATGGAAACAGAGGACAAAGACGATACAAAGGCATAATGGGGTGATGATAGACGATGATAACTTAAGAAGGTATAATGCGGGTTAGTATTTCGAGTAGATCGTATACCTTTTTGAAGTGCAAGCGGTGGGCTAGGTAGAGGCAAGTCCGCAGTAGGAGCAGGGTCTGGCGCATGACATGAATCATCTGGGACTAGGGTGGGACGGCGATGATAAGTTAGTAGTGGTGGCACTGCAACTGGAGATGTAGACGTAACTGTAGATTCCTCAAAGGTTGGCACAGGTAAAACTTGAGGTATAGGTAAGACCATAGATACATCAGTATGATCAGAAGATGTATAGTAAGGCTGAGACTCAAAAAATGTAACATCAGCGGACATAAGGTATCGATGAAGATCATGTGAATAACAACGATACCCTTTTTGAACTCTAGAGTAACCAAGAAAGACACATTTGAGGGCACGAGGAGCTAATTTATCTTTCCCTGGGGCTAAATTATGAACAAAGCATGTACTCCCAAAGACACGAGGGGGAATAGGATAGAGATGTGACTGAGGAAACAGTATGGAATGTGGAACCTGATTCTGAATAGACGAAGAGGGCATTCTATTAATTAAATAACAAGCTGAAAGGACTGCATCACCCCAAAAACGCAGCGGAACATGGGATTCAATGAGGAGAGTGCGAGCAGTCTCTATGAGATGCCTATTCTTTCTTTCTGCGACACCATTTTGTTGAGGAGTGTATGGACAAGATGTTTGGTGAATGATTCCGTGGTGAGACATAAATTCCTGAAATTGGGATGATAAGTATTCTAAGGCATTATCACTACGGAAAGTACGAATAGAAACACCAAACTGATTTTGTATTTCAGCAAAGAAACCTTTGAAAATAGAAAATATCTCAGAACGATCTTTCATTAAGAAAACCCAAGTGCATCTCGAATAATCATCAATAAAACTGATAAAATAACGAAATCCTAAGGGGGAACTAACTCTACTAGGACCCCAGATATCAGAATGAACTAATGAAAATATAGACTCTGAACGACCCTCAGTTCTACGAGAAAATGTAGCACGAGTGTGTTTCCCAAGTTGACACGACTCACAATCTAATGTGGATAAACCAGACAAACTAGGCACCATCTTTTGCAGTTTGGATAGACTTGGGTGTCCCAAACGTTGGTGAATTAGATTTGGGGAATCTGTAACGGAGCATGCTGTTAAAGAATTAGAAGAGGTAAGATAGTAAAGGCCTTGTGATTCATATCCTGTTCCAATCGTCTGTCCCGTACTGCGGTCCTGCATGAGAAAGAAATGATCAAAAAAAGTTATGCTACAATGTAGGGCTTTCGTCAAACGACTAACCGATGCTAGATTAAAAGGAGAACCAGGGACATAAAGAACAGAGTCAAGAGTGACAGAAGATATGGGTTTGGCTTTTCCAACCCCTTTTGGTTTTGTTTGTATCCCATTGGCTAATGTAATAGCTGGAAGAGATTGTGAATAAACAATCTCAGACAAAAGTGATTTATTACCAGTGATATGATCAGAAGCCCCCGAGTCTATGACCCATGATCCAAGAGTGTTAGACTGTGATATACAAGTAAAAGAATTACCCACAACTGAAACATTAGGTTTTGCAACCGAAACTACTTGTGAAGACGTTTGTTTATTTGCACGATACCGAAGGAACTCTATATATTCCTTTAGAACAATAGGATCATAACTGGGTGGTCGACCATGCAAAACAAAACATATGTCACGAGTGTGTCCAGGTTTATGACAATGACTACACTTGGATCGAAATTTTCCAAAACGTTCTCTCCCGTCTATTCTCCATGGATTGATATGTACGCTGGGAACTACCAAAAAATCACTGGAACCCTAATTCCGGTGATCGGATCTGGAGATAACTGTATGGGTTCTTACCGAAAATACTGGACGACCCTAACAGAAGAGAGAAATTCGAAAATTCTGATTTTGTCGGAATTTTGCCAGAAACAGCCTGAAAATCGCCGGAACCCTAATTCCGATGATCGAATCTGATCGGAATCCGAAAAAAAAATAAAAAAAAATTACATAGCCAGCCTCGGAATGAAGAGGCGACCCAGATAAAAAAAATTTTTTTTTTTTTTTTTTAAGGAGTCCACCCATCTCATTAACCACCGATGTGGGACTTTTTGTCATTCTTTAACACCCCACCTCACGCCCAGTGCTTAGCATCTGGTGCGTGGGCAATTTTGATTTCGGGGGTCCAAAACATCGGGTGAGACGGGCCCTGCTCTGATACCATGTGAGAAATATTGGAGAAAATATTATTGAATTGTGTATCTAAATTGTTACATTGAGACCCTATTTATAGACACTACATTGGAATCCTTTTTCGACTAGAATTCCTATTCCTACTAACTAGAATTCCTATTCCTACTAGAATTCCTATTCCTATTCTTATTTCTACTCCTATTCTAAGTAAGAAATACTTATTCCTATTCTAACAGTAAGAATCTCAGTTCTGTGCTCGATTCCTGTGGACTTGGGACTTTGAAGTCCTTGTCCATTCATGGTTGCCATAACATTAGCCTGGAAAAAGGATTACAAAGCTTACAGTTTCTTCAATATGCATCACTCTCTGACTGTGGAAACTTGACAACCTTGCCGAGGCCTATGCAACACCTTACGTCTCTCCAAACTCTGCATATATGGAGCTGTTCTGAGATGTATATGCTTCCAGAATGGCTAGGAGACCTCAGTTCCCTTAGAGAATTGGAGCTGTGGTACTGCGGAAAATTAAGTTCTCTACCAGAATCAGTGAAAAAGCTGACTAAGCTTCAGTTTCTGTCTATGTGGGGCTGTCCAAATTTGGGATCAAGATGTAGAAAGGATGTCGGAGAAGATTGGCACAAGATAAAACACGTTCCATTCATCAAGATTAATGGTCCATATATCCGAGCTATGACAGGTAATTAATGCATTTTAGATCATGTACTTTTTCTGGTTACACTGAAACATCAGAATATTATATATTACTTCTCATTTTGACTGCTACAAGTTTCAAAATAAATAAATATTACTTCTCATTTTGTTCAACATGAGTTCATGTTCACAGAGATATAGAGAAATATATTGAATGCAAATGATTTTACTATTGATGTATTGAAGGAGAGCCTGGGAGCAATAGGAAAGTTGTCTCTGTGAGACCCATATGGGTCACAGGGTTGAGCCGTGGGATCAACTACTGATGCTTGCGTCAGGGTAGTCTGCCTACGTTGCATTCCCTTGGGCACGTCCTTCCCTGGACCTAACCTGAAGCTGGATGCTCTTTACTGAAATGATTTTTATAAAATTGATTTGAGGATAAGATGTTACATCATATTTAAAATTAATAATAAGTACACTTCATAATTGTTGTTGTTAGCTTGACTTTTCTTGATGGTAGTTTTGCATTTAAGGAGGTTGTTATTTTTCGACAACCTTAAGTTAGATAGTTGGTCAAACCAAAACAAAGGGGAGAAGTATAGCTGAAACACTATTCTTGCTTTTCATTTGGAAAAGAATGTCCTTTACTGTTTGAACTTCATATTGAACCAACATTCCACAACCCTCTTTATTGATCAGGGTTTAGGACCAACTACATTCTGTGAGGCGTGAGCATAGTTAGAGTAATTGCTGTTAAACTTACATTAGTTATTTTGTTTCCTGGGGATTTTTATGTTTCGTTAAAGATTTGTATGTTAGTATAGAATAAGTGTGGGAGTTAAAGAAACTCTAGTTTGAGGGAGCCCTTGTTTTTTTCTTTTCTGGATAACGTTCAGAGAATCCTTAAATTCCCTAAAAAGAGATTATTGAGTATTGAAATGAATAATGCCCAAATAGAGTGGAATGGATATAAAAGGGTTCATATAGCTGACACTGACTAGTTTGGGTTGAGCTAGTAGATTGATTGACAGTCTGAACATGTGGATAGCAGTATCAGTTTGGTTTCTTATTCAAAAGTTTTATTGAGTTGGTCAATTTGGTTTCTCAGTTAAAACGTTCATATAAATTCATATCAAACAGATCAAGGTTCCTGGTTAAATACCATAATGCCTTATATTTGTGTGGTTAATGCATCAACCGTGAATGTTGTGTGGGAGTATCCCATGCCATCAGGATTTAATTTGGTGTTATTAGTACATCATTCCACATAATGTATTAGCTACTCTATCCTGTCTTATCATACCAATTGCAGTAACTTCTATTACTATCCTCTTGAGTATTCCATTTATGGTAATCCAAATGTATCATAAGTCCAAATCAAATTGCTGTTTTAGTGAGTAAAGATAAATAGTCATTACGTGCTTAGCAATTGCGCCTCATTCATCTATTTCCCTTGAGACTCCTTCCGTTTGCTATATGATCAGCAACAGTTTTTGTCGTAGAAGTCATATGAAATGCTAGAGACTTGTTACTTAGTCCCAGCGATTTTTGGCTCTCATCATATCTATTTCTTCAACTTGCCTAAGGTTAAAAGTATAATTCTTGGTTGTAGCTGTACTGGGGTAGCAGAAATATCTTTTGTCTAGCAACATAGTGAAAGTTTTCTTTAGAAATCAACAGATAGCAGAATATAGAATGTCTTAGTCTTTTTAGAAAAATAATACATACGATAGCTTGACATAATTTCAAAGTAGTAAACTTTAAGCCTAAATATGAAAATTTCACTCATAGGATAGATCATTCACGCAAAGTCTATAATCATACCCTAATATGAAATTTCACTCATAGAACAATGCTTGTTGAATCAATGTTGGCCTCCATACTAAACCATATCATGCAAACCATTTTCACTACCAACTAGCATTTCAAATATCAAGTCGGAAGAACAAAGCTCTTCTTGCATCACTCACTTAGAGATTTCGTAATGATAACAACTCACTCTGGAAATAATTAATGAATGCAATTTTAATACAAGAAATATAGATACGAATAGCTCCCATACTTGAAATAATGTTTGTGCTGGTTGGAATATTTGTCTTGAAAGTCTTCTCTTGCTAGTCGGAGATGGAGAAAATAAAATAAAATCTTGGAACAACTCTTGGATCCAAAGTTCCTTGGCATTACTAACATGATTCATAGGCCTCTCGACTTCAATGAGGAACACTTGAACCATCTCAGACTACTTACATGATAGACAAACTTTTCTTCCTAATCTTTCCGTTGAACTTCCTGAACACATTTTCAATAGATTGGACTATACTTACATTAGAAGTTCCAACCACTAGGAAGATTTCGAGATCTTCTTATGGAAACAAAATGGGTTGTTCAGTACTCCATCAGCCTACCATCTTTTACCACCATAAATTGGAAAAGATCATACACTTAACTGTAAATGGCTCTGCAACTAAACACTTTGAAAAAAATGATGTATACTTCCTTTGGCTAGTTTTGCATTACGTAATTCCAATAGCTGACCTCCTTCATAAACACAGGATCTGACATTTTAGTTTGTGGGCTGCAATGAGGTAGAAAATGTTTGAGCATATCTTTCTTAATGGAAATATGCAAAAACATTTTGGACTAATCAAGGAATTCAACACACCAAAATGCACAACCCTTTTTTCCTAGATAAAAACATGAATGCATTAACGAAAATATTGTGCGTAACTTGAAATTGATAAGAGTTATTCCCTTTCTGTTTTTGGTAACACATTTTGCAGAGATTATATCGCGGTTATGGTAGCATTGTCATCTAATTAATTGTTCGGGTCAGCATGCACTCACCTCGACCATTGTCTTTTAATTTATATGTGTTGGAAGTGGAAAGAAAGGTAGCCAACATGCTAACTAATGGCAATGAATGTTATGCTAAATCTCAGTGATGATATTGCAGGTTATCCTTGACTAAGGTGGAGACGCTAACCAAGTAGCTAAAAATAGAGACAAAGCTGAATACCTAAGTATCTTCTTTTTAAATATCGTCTGTTTTTGCCTCCTTCTGTAGTTCTGTATCTGTATGTTATGAAGGTTAGTGTTCGTTTGATAGCTGGTTTGGCGGTGAGTTATGTTGATGAAATCCCCCCCCCCCAAGTAATATCACGTTTGGTAACTAGTTAGGATGTAAGTTATTCATGTATAAATTTGATATGATATTAGTTATTCATGTATAAATTTGATATGATATTTAGTTTGCAATTTAGAAACACATATATAAGTTAACGAGAGAATCTATATTTTATTTTATGGTGAATGGGAAGGCATATGATAGGAAGGAATATAATTTTGTTGCAAGAAGACAGAGAGCTAAAAGTCCAATTCTTTTGGAGTTTTCAAGTTCAACTTGTTCTTACTCTTCTTTGAATCTGAAGCTCCAATTTGTCTCTTACTGCAAAAGGAATTTAGCTGCTGCTGCCTGTGATTATTTTTCTTTTTTTTTTTTTTTTTTGGGTTACAGTTTGCTTTCTCGTGACTTTTGCTTTTACTGAATGATTAGTCTTCTATCAAGAGTCAACCCATACTCTTTAAGATTATTTTTCAAATATTTTCAATAAAATTATTTTAGATTCATCTGTTTGTACTCATTATATAGATTCAAGGTAATGGTCCAAATATGTTGCTCTATCTACTTTTTACTTGTTTACTATCATTTAATCTCTTATTAAGTACTATTCACTAATAATTAAGATAATTCAAAAAGTATGTCAAATCGAAAGTATAATGAAGAATATATTTAAACTATTTTTGGTAGTACATGGATATGTTTGACTCCTTTTCCTTTTTCTAATTTAATGATAAATTTAGTTGAGTGATTTTGAAAAAAGTCAAAAGTGATTTTATTGCTATTAGGTGAATTTCGAGAAGCTCTTAAATCCATCTCATATTTGCTTATACAAGTTAAGATAATTGCTTTTAATGTGCAGTTTAAGGTTGCTTGTAATTGCAGATTTAAGTAGCCTTGCTAGTCATTTGCATGCATCCACTGGAGAAAGAGGGTAAAAAATCTCCTAAAATGAGCTAGCAAAGGACATGTATAAATAAATTAATAAATGCAGTGTCTGAGTTGAATAAGATGTTTATTAAAGACAATAAGGTATCATAGCTATATATGGAAAGTCCATGGAAGATGTGTATGACAAGTAATACTGCTTATGATAAATGCACATCTATTATATATCATACTACTATTTAATTTTGATGTTTGGTGAGAATGCATCATTAATTGAGACCAGAACATGCCATTCCCAAACAACCAACAACCAAACAGTTCTCTTGAAAAATAGCTATTGTCATGGAATTTAATATAAAAATCGTCGTAAAGTTTTACCTGTAGAATTTGAGACACTATAAATGTGAGTATTTTTCAAAGACATGATCGAGACATGTAATTCTGTGAATTGTACCTGTCAAATTACAGTTGTTAACAACTAGGCTTGTTAAGCTCAAATAATGGGCAAAATATCATAATTAGGATATTTACCTGAACAGAGATAACATAAAAATGACAAAATCCACTTCTGAAGAAAAACATGTTTACTAAGATATACCTAAGTTTTTCACAATAAAATAAGCATATTTTCTCTTGATCAGCATTAGAATACAAGATCTGTTCAGCTACTTTCCACATTTTGTAGATCTCATATTTTCTCTTGACCAACATCATAATACAAGATCTAGTTCAGCTACTTTTCTACAACATGTAAATACATATTGCAAGATATGTAGCATGTACATTGGGAGATGGCTTTTCAATGAGTTTATAATGTTCGATATGGGAAATAAGACAGACCCGAGTAAGTACAACTACATTCAAAATCAGAAGATGGATATGTCTAACATCCTGCAAGACCCTAGACTCACTCCGAGTCCCTCTCTCTATTGCCTTGACTCCTCAATCTCAATAGGATAAGAAAAGAGAATCCAACAATTGCTAAGGAATATCTTGAACTAAGAGAACGTTAAGTAATACTTGAGCAACAAAAATACAACAAGCTTTCACTTGTTTAGACATTGCAAGATCTTAACTACTTTGCAACTACTTTGAGTTTTGCAATTGTAGAAGA
>CM040618.1:111209636-111375832 GCA_022817965.1 Solanum lycopersicoides
AATAGATCCCACTTTTTTAAGCACATCTCTTGTCTGGACTCTACTCTTAGAGTTATGTAGAAATATATAACTAACTGAATATTAAAAGAATAAGAAAAAGCAACTAAAAACCCCATATCAACTTCTCCTAAGCTCTTGGAGATTTTGCTCATAATTATCTTAGAAAACTGATTAAAGGTTAGTTGGCTTTCAATTTTTTCTTTCTAGTTTGTTATGGATTGGGAAATTTTGGTCTTTTAGGTTAATGATTTTTAGGATGTTTGAGTTGTAGAATTTTCAATATGGTTTTCCAGATAAGGTTGATCTGTTGACAGATTCAGGATTTGAAGTTTGTAGTTCAGGATTTAGATCTTTTGAGTTACTGTACATATTAATGGATTTTTTAAATGAAAATATAGAGTTTGAACTAGAGTTATTGTTGGGCTGAATAAATATGTTTACATCATGGAAAAAATGAAGGTAGGATTTTTAATTTTTTTTTGTAAAAGAATCTGATCTTAGTTGATTTATCTATTAGCCAAGTAATAATTAGATGTAAATTACTATATTTTTGTTGAGTTTGATTGCATTACTTTCCTGTTTTTTAATAACAACCTAAATGCTTTGTTTTCAATGTATTCTTTATTTCAGGTATTCATTTTAGAAAGGTGACTCTGGGATGGAATTTTGTTCTTTCTATTCTACGCCCTATTACTGCGTTGTAAATGTTAAACCGAATGTGATTCAAAAATGCCTAATTTCAAATCAGACAATGTTTCCTAGACTAAAAGAAGGAAGGTTGTGTTCTAGTTTAGATGTTTATAGCGTAGAGAAAAACAGGAAGCGGAGATCTTGCACTGTCGCTTCTGTTAAGGGGTTGACAGTGTTGACTCAAGTCTCTTGAATGAAAGCTATAACATAGATGTCGTAAATGGGAAAGTCGGTACAGAAGGTGTGACTAGTAGAGGTAAATCAGTACCAAAGGTTATGATTCCTAGTTTACCAAGTGAAGCTAAAGGTGATGCTGTTGCTGTGATTCATAGCTGTTTGTGGGAATGGAAGCCAAAACTGAATGTTCATTATGAGAAATCTGGATGTCAAAATGTTAACTCCGCGCCAATACTTTTTCTTCCTGGTTTTGTGTTGGTTCCTTTCACTATGAAAAACAGCTAAAGGATCTTGGTCGTGATAACAGAATATGGCATTAGATTTTATTGGACAGGGGAAGTCATTACTAGTGAGGATCCAACTTCACGGTCAAAAAGATTAGATGAATCGAAAGGTGATGGAAACAATGCTCTCTGGGGTTTGGGGGATGAAGCAGAACCTTGGGCAAAAGAACTTGTCTATTCTATTGACTTGTGGAGGGAGCAAGTACGCTATTTCATCGAAGAGGTACAGTTTCTATCTTTGTCCTTGTATTTTTTTCTCAAAGTGGTTGATCTGCAGATTAAGCATTGTCGTTGATGTATTGCTAAATTCATGTTCGTTAAATACTCTGGCTCGTAACAAAGTCTAGAAGATGAAAGTATAAATATTCATACAAGACTTACCAGCACATTACAATTGCAGTCGAAGAGAATTTGCTATAGTATGCCAGACTAATGTTCCTTGGCACTAGTATATTTTTGTTCGATTTAGGCTATGGAACGATGGGCTTCTCAATAAGTTTCCAAATTATTGATTGGTTACAACAAAACAAATTATAAACTTGTATCCTTTGGTGATGCAGGTTATTAAAGAACCAGTCTACATTGTGGGAAATTCACTTGGTGGATATGTTGCCCTCTACTTTGCAGCATACTACCCTCAATTAGTGAAAGGTGTAACCTTGCTGAATGCTACGCCTTTTTGGGGATTTCTTCCTAATCCTGTTAGATCTCCGAGATTATCTAAATTGTTTCCATGGGCTGGTACTTTTCCTCTGCCCTCCAATATCAGAAAGCTCACAGAACTTGTGTAAGTGCCCTGACTTACTCTTTTGATTATGTAGTTTCCTGATCCTATAAACTTATATACCGAGTAAAAGGTTCTTCTTGCCAGCAATACAGTATATATTGATAAGCATCAAGACCATGACAAATGATGTGTTGTTACATTTTGCAACTCACGCTGAAAAAATGAATCGTTCTTGGATAATTTGATGTTCTTTCATCATATTTATAGAGGGACATTATGGATTGTCTCCTTATTTTTGGGTTTTGTCTAGTTCTCAAACTTATCCGTCTGTACGCTTCATTATGCTTCTGTAGATGGCAGAAAATTAGTGCTCCTGAGAGTATCGCAGAGGTGCTTAAACAAGTTTACGCTGATCATACCACAAAAGTAGATAAAGTTTTCTCTAGTATTCTCGAGGTAACAGAACACCCTGCAGCAGCTGCATCCCTTGCTTCAATAATGTTTGCTCCTCAGGGACAACTAAATTTTAATGAGGCCCTGACTGGGTAGGTGAAGCAAGTAGTATTACATAGCCGTAGCATTTGGCTTGCATATGTTTTCTTATCCTGTAGCAAAGCTGAAATCTTTCACCTCGCTATATTTAGGTGTAGAATGAACAATGTACCGGTCTGTCTGATTTACGGGAAAGAAGACCCCTGGGTGACGCCTATTTGGGGTTTACAAGTTAAACGTCAATTCCCTGAAGCTCCATATTATCAGATAAGTCCAGCTGGTCACTGCCCCCATGATGAAGTCCCAGAGGTACGCCGTCTTTCTTAGCTATACATCTGCTTTTGACATTCGCTCTTGTCTGTCAAAAAAGTTTAAACATGATATAAGATCATGATCATTCTATGCCACACACACTGACTCTAGACTTTGGTTTCGCCTCTGAATACAAACGTGCAGATTGTTAACTTTTTGCTGCGGGGATGGATCAGGAACGTTGAATCCGATAGTTCAGTTGCATTGCCTCTGCTAGATTATCCAGACAGCGTTGAATACGACGTTGTCAAAGAATTGGAATTTGTTCGGCAAGGAATGAAAAAATCAGCAAAAGTGCAATTTTATGGATCAATGACTTCTCAATGGGAGAGGCTTGCCATGTTTCTAAATTCTAGATTCCAAGGTGGAGTTTACTCTCCATAATTGTACATATTAATTTTTTTCATTTCTTTGTATCCATATTGTGAGATCAATTTCTGTGTTACATAACAACTTATGTAAATTGTAATTGGGTCACATATATTGAGTGTAAAAAAGAAAAATTTTAATTCCTTCATTAAATCTTGTTTATCATTGACTAAAATGTCAAAACCATGAACAATTCTTGTTTTTGTTTGGAATCATTAAAAATGATCAAATAAGAATTACTATGACAACAATCAAATTAACTTAATCCTTTTCCTAGCATATTCTTTTCATCTTACGTTTGTTATTTTAGAGTATAGATCTATAATATTTTCACCGCAACATGCTTTTGATTAACGTTTTTCTCAAGTTCAAGAGTTTATCAGAAACACTGCATATGATGTTGTTATTACTTTATATATATATATATATATATATATATATATATCAACTACGTTGATTTGACTTTAATATTTGATATCAATGTAATCATGTCAGTTTGTCCGCAGTTTGTCCGCAACTCAACTAATCCATCAAATATCCTACCCAACTCACACATGAAATATCCCTCCAAAATAGGAAGCAAATAAGCTCATACTAAGTGTTATAAATGAGAGTCAAACCTTCATTGTCCAATTACTGTTACATGCCTCAATCACTGGTTTTGTTTGTCTTCTCTCAGCTATTCTACATGAATACGTCAACTCTGATCCAACACGATGGCCTAACAATTACCACTTATTTCTAGTTACCAAAATATTGAAAGTTGAGTTCATTACCACACAGCTAGTTAAAACACACACGTCTTAAAGAGTCAATTAGTGCACCATTTTCAACTAACTGATACATCACAAAAGCTAATCCAATTGGAGCCAATAGATAAAGAAAAAACTTCACAGAGTCGCTATTGTTTGGGTAGCCAAAATTGTTCTCATTTCGTCTTTGCATATTGATAATTGATAGTTAATTTTATAATATTGATGAACTGATTATATACTTAGTACAACTGTCAAAATGGGTTGACTCAACTCAACCCTAACAGGTTAGAGAGTTAAATGGGTTGACCCTCTTAATTAAAGAGCCTATAAAATAGCAACCTAAGCGGGCCACAGGTTGGGATGGGTTGTCCCTATAACCAAAAATCTGACAACATTTTTCTCTTAGAAAGAATACAAACATTGATGAATTACACATAGTGAATATTTACAAAACAAATACATGATAGTCAAGATACAACACTCGTAAATTTCATCCGAGCAAAAAACATTAATTGATTACTATTTTCATAAACAAGACAATAAAGGAGAAGCGAAAACTTAGGCATAAAAACATAAGTAAAGGAGGTCAAAGATTCATATGGAGTAATGCACTTGGGCTAATAAGAAAACTTAGTGGGTTAATTAATAATCCTAAAATGTAAAAGATATGTAAAAAAGTCTTGATTTTATATTGATATTTTAAAAATATTTATCGACAAAATCTAACAAGTAAAACACTACTTAAAATATAGGAAAAAAGTCTGAAATATATTAGAACTTTGACCGAAATTGTTGTAACGATATCAAACATTGAAAAAGATTTGTTTACCCCTGCACTGTTTAATAATGTATTTTAAAGGTATATATGTGCACATGTGAACATAAAAAATATTGCATATTATAAATAGTATTGTATCCACGTGGCACATATATACCTTTAAAATACATTATTAAATAGTGCAGAGAGGGGTAAACGATCCTCCATAAAGTTAGGTATCGTAACAGCATTTTCGACTCAAATTGGAGTACTTTTCAAACTATTTCCCCTAAAATATATATAATACACATTTTTAAGGAAACTTACATAAATATACTACAAATAAAAAATATTTACCATTTATAGCAATAACTTATTTTTTTACTTTATCACTTTTAATACATTTATAATACACTTTTAATTCATATTACAAAAAATAATTTATTATTCACATATTATACAAGATTTATTAATGTATAATACATTTTGCACACATTTTAATACACTTATAATATAATGTGCAACTTCTTACCAAACAAGCATAATATATTTTCAAAAATAGTTATAATACATATATATTGCATATTTAATTCACTTTTAATCATATTACATATTTAACATAGTATTGTTATAAATAGTACCACTAAAATCAATAATTATTTATTAAAAGACATTCATCCAAGTAATTTTTTCTATTTTTAAAATTCACAATCCACGGACTGACCTCTAAAGCTTACAGCTTGAGCTTACGAGGCGAACGGGCCGAAAAAATTGAACCCAACCACATTTAATACAAATACAAGGGTTGAGTTGGAACGGCCTCGAGCGCCTAGCCCATTTTAACAACTCTAATATTTATTGATAATGGTAAAAGAAATTATTAAATGAGTGAAATTTTAAACTTAATAACGAAAATATCAGAAGTATCAAACTTATAACATTCAAATACTTTTTACGTGAATGAGAAGTATAAGCAAAAAATTCAACTGCAACTATTTAACAACATTCCAAAATAGATTGTACATAAATAGGGGTGCTGAATTACTTGATTTGAATATCATATTACTAGCAGTTTAAAATTTAAAAAGAAAAATAATGATCTCCATGTCAATTTGATTAAAGAAACATAAAACTGACATTAAAATGCATTTTTGTAACTTGTGGAAAGATGATATTATGGTTCAGAATAGAGTATCACATAAATTAGAACATAGAACAACTTTACTACAGAAAAACGACACCAACTAGCTAGTTTTCCAATAATCGACGTCGACCAGCGAAACTATTGCCTAATACCATTACATGGCATTTACCTAAGCAAATCAAAATACACAAGAGACTTAATACTGTCAAGAGCAACAAAATTCTTGAGCCAAAACCTCTGCCATCTAACAAGAAAAACTCCGAAAGTAAAAATTATAAGAAAAAGAAGAATCCACAAACCATGCAAAAGAAAACAATATCAGCAAAAAGGAATGTGAGAAAGATGGAGAATAAAGATTAATCCTCGTCCATCCCTGCAGGTTGTTCTCTCCTGCCTGGACCTCCCGCTGGTTTTGACATTATAATCTGCACCAAAAAATAGACGTTTAAAAAGAAAAACTAAGAGGCGGTAAGATGCCTACTCCAAATTAAAAACAGAACTGAATAAGAACTAGATTGACAAAAGTAGTGAATATGAGCATAGATCAGCTTCAAATAGGCCCTCTTTATCCCTCCTCCTATCATCGACTATTGAACTTTAATCTAACCATCATTTTTAAAAAAAAATGAATTGCACAAGTTATTAATCTAACTATTATTTAGTCTTTCTTCCATACATCTCTATCAAGAGAGTTGACATCTTCACAAGGTGGTAGAAAAATATGCACTTCTCAGGATTGAAACATGAATTGAGCAAATCTAGAGAAAATTATTACCTGGTCTACCCGAAGCACAGTGCAGACAGCATCAGCAGCATATTTTAGAGCAAAAAATCTGCTCAAAAGGGCAAAGATGTGTTAGGGAACAATGATTTGCATAAATAGCCAACAAAACCACAAAAAAGATTGTTACTCAGGATACAAAATACATGATCATTATTCATTAAATAATACAATACTCCATTTGCTTCAATTCGGAGTTTGAGAAAGTAAAAGAAGACTTGAATCTTGTGGTCTTAAATTAAAGATGTGGGTCTTAATCATGCCATGTTTACATCTTCCATATGACCTAGATGCCTCCACCAACTAAGGAATTTGCCTATTGAAAACTAAACCAATGATCTGAATTCTGAGTACTCCCAAGTCTATATAAGACACAGAATGAAGAGACCCTACCCTGAAGCATGCCGAAAAAGCCATAGGCGCCAATATCAGTTGAAAAAGCCATAGGCGCCCATATCATTTGCTTGTCAATGCAAATTTATGTCTTGTTTCTTCATTATTTAAAAGAAAAGAGTTTTTGTTTTACAATAGGATCCAAATCAGTTGGTACTGGATAAAAAATCTAACAGAATTTAGCAACAAGAATAAAATAGAATATAATTAAATAACTTTCTTTGACAACTGGTAAGTAGTATTCCTTCAGCATTGAGAAAATGCCAGCCACCATCAAAAAATGTTACATCCATGTTCTAACAAAATTTTACAATCTTCCTATCATGTCTATGATTTGATCTACATCTTCTATACATAATTGTTTACACTAAAAAACGTGACACCAGAATATTTAAAGCATATGTCTATTAACAATTAAAAACAAAGTGTCCTTTGGTCCTATCTAAAAGCTTCATACGTCCTTTTAATCCTTTTTATTCATTTGAAGTTCACCACTAGTACGATTTAGGTATCCAGTAATTGCTTTATCTTGGGTGTGTATTAATATTTGTTGCTAAACTTGTTTTGTACATTGTTTTTTTATTGTCTCTTTCTTATTTATCCTGCATCAGTTACATTTCTTTGAACCGAGAGTTAATCGGAAACAGCTTATCTACCCCCACAAAGGTAAGGTTTGTGTACATCCTTCCCTCCCCAGACCTCACTTGTGGGAGTACACTAGGTTGTTGTTCTTGTTGCTACTATAGAATCCATCTGCTGACGAACCAAATTCCAATCTGATCAACGTTACTTTATGTCAAATCATCCTTGGTTTTCACAATTGTAATCAGAAAAGAGTGGTTGCACACAGGAATCCCTAGGATTGCTCACAATTGACAAAAGTGTCTCTCTAGAAACTAGCCGTATACTAAACTTGCCTATTAACAACAATATGAACGAGTGTACGCACATTAACATTCAGAATATGTCATTCTAGATGAGAACAGGTTCAGTTAGCTTGTAAATTCACTCCCTCTCATTGCATCAGGAAAAAATGAATCAATTGAATGCTACTCCAGTCTACTGGATCAACTATAGACATGCTAGTGAAAATTTGCAAGAAAAACAATAGAACTGAACAAGCACAAGTGAGAACATCTAGATTTTTTTTTGTGTTCACATAGATCACTTTCAACACTTCTTTCAGAAAGAAGAAAACAGACACCATGAAAAGAACAGCTTACTTGGTAACATAGAGGTCCCATATACTCAAGCCAGAGATATCCTCACAGGCACCTTTCTCCAAGTTAAGGCCCACTTTGACATTTCCAGATGCATGTTCAGCATACAAGGATGATATGATCTCCATCGCATTGAGGCCAGCATTCTCAGCTAGCGTTTTAGGAACCATTTCAAAACTTTCAGCAAATTTTGCTATTGCATATTGATCCAACCTGAAAATACGACTTGAGTTATACAACAGAAAAGTTGACCTGCAGTAAGAAGCAAGCGATCATCTGCGAAGAAAAAACAATAAAAACAATACCCCATCTCTTTGAAAGAGAATTCTTTCAGCTTTCTGGCCAGCTCAATTTCAGTAGCTGCAGCTCCAGGTACTATCCGACTGTCCCTGCACATTGCCTGGAACAAACATACAGAAACCAAAGTCAAATTGCAAGATTAGAAGCAGACACAATCATAGCTATCCATCATCTCAATGTCTCAATTCTTAGTAATCAAAATTTCATAATGTAATTCTGAAATCTAATTCTATGTCCAAACAACACCTAACAATGAAAGGACAAGTAAGCACAACAGACTATTACGCATGCGTGAATCTGCAAAGAAAAGATCTAGAAGGTATAAATACTATGTTTTTTACTTTTTTACCTTGTAGGTATTTACACCATCATCAACGGCTCTTTCAAGGTCATCCAAGATACTATCAGTGCTTCCCCGCAGAACAACAGTGGAGACAGAATTTCCACCATCTTCATTTCTCACAACTGTAACCTGTCACATATTTAAGTAATCAAATAAACTGAAAATACCAGCTACACAAAACGAGCCTGGATATAAATAAAAATCTAAGAATATTACCCTGACACCGCCAATTTCCTCCACTGAAACAGAATCAACATGGCCAAGGTCATCCGGATTTGGCTGGCTAAGCTTTAGCTGTTTTTATAATAAATAAAAAATGCTATAAGAAATTTAAGTATTATCTTTTAACATATAGTATCAAACAGCACTAGTATGCTTACAAGTGCAACAGCCCCAGTAGTACGGCAAAAACGGCGGAGTTCAAACTTGGAGCTGATTTTCAATACCATAAGTCTGCAAACACAAAAAGTGAAATCAATATGAAGCAGTTCTAAATTACACCAGGGTAGATGTAAACACATTAACAAGTCTTTGATACAGAAGTTAAAATATATTTTCATAAGAGGTCACTAAAAGCTTGAACACTCTAATTTGTGTAAAGCAAAGAGTACCTGTGATGCAAAAAGAGATACTTTCTTCAACAGACAATGGATTTATTTTTTGGGGGGTTAGGGGGGTAGGTAGAGAAGACAGACATCTATCGCTATGTAAGAAGGAAATAGTATTAAACATCTCCTTCCATTTAACCGAACAAGCGAATTTCCTCTATCCATAAAGGAAATAGTGTAAGTCTGTCACTTTGTCCTTTCATGGCACTACACCTCTTATCAGTGTATCTCCTCAACTGCTTTACCGTAAAACTTGTACATTAACTTATATCACCAGAGCATTGTAGGCAATACAACACAATTACTATAGTCAGTTCAAAAGTTTTCCATTTCTATTTTGATGAGTTTCAACTTAATATAGCACAAGTTCAACTAACATCTGCTAAAAAAAAAGAATATTTGTGAAGCATAGGAAGATTAGCAACAAAATGAGCAGTACAAACAGACAATAAAACACAAACCAAAACCTTCTGAGTTGCTCCTTAAATCTTAATATAACTGTATGATGCTCTATATAAAACAGATAAGTTGTAGGTTCCATAGTTGGATTAAGAGGAAAACAAACCAGGTTAGGGGAATCTGCAATGCCGACTATGGACAATTACAAGCAAGACAATAAGGATTTGACAATATCACACTCCCTACTAGGGAGAAAAAGAATTGTATAGTGGCAAATCTAAGATAATACTGTATTTCAGTTATCATAGTTGCACAGATTTGTTCAGAACAATAATCGCTTTTGACTTTAACTGTAAAAACAGTTTGAAGGTGTGTTAAAAAAAATTAAATTATTAAAAGCTCAATTCTCTGATATTAATAAACAGTATCTCTGCATGTACGTGTGCAGAGAAAGAACGCATAATGACCCCCCCCCCCAATTAGCTTCTTTACTCGGCTAATTCAGAAAACATGCAACTGCCCCGAAATATTTAGGAGGTATACAGAAAAGTCACAAATTAATAAAATATCAAATATAAAACGAAACATTCATCTTACTTGTAACGCTCACAGAAATGTAGAGCCATCTCTCCCACCGCTGCTCCACTGACAATGACCTTGGCACCTGAGTCAGCAACTGATTTAATAAGTTCCTCCACCTTAGCCTCCTCAGTCTTTGCATAGTTTTCAAGCTGCAAATGCAAGAGACAAAGAATCACTGACAGGCTGAAAAAGTTGAAAAATAAATAGGTAGAACAAAATAGAAGACAATTAACTTCTTCGGACTTCAAATGAATTTTAAATTTGAATATCAGCCATGTAAGAAAATATGAGGTGTGAACAAGTTATAGTACCTAATGATTTGCAAATTATTTAGTAAAATAGTTAAGGCTGATGCTAATCCTGGACTTAAAAGCTTAATACTACAATTAATAATAGAAAATTTATTCTGAGAGGCCACACAAATATCAGATTGAAATCAAAATTAGCATTTCCTGTCTGAAGCAGATGAATGCATCATATATCATTTTCCTGTTAATCACTGTTAGTCAATTAGAATATTTAACTCGATCCAGAAACAACAAAATACTTGTGCATATACTTCCTATAACAATGAGAAATTCACTTCTTAAGTAAAAGCACTACAGTTCCAATGGGTTACCTGCTCAGCACTATGAATAAGAACTGTTCCTTTTGTTTCAGTCGCAGATGTATCAACACCTTGAACAAAAACAGCGACCTGCATTGGAGTAGATAGATCCTTTAAGAATAAAACCAAGAGAAGGCTGAACGAAGAGGATGATAGTTCAACTTTGAGTATGCTAATGTAGACAGCCGCTATTATTAAGACATAGAGACCAAACTTGAGAGAAGACCTAAAGGTGCCAACTTAACCAATAATAGCCAAAGCTCATCACACGAGAACAAGATAAGGTTTTCCATGCATACGATCAGCAAGCAAATACCAAACATAGAGGACTAAAAAAGCACATATCCACTATGTTGTTGAAGTATGCATGCCCATATGGGTGATTGCATGAGCCTTATGAAAAATAGTTGCTCTAAATAGTAACCTCATACCCAGTAGAGCTTTGTCCCATCTGTGTCTCGCTAAAATGTGTTAAATTAGGTGGGAGGTGAAGAAAAACAAAGAAGCCCTCAATAATTAAGTAATTTCAGCTCCATCAGTGCAACACATATCCTTATCCAAGAATTTTCAACTACTATAGCCCCTCAGAAATGTGAAAAAATAGTATCATGAGTTTCAACGTATTTCTTCAGTTTGATATAAAGACTAGTAGTGGATGCTTGAAAACATGTACAAAACAAATCAGGAGCAAAGAAAATTGGCTTGCAGAAACATGGATCAGTGGGAGAAGCAGGAACAGGGGTCTAATTTTGATTCTTCATGATGTGAAGGAAGGAAAACAGCAGGTACAGGAGGCTAGGAAAGCACTTACCCGGGAAAAGTGTGAAAAATTGGAAAGTGCTTTGACCAGGGAAATAAGTGTGTGTGTGTGTGTGTGTCCGGGGGGAGGGGAAGGGGGAAGCTCATCTTAGGATGTGGAGAGAAACGATGAGAAACACTGTAGTATCTGAAGGAATAACAGGCATCCGGGTATGAATGTAAACTAGCAAACTGTCAATTATTGGAACTCAAATCTTCTAGCAAACCATTCAAATTTTCAATAAAATCTGAAGTCAAAACTTGTGCAGAAAGACCATAGAAACAACTGATCTTCTTACTGTGGGACTTAGATTGTATATTCTCTATCAGCCTGCACAATTATTGTTCCAGTCTATGCCGCAATAGCAAAAGTAAATGTTATATATTATTAACCATTTATCAGGTAATGACTATTATCTAAAGGTTCAGCAACTAGCCCTTGTCCGAGTAATCCTTCTTAGGCATGAACTAGCCTAGTGCAATTAGAATTAAAATAAAACCAAAAGTGCACACGTATTTTAGGAAGCCCACCAAACATAATGGAACATCCTAGAAAATGAAAGTTCATCTTCATATAACTGAATGGTTTATGAATAACAATTTTTGCATCATGCTGAAGAAATTAGTTTAAATTGAAATATGCAGAAGAAACTATTTTCAAAAAGGAAGATGAGAAAAAGATAGCTATAATAGGCCTTGTAAGAGAACACTAAAATAGATCACACAAACAGGTGAAAATAGCATAAAAGGCAAAGTGAAGGTGAATCTGAAGTTCTGAACTATAACCAGACAGGGTAACAATGACTAAACCTGAATAAGGAAGGGAGATGTAAATACCGAAATAGACCTCTTATGCTTTAACAATAAGTAACAGAAAAATAATTTCTCGAATGTGTTTGTAATGATTCACCTTTGCCTTCTCTATCCTCTTTATGCTCCCAACAGCATCACTTTTCAACACCATACCTCTAACTATGGTGGAATTATGCAAACCCCCACCCAAGAGCTTTGCGACTCGTACATTATCCACATTGAAGTTCGCTGGGTTTTTAGGGCACACTTGAATGCAAGCCTACACAACACGAAAAAGTCAAATTAGAAAATGTGGAAGCAAAAACCACCAAGAATGCTACAAAAGAGCAGGTCATGCACCTCAGCAACAAGGGGACACAGGAAATCCTCTAGTCCAAATTGTTTGCTAGCAACTGCAGATTTCATCCGTGAAATAACTTCATTCTTGTCTTTGACATTCATATTCTCGGAACCTGCCTCAACTAGCTCATCCAATAATTCAATTGTCTGCAGGGATGTAACTAATTAGCAAGCCAATCTGAGATCAATTGTCAACATAGTGGTAAGCATGATTAGTGTAGAAGATATCACATACCTTATTTATTGCCTTGTTGTATCCGATGATAATCTCACTAGGGTGCAACCCCATCCTGATGAGCTCCTCAGCATTTTGAAGGAGCTCCCCCGCAAATGACACAGTCAAATTAGCTCCATCACCAATCTCCTCTTGCTGTGCCTTTCCGGCCAAAACCAATATCTTTGCAGCAGGGTGCTGGACCTCAAGCTCATTCACAATAGTGGCAGCATCATTCGTGACAAAAAGCTTGTCCAGATGATTGATAACCATCTTATTCATGCCTGAACAGATGAATAGAATCGAAGTCACCAAGGAATGGCAATAAGTCACTAAGGATACCAGGGAGCTTCAGAGATCAGAACTATTTAATTAGTCTCTAAATTAATTTTCATATTGCTACATTTGGTAAACCCCCTCAATGAATGTCTACTATATTATCCCTTATATTTTTTTCCCAACTCTAACCCTCTGAAACTAATAATATCATTAAAGCGAAAACCAAAAACATCACAGAAGAAATAAACTGCTATAATTGTTCTTCTTTCTTGTGTCTTGTGGTTGTGAGGGATCTTAATGGAAATGCTGTTCAGATTATTTATCAAGTACATACATAAACTTTCCATTAGCATCATATAATATACCCAAACTGACACTTTCTTGTCATCGAATCTACTGATCCGAAAAACACACATATACATACACATTGGCTGTCAAAAAAACAACTATACCTACAAACCATCGATGTTTTTCAGCAGAGTATACAAAACGAAAACCTAGATCAAAAAGAAGATCTTGGAGAAAAGAAGTACCATTTGGGCCAAGAGAAGTTCGAGTAATAGTGGAGAGCTGTTTACAAGCATCGATGTTTTTTAGCACAGCTTCATCGAGACCTGAAAGATGCTTGTGCCCTTCTTTCAGCATTGATTGAATTCCATAGGGCTGCATTTTCGTTGATCTCGTGAGGCAAACAACAACTACAGTATCTACTGGAAGATTCCTTAAACCCTAGCAAATGCTGTGAAAGGGTTTCTGTGAAAGACGAAGAGACAGTAGCTAGAGTGAAAAAGAAGAAGAGGGAAACCCAAATAAAAGCCCTAGTATACATTCTTCTAGCATTACCCCTGAAATATATATTTTAATGGTCGACAAATATTTTGGAGTGTTTTTAATAATTAATTAATTAATGACAAAACTCCAAGTACACATACATAATAACTAGGGGTTCGTTGTTCGGTTATTAATTAAAATCAAAATTAAATCAATTGGTTTTTAAAATTCATGAAGTCAAACAAAAATAATAATTGTTGGTTTGGTTATTATCGATTTGATTCGGTTTTTCTAGTTTATTCAATTTGAAAGTAATTATTTTTTTTGAGGACGTACGTATCTCGATAGACACAAAAAAGTTGTACATGAATCTACATAAAAGATATTGTCGATTCATTTAAGCAATTAAGCAATACTAGAGTTATCATTACACAAACAAAGTGATTCAGTTACGAGAAAGTGTGACTATTTATTTGAAGTAGGGTCGCTAAAGTTTGACTAAAATAGATTTTGATAGACTTGGACTTAGGATTGTTATAGTTGGGTTAAAGTTTTGGGCTTGAGAAAATGGTAAAGTTAAAGACATAAGTTAATTAAAATTTAATAAAATATTTATATTTTATTTATGAATAATATATAAATAGTTATAAAATTTATATATCTAATCTATCGGCTCGGTTTGGTTGTGCAATTGTTTATTTGTAAAATTAAAATCAAACCAAATAGTATCGATTTTCAAAATTTAAAATCAAACCAAATACTTCCTCCGTTTCACAAAGAATGGCCTAGTTTGACTTGGCACGAAGTTTAAGAGTATAAAGAAGACTTTTAAATCTTGTGGTCCTAAATTAAAGTTAGGTCAAATGTACAAAATTATCGTTTGATCTTGTGGCCTTAAACATGCCACATGAAAGTTGTTAGCAAAAAAAGAAAGAGATCATTCTTTTTGAAACATACTAAAAAGGAAAGGAGGTCATTCTTTTTTAAACGGAGGGAGTATCAATTTTTTTTAATCGGTTTGGTTCATATTGCTCTTCGATTTAATTTTTTATCCATGACAATTTGACCATGAACAACACTAATTTTATACGATTACACTAATTATAAGCAATAGTTAGGATTTTGTAGCTATTTTCTCTCTCTTCACTTCTTTTCTCGCTCACCTCTCTCGTTTCTTTCTCTATACTCTTGCTCGTCTCTCTCTTTCTCTACACTCTTCCTTGCATTTTGCATCTTGTATCTCGCCTCTTCTGCCCTTCTTTTTCTCTCACATGTCTTTCCCTCCTCTCATTTATACAAATAATACAATTAATTATATAAATACACATATTAACAATCAATTATACATACAAATAATACGTGTTAACTATATACAACATTTTCAATGATACAAATTCATAAATATTCATTATTCAACATTGATATAAATGATAACAATCAATTATACAAATATAAATATTGAACTTGATATAATTGTATTCATTGATACACATACATACTAATCACTTTCTCCACTTCAAAAGACTGATCTCCTTTCTTTTTTAGTCCACTTCAAAAGAATGACTCATTTCCTTTTTGACGACACTTTAATTTCAGTTTTATCACGTGACATGTTTAAAATCCCAAGATTAAAAAATATTTATAAACATTTGACATAAGTTTAATTTAGGACTACAAGATTAAAAGTTTTTCTTCATTTTCTTAAACGATGTGTCAAATCAAAAGCAAGTCAATTAGACAGAGAAAATACATATATACAATTATTCAACAGATATACAAATACAATTACCGTTAAATATATACATACTAGTTACATATATATAGTTAACCAACAATTATACAAACAGAATTCGCTTCTCTATACTCTCTCACTCGCCTCCCCACTTGTAGCTATTTTCTCTCTCTTCACTTCTTTTCTCCCTCACCTCTCTCGTTTCTTTCTCTATACTCTTGCTCGTCTCTCTCTTTCTCTACACTCTCCCTTGCATCTTGCATCTTGTATCTCGCCTCTTCCTGCCCTTCTTTTTCTCTCACATGTCTTTCCCTCCTCTCTTTTATACAAATAATACAATTAATTATACAAATACAAATATTAACGATCAATTATACATACAAATAATACGTGTTAACTATATACAACATTTTCAATGATACAACTTCATAAATATTCATTATTTCAACATTGATATAAATGATAACAATCAATTATACAAATATAAATATTGAACTTGATATAATTGTATTCATTGATACACATACATACTAATCACTTTCTCCACTTCAAAAAGACTGATATCCTTTCTTTTTTAGTCCGCTTCAAAAGAATGACTCATTTCCTTTTTGGCGACACTTTAATTTCAGTTTTATCACGTGACATGTTTAAAACTCCATGATTAAAAAATATTTATAAACATTTGACATAAGTTTAATTTAAGACTACAAGATTGAAAGTTTTTCTTCATTTTCTTAAACGATGTGTCAAATCAAAAGCAAGTCAATTAGACAGAGAAAATACATATATACAATTATTCAACAGATATACAAATACAATTACCTTTACATATATACATACTAGTTACATATATATAGTTAACCAACAATTATACAAACACAATTCGCTTCTCTATACTCTCTCACTCGCCTCCCCCCCCCCTCATTATCTTGCTCACCCATCTTTTTTTCTAACACGTAGCGATAAATCATAAATAATCAAACTAACGATGCATCTAAACTATTTATATCAAGTACAAGCGTAATATTTATCTCAATTTATGTGGCACAAATATAATTAAAAAAGTAGATCAAATTTTAAAATATTTTATGTTGTTAATTGTTGTAATTTTCAGTACCTTTAACGTAATTTTTAAAGAATATATGCTACTCACTTAGTCGCATTTTTTGAAAAAAAAATCTGGAAAGCTGCAGGGATGACAAAAAGAGGGTGTTTTCTTGTGTTGCACCGAAAAAAAGGACCTAAGAGACTAGCGTATTCTCTTACGTTTCTTCCTCTCGCGCCCGAACGGTGTGAACAAACACCGGTCAGCTTCTTGCCGGTGTGCGTTAGTGGAGCTAATAGTTCGAATGAACATCTGTTTCCTTGGTACCCTTCTTGGGGCTTCCTTGACAACCGTGAAGTCACCGGATGAATTGCCGAGTAAATAGATCAGATTCGGACGCGGATGTTGCTCCACGATGATACGACGTTTCTCAGACGAGGGAATCATTTCTTTCTAAAAAAGAAGCTAGAATCTATCTTGATATAATATATATCCCGATAAGAGGAGGGTAAAAAAAGCTTATGATGAGCCTATCACAGAGATGCACAGAGGAAGAGGGCCTGGTTAGCACCCTTCGTCGCCTCTGTATCCGAAACAGATGCACTGCACTACCCAGCGCCTAGCCCTGTCTCCCCTACTCCTTTTCTGGTTGTACCACCTCCAGTTTGCTAAGAGATTTTGGACCAAGGACATGAAAATTTACCTTTCTCCAATCTCTCTTAGAGCATTAACTTCCTGTAAGACAATTGTGGTTCTGTGTCAACTCGTAACCAAGTATTCGATTTCAACATCGATTTTACCTATTTTTTGGGGGCCGGATTCAGAGTTCGTTCTCGTTTGATGTCTACTCAATCTAAATGTTGGGAAAGACTTAAAGTGGCTGCAAGCAAACCACTCATTTCACATCTATTACCTCTCGAATATTGGATTGGGAGATTTAAACCTCTTTTTTTTTTTAAAGGAAAGATAATAGATTATCTCCGGAAGGAATTAACACCTAAGGAGATACGACTCTTTCCAAATGAGTTGGTGTTAGATGGTAAGAGAGAAATCCTTAAACGCACTGTTTTATTCAGATGGGTGAAACAGTGGCTGAAATGGGTCTCTTGGTACCATAATGTTGCAGCATCAGCGGAAATAACCATTAATCAGTTGATGAAAGTTCCTATATGTAGTAAATCCTGAAAAAGAACAAACGAAGATCTTGATTTGATCAAGTATAGTTGAGGGTTGGTGTTCAGTGTGGGCAGTCTCCTCTATCAAAATAGTAAGAGAAAAAGAAGGACTTATCTCAGATCTTTACGTTTCACACTGGACAGGGGTTAGCTCTGTAAATGTGTAGAGCCAAGTGTAGTGTGGTGTAGTAATAGGCACTTCTGGGCCCCTTTTCGGCTACTGGATCACTCCAGTGCTTCGGGTACTACGGACTCTCTGCTATCTATTGCAGCAGAGCCTTTTCATGGGCAGGGGAGGGGGGGGGTGCTAAGCGTAACTCTTTGAATTAAAGGTTGAATGAAATCGATTCTGTGGCACATAGAAAACTCTGAGAGTTGATCAAAAATTTAATATACTTTTAAAAATATTTAAGTTGTGAAAGAGAGCTAACTAATTTTAATACGTTTTAAAAAAAACATATATTCATAAGTTGTTAATTATTGTAATTTATAGTATTCTTAACGTAGTTATCAAATAATATATGTTACTCCCCATATCTCAATTTATGTGGTACAAGTGAAATTTTGAGTTACCAAATTTTTATTATGTTTTCAAATATTTTGTTTTATTTTATTAATTATTGTGATTCGTATGTTTTGGGGATTTTTTCACGAATAGTTACTATAATAAACTTAATTATGTTCCATAGTTATAGTTTGTATATTTATGGGTTGTAAGCTTGTAGCTGCAGTTTAAGCAGCCTCATTTGTATAATCCACATGTGTATTTGTATAATTGAGCTATTTTTGTATAAACTCGAAATAACGAATATATACAACCACAAACATATGAACTTTAAACAACTATACAAATTACATTATACAAACTCAAAAATCCAACTCACATAATTATCGTTAAATGTTGATCACGAGTAATAATTAACTAAAACTATAACTATAATGACTAATTAACTTGTATATATTTGCTAAACATGTAATTTCCCCTATTTAAAAGTAATTTATTCATAAATAAATAACATACTAAAAAATAAAATAAAATAATTAAAATAGAGAAATTATTAAATACAAATAGAGGAAAATGATAAATTCGTCAATTGACCGATTGACTCTAAACCCCTCTATTCGCTTTTATGTTATAATTAGGTAAATTGCCCATGCTTCCCGCAGTGATAAACTACATGAATAATCTACTTTTGAACATGTGATAATATAAGTGTTTTCGATAGGGTATAACCCTATGACAATTTTTAAGAATATTGTATCCAGAGAAGATATGAAATATTTTTTAATCTTAAACCGAAAAATATTTGATTCTAAATGTTTATGGATTTCGTTATTAACGAGTTGTTCATCATCAAAATCTTTCGAAAAAAAATATGTAATTGTTTCATTGTCTATATTTGTATTTTCAAAAAGTGGTACAAAAATTTTATTCATCAACTGCGAGAGTTTTTCTCCTATTCAAGGCATCTACATACATAATCTAAATGTTATACATTCTATATAATTAGTTATGTACTTGATACGTTTATTAAAATATAAAAACACAACTATTGGATTTCGATGAAATAACGTATGTCGCTCAAATAATTTAGATTAAATGATGTATTGGCAAGTCCCTTATTCAAAATCATACGCAGTCGATGACACTACTTTGATAGACAAAAACACGTTTTCTTGTTTATGTTTCGATCAATATGGTTAAAACATTATTTTTTGGGATTTTTAATCTAATATTTATAATGAGATAATTATTTCTTTAATATTTGATTAATGTAGATTTATCCTACTTTGAGGGGTAATTCATTGACTCCAACCCAACATTTGAACCCCAAACGTTTGATTAAGGTTGAGTACAATACTTACCATCCCACTACATTCGTTTACTTTTTGGATGTCACTAATCGATTAAATGTCTCGATAAGATAGAAAGTCGAATAAATAAAACTCCAAGGTAGTGTGGAACCACCTATCTTTTGAACAATAAAGTCCCTTCTTGGATATCACATGGATCTTTTAGCCACTGAAAACTTTATAAAGATCAAAGTCATTTATTTTACAACCTTAAGAATTCTAATCTACATGACACCAATAGTCTAATGATTTCATTAAACTCTTGATTAACATATATTTACTTCAACATAATGATCAGAAGCATAAACATAAACAATAAAGTTTAAAACATGTACTCAAAAACAAAAATTAATAAAAATAAGCATAAATTAATGACTGTAAAAACTTACCAGGATCTTTAATAGTAAAATAAAACACGAAGGAAAAAATCGAGCCCACTTAATGCACATTGTTCCCTTAAGGAAATTATTTCACTCTAGTGCCCGAGGTTTAAAGGAATAGATCCTCTCAAGACAGAACCATTCTATTCACCAGTGTGTTGAAACAAAAACAATGGTGTCAGTGAGTCACTCAACAGGAGCAAACTGCACATATATTTAATTGTGCAGAAGAAGAAGAAGAAGTTCAGAATTTTTGTTGTGTTAAAATGAGAGAAAGTCCCTATATTTATAGACAACAAAGGATAGTGTGAATAAATACTTATTGTGCCTTATCGGAAATGACACAACTCTTTAGACAAGTCACAATCTTCATAAAATTCACAATTTTTTTATAAAAGTTGCAACTCTTCATAAAAGTCGCAACTCTTCGTAAAAGTTGTTTTCTTCGAAAAAGTCACAACTTTTCATAAAAAGTCACAACTTTTCATGAAAGGGAAGACTAATTTTAAAAACAAATAAGTTAAAAGGGAATCCTTGTTTGTGGTTACGCCACCTAGAGTTTTCTTTTATATAAATATATGATTTTAGAGATATTTTCACTTCAACCAACAAAAATAGCATTAGATAGCAAAATTTCAACAAATTTCATAAATTAAATTAAGGGGGTGTTTGATTTGATTTAAGAGTTGGTCAAATTTATTTTTATTTTTTTTTTTGATTTTTGAAAGTGTTTAACAAATATATAAAAAAAGCTTAAAATAAGTCAAAACTCAAAAGTATGTCTCACCTATTATTTTTTTTTGACTTAAAAATTATTTCATATTTGACTTTTTATTATTGAGTTAAAAATTACTAGATATATTTTTAAAGTCAATTTAAACAAACTCTAATTCTTAATAAAAAATTTTGATTTGTGTATTAAATTATTTTTAGTATAGTAAAACTATATGATTTCGCATAAATCTACAATTTTAGTAGGATACCTATGCATCAAAAGTATGAGAAAGATACTTATATACTATTTGCGATAATTCATATATAAAAGAATTACCATTTACAATAGTTAGATAATATTTGTCCTTTTTCGCATAAGAAACATATTCAAATCAGTCACGAGTTATTCTTGAATCTTTGACTCAAGTGGAATGAAAGCTTGTGTTCTTATATCTTTATGGAAACTTCTCATGAAAAATAGTTGTTTTCGTTTGACCCATTCTCTGATTAGGACAAGAATCTATTACATAAATTGAATTTCTTTACTAAATCTTGATCAAACCTATTTGTTGATACCCTCACAATTTTCAATACTAGTCATGGCGGAAGCATTACTCTCTGCTTTAATGGAAGTTCTCTTCCAAAAGATAGCTTCCCAAAATTTCCAAAATATTGGACTACTAGCAAGTACAAAGAAAGAGATGTTGAATCTGCAGAGCACATTATCAACAATTCAAGCTGTTTTACAAGATGCTGAGGACAGGCAAATGAAAGAAAAAGCATTGAAGAACTGGCTGATGAAACTCAAAGACATAGTCTATGAAGCGGATGATTTGTTGGATGAATACATGACTGAATTGCTTCGTCATAAGGTAATTCTTGATATCAGGGAAACTAGTTATTGTGTTTTCCATGCTGTTAATTCTCTTTATTTGAATGGTTCATTAATTTTTTGGGTTATAGTATGAAGTTGAAACTGAAAGAAATTGTGGAAAAGTTAGAACTGGTAGCGAATGAGAGAGCCAAATTTCATTTTAGGGATGTTGTTTATGAAAAAGGGTTTTCTTGTGAAAGACCACAGTCGGATTCTTATGTAATTGAATCGAAGATTTTAGGGAGAAATAAGGATAAAAAGAATATAATCAAGTTACTTATAGGATCAGATGTGTCAGTTGTGAGTATTATTGGAATTGGAGGAATTGGGAAGACAACAGTTGCGAAATTGGTTTATAATGATGCTGTTGTGGAGAGTAGTTTTGATACGAGAATATGGGTTTGTGTCTCAGAAGGATTTAATGTGAAAAGACTTCTAAAAGCAATCATAGAATCTGGCACTGGTATTAGTTGTAACCTTGTAGAGATGGATGTCATCCAGCGGCGTGTCCAGGAGTTGATATTAGGCAAGAAATTTTTGCTTGTCCTAGATGATGTATGGGATGATGATCATGAGAAATATGAGAGATTGAAGAACTTAGTTCACAGTGGTTTGGATGGGAGTAAACTCCTAGTGACTACTCGCAATGAGAAGGTTGCATTACTGATGGGCACAACAAATCCATACCGTTTGGAAGGTCTTTCAGATGGTGATTGCTGGTCCTTGTTTCAGGAGCTTGCATATAAGAATAGGCAAAAAGAAGTATTAGCTCTTGAGGAGGTTGGGAAAGAAATTGCAAAGAAATGTAGGGGAGTTCCTTTAGCGGCAAAGGCCCTTGGAAGTTTGATGTGCTTAAAGAATCAGAAATCTGAGTGGTCCTTCATCCGAGATTGTGCAATGTGGGATCTTATGGGACATGAAGATGGAGCTGGTATTCTTTCGGCCCTAAGATTAAGTTATGAATACTTGCCAACACATTTGAAACAATGTTTTGCATATTGTTCTATATTTCCCAAGGGATATCGGATAAATAAGAACACCTTGATACACCTATGGATGGCAGAAGGATTTGTTCCGTCCTCTGAAAGCATACCACCGGAAGAAGTTGGGAATGGTTATTTCAATGAGTTGTTGTGGCGCTCCTTCTTCCAAAATGTGAGAAGAGATTTTGATGGGAATATAATCGAGTGTGACATGCATGATCTTGTTCATGATCTTGCCAAATCTGTAGGCGGTGTTGATTGTTTAACAGCAGAATTTGGCAAGGAAGTTTTCATTCCTGTGGCGACACGCCACTTATCGATGTTTGGCAATGAGGTGGTACCTAAAAATCCCGGCATGTTGAAGAGTGCTCAAAAGCTGCGATCATTTCTTCTATTGGATGGGCAGAGAAATATCACAAAACTTTCCAAGAGTTTCTTTTTGAGCTTTAGATCTATTCGGGCTTTAGATTGCAGCGGTACTCGCATAAAGAAGTTGTCTAATTCAATTGGTACTTTATTACATCTGCGGTACCTCAATCTTTCACATACTCTGCTGAGAACATTGCCTAAGTCTATCTGTTGCCTCCTTAATCTTGAAGCTTTAATGCTTAAGCATTGCAACCATCTGATAGAATTTCCGGCAGAAATTAGAAAGTTGGTGAACCTTAGACATCTGGATATATACGGATGCACATCCTTAACCATGTTACCTGGTGGCATTGCACAGATGAGATCCCTTCAAACTTTGCCAGTTTACATTGTTAGCGATGCTGCTGCTAGTGACATCTCAGAATTGCAGAGACTTGATCTTCACGGTGAATTAATGATCAAGAACCTTGAGAACTTGTCCAATGAAATATGTGCCAAAAATGCGAACTTGAAAGGGAAGAGACACATCCGATTTCTAAAATTGATATGGGCGCAAGTTGAAGAAATGGAGACAAGAGAAAATGTTGAGCGAGTTGTTGAAGGCCTTCAACCAAATTCTGATTTGAGGAAGTTACACTTAGAGGGTTATATTGGTGCAAATTTCCCCAGTTGGTTGATGACTACATACTTGGTAAACATTGTGGAACTCTCACTTCTCAAATGTCACAGGTGCGTGGAACTGCCTCAACTAGAGAAACTGCCTTTTCTTGAGATTCTCACTGTTGATGGAATGGATTCTGCAATGTATTTCTATGGTAGTTCTGGTGTAAAGGATTCGGCTACACATTTTGCATCACTGAAGCAACTGACCCTCAGGAATATGCCCTCTCTACTGGGATGGTCAGTTAATGAAGATCATGGTATTCTTCCTCGTCTGAAGAAACTTACGTGTGAGGCATGTCCCCATTTGAATAACTTGCCATGCCTACCCTCTCTCAACTCATTAGAATTATCTGATTGTAGCAATGAATTACTAGCAGACACAGCAGCCAATGTTACCTCCCTTACTCATCTTATGATCAGTGGATTTTTGGAACTTATACACTTACCTGAAGGGTTGCTGAAAAACAATATAAGTCTGCTGTCTGTAGAAATTAGAGATTGTCCAGAGATTCGAAGTCTTTCGAGTGAGCTGAAAGTTCTTCCTTGTATCGAGTCATTAAGCGTTAGTAACTGTAAGAATCTCAGTTCTGTGCTCGATTCCTGTGGACTTGGGACTTTGAAGTCCTTGTCCATTCATGGTTGCCATAACATTAGCCTGGAAAAAGGATTACAAAGTTTACAGTTTCTTCAATATGCATCACTCTCTGACTGTGGAAACTTGACAACCTTGCCGATGCCCATGAAACACCTTACATCTCTCCAAACTCTGCATATATGGAGCTGTTCTGAGATGTATATGCTTCCAGAATGGCTAGGAGACCTCAGTTCCCTCAGAGAATTGGAGCTGTGGTACTGCGGAAAATTAAGTTCTCTACCAGAATCAGTGAAAAAGCTAACTAAGCTTCAGTTTCTGTCTATATGGGGCTGTCCAAATTTGGGATCAAGATGTAGAAAGGATGTCGGAGAAGATTGGCACAAGATAAAACACGTCCCATTCATCAAGATTAATGGTCCATATATCCAAGCTATGACAGGTAATTAATGCATTTTAGATCATGTACTTTTTCTGGTTACACTGAAACAATCAGAATATTATATATTACTTCTCATTTTGACTACTACAAGTTTCAAAATAACTAAATATTACTTCTCATTTTGTTCAACATGAGTTCGTGTTCACAGAGATAAAGAGAAATATATTGAATGCAAATGATTTTACTATTGATGTATTGAAGGAGAGCCTGGGAGCAATAGGAAAGTTGTCTCTGTGAGACCCATATGGGTCACGGGGTTGAGCCGTGGGATCAACTACTGATGCTTGAGTTAGGGTAGGCTGCCTACGTTGCATTCCCTTGGGGTGCGTCCTTCCCTGGACCTAACCTGAACGTGGATGCTCTTTACTGAAATGATTTTTATAATATTAATTTGAGGATAAGATGTTACATCATATTTAAAATTAATAATAAGTACACTTCATAATTGTTGTATGTTAGTTTGACTTTTCTTGATGGTAGTTTTGCATTTAAGGAGGTTGTTATTTTTTCGACAACCTTAAGTTAGATAGTTGGTCAAACCAAAACAAAGGGGAGAAGTATAGCTGAAACACTGTTCTTGCTTTTCATTTGTAAAAGAATTTGTCCTTTACTGTTTGAACTTCATATTGAACCAACATTCCACAACCCTCTTTATTGATCAGGGTTTAGGACCAACTACATTCTGTGAGGCGTGAGCATAGTTAGAGTAATTGCTGTTAAACTTACATTAGTTATTTTGTTTCCAGGGGATTTTTATGTTCCGTTGAAGATTTGTATGTTAGTATAGAATAAGTGT
The DNA here is from genome assembly GCA_022817965.1 of Solanum lycopersicoides. Taxonomy (NCBI): domain Eukaryota; kingdom Viridiplantae; phylum Streptophyta; class Magnoliopsida; order Solanales; family Solanaceae; genus Solanum; species Solanum lycopersicoides. Next base: position 111,235,410 of record CM040618.1, read on the forward strand.
GGGAGTTAAAGAACCTCTAGTTTGAGGTAGCCCTTGGTTTTTTCTTTTCTGGATAACGTTCAGAGAATCTTTAAATTCCCTAAAAAGAGATTATTGAGTATTGAAATGAATTATGCCCAAATAGAGTGGAATGGATATAAAGGGATTCATATAGCTGACACCGACTAGTTTGGATTGAGCTAGTAGATTGATTGACAGTCTGAACATGTAGATAGCAGTATCAGTTCGGTTTCTTATTCAAAAGTTTTATTGAGTTGGTCAATTTGGTTTCTCAGTTAAAACGTTCATATAAATTCATATCAAAAGATCAAGGTTCCTGGTTAAATACCATAATGCTATCTATTTGTGTGGTTTATGCATCAACGGTGAATGTTGTGTGGGAGTATCCCATGCCATCAGGATTTAATTTGGTGTTGTTAGTACATCATTCCACATAATGTATTAGCTACTCTATCCTTTCTTATCATACCAATTGCAGTAACTTCTATTACTATCCTCTTGAGTATTCCATTTATGGTAATCCAAATGTATCATAAGTCCAAATCAAATTGCTGTTTTAGTGAGTAAAGATAAATAGTCATTACGTGCTTAGCAATTGCGCCTCATTCATCTATTTCCCTTGAGACTCCTTCCGTTTGCTATATGATCAGCAACAGTTTTTGTCGTAGAAGTCATATGAAATGCTAGAGACTTGTTACTTAGTCCCAGTGATTTTAGGCTCTCACCATATCTATTTCTTGAACTTGCTAAGGTTGAAAGTATAATTCTTGGTTGTAGCAGTACTAAGGTAGCAGAAATATCTTTTCTCTAGCAACATAGTGAAAGTTTTCTTTAGAAATAATACATATGATAGCTTGACATAATTTCAAAGTAGTAAACTTTAAGCCTAAATATGAAAATTTCACTCATAGGATAGATCATTCACGCAAAGTCTATAATCATACCCTAATATGAAATTTCACTCATAGAACAATGCTTGTTGAATCAATGTTGGCCTCCATACCAAACCATATCATGCAAACCATTTCACTACCAACTAGCATTTCAAATATCAAGTCGGAAGAACAAAGCTCTTCTTGCATCACTCACTTGGAGATTTCGTAATGATAACAACTCACTCTGGAAATAATTAATGAATGCAATTTTAATACAAGAAATATAGATACGAATAGCTCCCATACTTGAAATAATGTTTGTGCTGGTTGGAATATTTGTCTTGAAAGTCTTCTCTGGCTAGTAGGAGATGGAGAAAATAAAATAAAATCTTGGAACAACTCTTGGATCCAAAGTTCCTTGGCATTACTAACATGATTCATAGGCCTCTCGACTTCAATGAGGAACACTTGAACCATCTCAGACTACTTACATGATAGACAAACTTTTCTTCCTAATCTTTCCGTTGAACTTCCTGAACACATTTTCAATAGATAGGACTATACTTACATTAGAAGTTCCAACCACTAGGAAGATTTCGAGATCTTCTTATGGAAACAAAATGGGTTGTTCAGTACTCCATCAGCCTACCATCTTTTACCACCATAAATTGGAAAAGATCATACACTTAACTGTAAATGGCTCTGCAACTAAACACTTTGAAAAAAATGACGTATACTTCCTTTGGTTAGTTTTGCATGATGTAATTCCAATAGCTGACCTCCCTCATAAACACAGGATCTGACATTTTAGTTTGTGGCTGCAATGAGGTAGAAAATGTTTGAGCATATCTTTCTTAATGGAAATATGCAAAAACATTTTGGACTAATCAAGGAATTCAACACACCAAAATGCACAACCCTTTTTTCCTAGATAAAAACATGAATGCATTAACGAAAATATTGTGCGTAACTTGAAATTGATAAGAGTTATTCCCTTTCTTTTTTTGGTAACACATTTTGCAGAGATTATATCGCGGTTATGGTAGCATTGTCATCTAATTAATTGTTCGGGTCAGCATGCACTCACCTCGATCATTGTCTTTTAATTTATATGTGTTGGAAGTTGAAAGAAAGGTAGCCAACATGCTAACTAATGGCAATGAATGTTATGCTAAATCTCAGTGATGATATTGCAGGTTATCCTTGACTAAGGTGGAGACGCTAACCAAGTAGCTGATGGACTAGCTAAAAATAGAAACAAAGCTGAATACCTAAGTATCTTCTTTTTAAATATCGTCTGTTTTTGCCTTCTTCTGTAGTTCTGTATCTGTATGTTATGAAGGTTAGTGTTCGTTTGATAGCTGGTTTGGCGGTGAGTTATGTTGATATGAAATCCCCCCCCCCCAAGTAATATCACGTTTGGTAACTAGTTAGGATGTAAGTTATTCATGTATAAATTTGATATGATATTAGTTATTCATGTATAAATTTGATATGATATTTAGTTTGCAATTTAGAAACACATATATAAGTTAACGAGAGAATCTATATTTTATTTTATGGTGAATGGGAAGGCATATGATAGGAAGGAATATAATTTTGTTGCAAGAAGACAGAGAGCTAAAAGTCCAATTCTTTTGGAGTTTTCAAGTTCAACTTGTTCTTACTCTTCTTTGAATCTGAAGCTCCAATTTGTCTCTTACTGCAAAAGGAATTTAGCTGCTGCTGCCTGTGATTATTTGTTTCTTTTTTTTTTTTTTTTTTTTTGGGTTACAGTTTGCTTTCTCGTGACTTATTTGCTCTTAAGATTATTTTTCAAATATTTTCAATAAAATTATTTTAGATTCATCTGTTTGTACTCATTATATAGATTCAAGGTAATGGTCCAAATATGTTGCTCTATCTACTTTTTACTTGTTTACTATCATTTAATCTCTTATTAAGTACTATTCACTAATAATTAAGATAATTCAAAAAGTATGTCAAATCGAAAGTATAATGAAGAATATATTTAAACTATTTTTGGTAGTACATGGATATGTTTGACTCCTTTTCCTTTTTCTAATTTAATGATAAATTTAGTTGAGTGATTTTGAAAAAAGTCAAAAGTGATTTTATTGCTATTAGGTGAATTTCGAGAAGCTCTTAAATCCATCTCATATTTACTTATACAAGTTAAGATAATTGCTTTTAATGTGCAGTTTAAGGTTGCTTGTAATTGCAGATTTAAGTAGCCTTGCTAGTCATTTGCATGCATCCACTGGAAAAAGAGGGTAAAAAATCTCCTAAAATGAGCTAGCAAAGGACATGTATAAATAAATTAATAAATGCAGTGTCTGAGTTGAATAAGATGTTTATTAAAGACAATAAGGTATCATAGCTATATATGGAAAGTCCATGGAAGATGAGTATGACAAGTAATACTGCTTATGATAAATGCACATCTATTATATATCATACAGTACTACTATCTAATTTTGATGTTTGGTGAGAATGCATCATTAATGCCATTCCCAAACAACCAACAACCAAACAGTTCTCTTGAAAAATAGCTATTGTCATGGAATTTAATAGAAAAATCGTCGTAAAGTTTTACCTGTAGAATTTGAGACACTATAAATGTGAGTATTTTTCAAAGACATGATCGAGACATGGCCAACGGGCATTAATTCTGTGAATTGTACCTGTCAAACTTCTGTTGTTAAGCTCAAATAATGGGCAAATATCAATGAAAAACTTGTGACTTTGAAAATTAGGATATTTACCTGAACAGAGATAACATAAAAATGACAAAATCCACTTCTGAAGAAAAACATGTTTACTAAGATATACCTAAGTTTTTCACAATAAAATAAGCATATTTTCTCTTGATCAGCATTAGAATACAAGATCTGTTCAGCTACTTTCTACATTTTGTAGATCTCATATTTTCTCTTGACCAACATCATAATACAAGATCTAGTTCAGCTACTTTTCTACAACATGTAAATATATATTGCAAGATATGTAGCATGTACATTGGGAGATGGCTTTTCAATGAGTTTATAATGTTCGATATGGGAAATAAGACAGACCCGAGTAAGTACAACTACATTCAAAATCAGAAGATAGATATGTCTAACATCCTGCAAGACCCTAGACTCACTCCGAGTCCCTCTCTCTATTGCCTTGACTCCTCAATCTCAATAGGATAAGAAAAGAGAATCCAACAATTGCTAAGGAATATCTTGAACTAAGAGAACGTTAAGTAATACTTGAGCAACAAAAATGAAGAGTAACACTGGTTGAGTTATCAAATCAACTCCAGCAACTACAAATACAACAAGCTTTCACTTGTTTAGACATTGCAAGATCTTAACTACTTTGCAACTACTTTGAGTTTTGCAATTGTAGAAGATATAGATATACTCAAGAGGACCAAATTCTCCACAAAATGTTCAATTTGTTGTAGAATGATCATGGTATTCATTTAGATAATAAATAAGATTACATCACAATTTAGAGGATGGAAATTACTGAGCATTCCAAATGATAGTATGTAAATTAGTTTGATTCAAATTATATTTAAACAGATGCCAACAAGGAAAAGGCGGATAGTACCATGCTTAACATATTTTATACTGCAACAAGTGATTTGGGCATATTGATACTTGCATCAACAATAAGGAATATTTATGTTTCCAGGACCACATATATATCTGCAATAAGGTGTCTAAGATGCTCAGAAAAAGAATATTTTGAACAACTTTACACTGAAAAATCTAAACACGAGAGAATATTAATAGAGTAACACAATTACAGCAGAAAGACGACAAATCAAATTGCATGTCTGATGAATAAATGAAAATCTTATGTACCTTATGAGGGCCAGTTACCTCTTCCAGGATGCTGGTTCATTCGACTTGCAGTTAAGAAAATAAATGTGTTATGAAACAGCATTATAAGTTTATCTTCCTTCTCATGAAGTTCCAATGAGGATTTGTGATCCATATCCTTTTTATGCAGACAAGTAAATATAAGCATTGCCATCAATGAATTTTGGCATAAGTGAAAGTTAATCATTTGTCACTATTTCATATATATCAACAATTGATCAAATACAGAAGAATCCATGAAAAGTACAACAGCTGTGCTTTTGAGCAACAAACATGACCAATCGATCGAATTTACTAATGCTCTACAATAAGAGCCTAAAGAATTCAACACCCCTACAATACCTTAATTCCATATGATCTGGAAGCAAGAAAAAGACATTTCCAAATGACTTCCCAAAAATTACAATGTTGGCACCAGAGCTGAAGCGATTGAATTAACAATTCTATCAGCTCTTCAATCCCTATCTGAATGCTCACCAACTGAATTGTTTCTTCTAAAACGGGATGTACCTCCTCTACCATTGCTGTGAACTAAAGACTCATTGTTTCTTCTACCAACAACTGATCCGCTTACATATCTGCAGCTCAAAGCTCTACTGATAGATTTTGACTTAGGTTCAACCCCATCACCCTCTCCACGAAATTCAGACTGCCCCTCGTTTCCAGCCATTAAATCCATCAAATTGCTCCGCAACCCCAAGTCAGAATAAACTCTCGGCGAATTCCTTAGTGGCGTTGCAAGTCTAGCATCTCCACCATCCCAATCTCTTTGTTTACTACCTTTTCCCCTCAAGTTCAACTGGCTGGTTCTCGACTCCACAGGTCGGCCCACAGTCTCAACCATCAAACAAGGATTGGTGAAACCATTCCAGGAATGTAAAGGTACCAACTTACTCAACCCACTCAAACATTCAGCCACCTCCTTCATTGTTGGCCTCCTCTCCCTACATGGCCTCACGCATTTTGCAGCCACAACTGCCAATTGCTTTCTTAAACTAGGATCCTTGGGAGGTGGAATCCTTGGATCGTATACAGCCAAGAGCTTCCCTCTCTTTATCAATGGAATAGCCCAATCCACTATAGAGGGAGGCGAATACGCCACATCGATAGCTTTCCTCCCACTTATAATCTCCAATAACAAAATCCCAAAACTAAAGACATCAGTCTTGGTGCTCAAATTATCAGGGGTCACATAACATGGATCAAGATAACCCATTGTACCAGCAGGAGGAGTAGACCTCAACCTAAAATCATCAAGATGACACCTTAATGCTAAACCAAAATCACCCAAACGGGCATTGAAATTCCTGTCTATCAACACATTAGCAGACTTAATATCACGATGAATTACAGGAGGACTCAAAGAATGGAGAATATCAACAGCCTTAGCAGTTTGTAAAGCCAATTTCATCCTTCTCCCCCAACTTAGTGGACGAGAATTGGAATGCAGTATATCATAAAGGGTACCATTAGACATAAACTCAACAACCAAAAGGGTGTCATGAGAATCAATAGAAAAACCAACAAGATTAACCAACCTTGGGCTCTGCAATTTCGAAAGAATATCAATTTCATTCTCTACCTCATTACAATTCTCCTGCCCAGATGTCGAGGTGTTTCTAATTCTTGGGGCAATTCTTGAAGACCTCTTGACAGCTACAAGACGCCCATTACGAAGCATCCCTTTATATACAAGTCCATGGCTACCCCTACCAAGAAGCTTTTGGTCAGAGAAACCATTAGTGGCTGCTTCAAGATCTCTGTAGTTAAACTCCTGGATTTTGATGGGTTTCTCCTTTTCTTGATTATGGGTTTTCTTCGGAGTGGCCGTACAACTCTGAGAATTGGAAATTGATATAGAAGATTCAGCTTTACATGATAGATAACCCATAAAGTTTCGATTTTTTTTCTCTTTTCTGTACACTCACAAGCTTTTATGTGTGTTTTCACATATAAATACTGGCAAATCAAGAACAAAAAAGAAAGCTTTTTAGCTTTTTGGTTTCTGGGTATTGCAGATTGGTGATGAAGAAGAGAGAGGTTTTGCGATTATAATGGTGAAAATGGGTTGCCCACTGTCCACTGAAATGGAATCACAAGAATTGCACCATCTTATACTATTTACTTTGGCTCAACAAATAGGGTAAAATGAAGTTTGAAATAAAATTAATTTGAATTTTCATCGCATAATATTTTATTTGGATAGAATTTCTACATTAGGCTCAAATACGAAATAATAGATTTTATGCAATTCAAAACTTTGCTCTTTATTAGTCTATTATCATATTATATTTTTTTATCGTATTTTGTTGGTGTTAATACTCGTTTTTATTACTACTTTTAATGTTAAGTTTAAGTACAATTTTTCTATGCTTACACACTGTTTTTCTTATATATTAGTGTTCTTTTATCATCTTGTTCTATTAAAATTGATACATCAAATTCATCTATTAACAATATCATAATCTATACTAAACGTTAATTAACAGCTATTGCCATGAAGTAAAAATACTGCGTGGAAAACGTGGAAAAATCATGGAAAAATAATTTTTCTATACTTCCCAAATATTTAATCAAACAAGCTATTTATTATTTAAGTGTGGTAAATTTAATGATGGTTTCATTTTATATTAATATATAATAAAATTAAAAGGTCTAAATTTACTTATGTACAACTTGAAATTATTTCTAACTTTTGATCTGTTCGTATCTTTGTCACTAACTAGTAAATTATCTCATACTTTAATTTATGTATTTAAAATTTTTTTTGAGAGAAATAAATGTCTCAATTTATCCTTTAATTATTAATTACGATTTAAAATTACGCTTGGATTGAAATTAATTTTATTTAGAATCAAAGAAAACTTTTCCTAATAGCAAAGAATAATATTAGAACAAAAAGTCTAGGGGGTTAAAAGTCACTCAATTGTGAAAGAAAATTAAGCTTTTTATAACTTCAAATATGAAAATGAAAGGAAAAGTGTGAACTAAGGAAAGTAGAGGGATGAGAAGAAATTTCCACATTTTTCTTCTAATTTTTTGGACTTTAGATTGCTTAAGAAAGTGAAAGCAATAATGTCAGAGGAAAAAGGCAATTTATTTTAGCCACAATAAATCAGATAAAATATATAAAAAATCAATGATATCAATCCAAAATATTCTTTATTGGAAAAATTACATCAATTAATATATTTCAAAAAATAATCACTGATTTTAGCGATATTTTTTGTTTATTATCATTTATAACAATATTATGATAAATTTATAATATGTATTAAAAGTGAATTATGTATGCAATATATTTGAATTATAATTGTTTTTGAAATATACATTGTATTATAAGTGTATTAAAATGTGTGATAAATGTATTATTTATCATTAAAACTTGTATTATATGTGAATAATAAATTGTTCTTTGTAATATGTATTAAAATTGTATTATAAATGAATTAAAAGTGATTGACTGAAAAAAACTGAATATTAGAAGAAAAAATTAGAAAGCTTATTTAAAAGAAACTGAATATTAAACTTCTAAAAACTGAATACATAAAACTGAATAGAAAGCCATCAAATCCACTATTTATGCGCATAAGTATATTTATATATTCTATCTAAAATAAAATTATGGATCGAATTCAAAAGTATAAGAGTCTCTTAGACACACACTATTTGAAAAACTTTCTTTGACTCATTGAGTTGATAAAATAACAACTACAACAAGAGTTGAACATGCAATAACAATTCAAAGATTGAATACTCAGACTATAAAAATTAAGCTAGCTTCGACTCACAATCTATTTAATAAAATGTGTCAAGTAAAAAGTGTAAAACAATTAGTTCGTAAGAATATCATTGTATGAGACCATAATAGATTCCAATTTTTATCGTCAAATCATTACATTTCTCATCCAAAAAGTTAGAGAAAAAATCATCGATCTTTTCCAAAAACATGATACTCTAAAACAATAAAATTTGATGTAATATAATGTACAAAACTTGTGAATTTGGACTTACTACTTATAGTAATCAGTAATGTATGAATAAAAAGAAAAATATTTGAGGAACAGAAATTAATTCCAATTTTAGTTATAATAATAAGGAATTAAGGAGGTTAATTATGCACGTGATTTTGGTCAACTGTGGGCAAAAGTATGCCTATAAAATATTTGAATTTTTTTGTACATTTCTTTCCAACCTTATTACACAAAGCGTATATTTAAAGGTTAAACTATTTTTATTTTTATTTTTATTTTGTTTTCATTTATTTGTTATCTACTTTGAATAGAGGATAAGTGCACATAGGGATTGCTTGATTACAGTAGATTTTTATTATTAGAAAAAATAATAGATTTATTATGGATCGTAGACGTCCCAACTAATTGAATTTTCTATATGAATCTTTTCTTTTATTATGCTTTGATAAAAGTATATATGTATCGCTTTGATTCTAAGTTAATTAGAATTGATAAATAAGTACATATGAAATTTTATTATTTATATAACTCAATGCGAGCGTTCTCAATTCAATATTAAAAGAAGTTCCTTAACTCTAATAATTCTATACCATTTTTATTACTAACATATAAATCTTTCACAAGACTTGAACTTTTAGAAATGTTGGCCTAAACTAAATATATATTATCATCATAATTAAACCATATTCCCAATTAACTTAAATCTTTTATTTTTCACGATGTGTCTTGCCTTAGTTAAGTTGCATGTATCACAAAACGATTTCATCGAATACCTAAGTTATTATGGTTTTACACATATGAACATTTGAAAGTGAATATAGGACATGAATAAATTATATTAAGCACACGATAGTCGCTCATTTTAATCTCTAATATAACCATTTTTAACTCTATTATTTTGTATGTCACCCATTTATTATAATATTTGTACTTTTGCGACACTCATCACGATGAATATGTTGAACCATAAAATCCAAATATCGTATTCTCATATATTATTTTTGACGTTACGAGATAGGAACAAATCAAAACAACGAGGGACATATAGGTCATGTGATTACGAATGAAATTGTATTTATGAATTAGTAGTATTATATACATTAGTTAGTGTTTAGAATTTTGAACACTGATGGAAATGTTTTTTTCACCTCAAATTATTTAATCAAATCTTGAAGTATTAAAGGAATTATTAATTTTCTTAATAAATATATTTAATTTTGAACTTATAAATTCAGAAGTATAATAAATTTGATATTTAAATCTTAATTCATAAAATTGAATCATGAATTAGCCTCTTGATTAGAGTGGCTGGTGTCAATTGTTAATTAAGAATCAACTTGACAGCCTAAAATTATTCAAATTCAAAATTATTTTCCTACCTAACGCATGTTTTCTCCATCTTCATTATTTCTTTATTTAAAAAAAAAGATAAAAATTGAAGTAGGACAGATACGTTGATAAGATATCTCGTGATGAAATAATTCGAAACGTAGAATTTAAGTAATTAATTAATACTACATGAGGTACACAATTTATTTCTAATGAAGTTTACATTTTAAATTAACAAATGAAAAATATGTTTATTTTGGTTTATATCATCAAGTGATATTTTATCCTCATTTTAATTTTTTAATTATTTAATTTGACGTAGATATCTTATAAATTATGCGGTGAATATACCATTTTATAAGTATCAAATATATTTAATCCAGTTTCTTCCTTTCTTTTTGTTGTAATACATGGCATGTTCTTATTTTGAGTAAACAAATTTAACCCTCAATAAACCTATTCGATTAGGTAGTAATATTAATGGAGTCCGGAGCCTAAGGGTGAAAAATGTTAATAAAAATTTTAAAACGGTATATGAATTTTTTTTAAAACCAAAACGGCAAAATCGCTTACGAAATAACGATTTTGTCCGCTGGAGTTAAGCAAAATTATTTTTTTAATAAATCGCTGCAAAAGCAACGATTTTACGTTAATTTTTTTTAAATTTTTAAAGTAAATCGCTGCCAAGACAGCAATTTATGAATTATTTATTATTTTTTAAATTTTTCAGTAAAATTTACTAATTTTCTTTTTTAATTTTTAAGTAAATCACCGTCAGTGCAGCGATTTACAATATTTTTTTATATAAATTACAAGTCTTAATTATATTTTATCGTTTTTTTGGGCCCACATATGTTTATCGTTAGCTATGATAATGAAGTTAGTAATAAATAATTGTGAAGCATATTGGCTACTTTTATGTCTTTCTCAGTTTGCTAATCCTATATATAACTATCCAATTCCTCCACTTTCTCTATCCCACTAAGCCTTTCTTAACAACTTTTATATTTTTACAAGTACTAAAGCATAAACCAAAATGATCAAGTTGAGATGCAAAATGCAGCGATCTAAAAATTAAAAAAAAAAAAAAATTAAAAATTAAAAAAAAAAAATAAAAAAAAATCAGTAAATCGCTGTACTGGCAGCGATTTACTTACAAATTTTAAAAAAATAATAAATAATTTGTAAATCGCTGCCTTGGCATCGATGTACTTCAAAAAGAATTTTTAAAAAAATTAACGTAAAATCGATGCCTTTGCAGCGATTTATTAAAAAAAAAATAAAAAAAATGATTTACAAAATCGCTGCCTTGGCAGCGATTTGTTGTAAAAAAAGTTTTTTAAAAAAAGCAAATTGTATAAATCGCTGCTATAGCAGCGATTATGCTTAACTCCGGCGGACGTAGCGATTTTTTCGTTTTGGTTAAAAGAAAATTTCATATACCGTTTTGGAATTTTTGTTAACATTTTTCACCCTTTAGACTCCGGACTCAATATTAATGCTGGTGCATGGAGCTTAATTAACTAATTAATTGTTCCTTAGAATAATAAAATAAAGGGATAATTTCAGAGACCTCCCTTCAGGTTTTGCTCTATAACACTGATCTCCCTTGTTCACGATATTACGTCTACCTCCCTTATTTTCATTTACTTATAACCATTCTTTAAATCTATTTAAAATATATATAAATTAATTTAGATTTGACAATTTTACCCTTTTTATAGTAATTTCTTCAATAAAGATTTAGATTTTTCCCTACAATAACCCATCATTTTCCAGCAACAATTTCTTCAAATAGAAGATAAAATTGTCAAATCTAAATTAATTTAGATTTATTTTAAATAGATTTAAAGAATGGTTTCAAGAAAATGGAAATAAGGGAGGTAGACGTAATATCGTAAACCACAGGGGAGATCAGTGTTATAGAGCGAAACCTGGAGGGAAGGTCTCTGAAATTATCCCTAAAATAAATTGAGAAGAATGAGTTTTATAAGTCGATGTAGAATGTCATATATGTAACGTGTTTTTCCTACTTTTACTAGGAAGGTTATTGATCTTTAAATATTTTTGATTAACTGATCAAACATTAGAATTTTCTAAAAACAAAAATTAGAATTACAAGATTTTTGAGGAAGATGACAAGGTGCATGTATGCATAGTCTATTGAATAATAAACACAAAATATAATAGAATGTCCATTTCAAGCCAGTTAAGAATACACAGACATATAAATAATTTAAGGACACAAAACAATCTTTCATTTTGTACCATTTTAATATAACATTCTGATTATTTTTTCATATTATATTTTATATTTCATATTTCACAAGATAGTACAAGTACATAAATTTTTGGATATGAAATGGCTTCCAAAAAGATATCCTAAATATTGTGGTCCTTTACATATAAGAATGTGCAATGTAGCATTCACCTAACAGATAATTTGTTTTAACTCAGGAGGTTCATTCTCAAGATTAAAAAATAATAATTTTCTATTTGTTTTATTTAAGACGATAAAATTACCTTAGTCAAATTTATAGTGAAACAATTACGGGTGAATTTATTTTGTACAAACTAATAATTAATACCAAATCATTTTAGTTTAACAAAGATGCATCCAAAAATTAACACGTACTTGATTTAGAAATTGCCTCTTTATACTTTATATTCCATTCGTTCACTTTTGTTTGTCATGTTACACTTTTTAAAAATCAATTTGACTAATTTACACAAGTTAAATTAGATTGCATTAATTCGATATTTTAAAAAAAAAATTGATATTCAAAAACTATATGAAAAGTACTATAAATTGCAAAATTTTGCATATATGATGAAAAAATGCATCTAAAAATGTTAGCCAAAGTTCTTATAATTTGACTCTAAAAATCGAAATTATGACAAATAATAATGGACGGAAGGAGTATAAGATAGTGCATAATTTAGGCTTAATTGTGGAAGCAATTTAATCATCCTTAATTGTCCCAAACACTTGTAAAAGCTATTATACGTACCCACGTGGGTTAGTTAATTGACAAAGCAATTTAATCATGTATAATATCCTTCACTTTTATAATGGGGAGCATAATATAATTAACCAAATAGGTAATTAAATTTACTAAAATATCAGTTTCTTTTTCTCCCCACCATTTTTCTTAGGTTGACAAAATTCGAAAGTTGGTGTGATAGCATCACCAAAGGTTAACGCATTTAATTGATTTTATTATCAATGCTGATGAACAATTAAGCCTCTACACCAAAGTTAGAAAATTAACTTACAAAATTTTAATAGCTCAGTTAATTAGCTATTTGAATTTTTACTTTATCGATAAATGTTCGATTTTTCACCTTATAATTATCAATTTCCTCGTTTCCCCCTGCTCCTCCAGTGTAATAATAAAATAAGAAAGAAAATACTTGTAACCCAAAAGAAAAATTATTTACAAGTGTCAATCCCTTACTTACATACCCCTTGTTTTTAACTATTAATGTGCATTTAACCATCGCAGTGTGTGTATATATACACACACTTTGATGACATCAAGGAGGAATAAGTAATCTTTCAATAATGAAAAAACGGTTCAATTACTGTTTGATATCATTAGAATATGTAGATACCATATATAAATAGTATCATAGTATATGTATACTCTGATGGTATTAAGGATGAAGAAATAATGATTCAATGAATAAAATAAGAGGGCAATCAGGTAAATAATCTGGACAGTAAATTTAATCAAGATAAATATATTGGGTTGGATCTAATTTGAACAAATACTTTACCTAATAAGTTCAATTTGTGTAGTTTCCTAAACAGAAATTAACTCTATTCCTTAGCTAGGTTTAGGATTACATTGGGATCCTAATTTGACCAAAATAATGTTTCTTGCAAGAAATTATATATTATTTGCCCGCAATTTGAAGCGTGAAATTAGCTATAAAGTGGCAAGCAACTTGTGATGATAGACCAAACCATATGGTTATTCTTGTAAACAAATCCTTCTTTAGGAACTCAATGAATTCAAAAAGTGAATCAAAAAAGTGGTTATTGGACTTAGCAAAAGAGGAATATGAATGCTTTATTTCAAAAAGTGACCACATTTTTAAAATGTATTTATAAATTCAGAGTTACTAGTTATGAATAGTGACAAATGAAGGAAAAAGTTTGTTACTTTTTTGAAATGAAATAAAATTTTGGAAAGTTTCATTGATGCAAGCATCTTTTAGGCCTTCCATTTTTTTTTCTCTCGTCACTCGGTTAATAATAATTATTTTTAAAATTATCAACTTTTTGGCCAAGAAAAGTGACTCGAGCTCAGTGTTGTACCTTAATCTCAGTGTACTTTGCATCCATCCCAACCGTGATAAAATTATAATTCCATAAAATCTTTTAACATGATAACACTATTAGTTGAGCAATCATATAAGAAATCTGAAATCAGCTCTATAATCACCGAATTGCACTAGTTTTCTTTTACAACTTAAAAGTACTCAACTAAATATTTTTCTTACAAAAAATTAGTCAACTAATTAAGAATTTTTAGGGAAAGTCACTATATATAGTACTCCTATTTCCCTCTTTTAGTAATTACCCAAAATAACATTTACCTTTTACTTTGATTTATTTATTTCAAATTAGCTACTATAGTACTACTAGCTAAATTTTAATTTTGAATGCATGGTTAATAATTGATATGAGCAACTTAGTAAAACAGGTACTTAATAAATAATTTGAAAGTGAAATATTAAACTAGTAAAAGGGGAGTGGGGACTAATATAATTTAAAATACGAAAAAACATCCAAAGTATAAATTAAAAATGTTGAATTCCAAGAATGTGGAAGGTGACAAGCAGCAATAACCTTTGGAATAATGAAAAGAAGAGTTTATGGCAAGTCCATTTCAAGCCAGTTAGGAAAATCCACACGTAGTATCTTTCCGTTCATTTTTACTTATTCATTTTAACTTATCAAAAAAAGATATGTTACAAATAAAAGTGAACGGATATGATAGTAAATAATTCGAGGACCCCATGTTGCTGTCGTAAATTGTAGGATATCTGTAAGTGTTATTATTGTTTTTCCAAATAAGGTCAAATATTGGATATGAATGCCAGAGAGATGGCTTACAAAATACCTAAATGGTGTCCCATTATAATTGTGGTCCTTCAATCAATACTCTGAAATGTAGCTTTCATTTAACAAAGAGTTTGTTTACTTTTGGAGATTGAAACTGATTTTTTTGTTTTTTATTTGAGAAAAACCAACTCGAAAATAATGGAAGAACTTATATAGCATAGTAAATTTATTTCCTCCTTTGCCAAAAATTGGTAGTAGCTCAAGCAATTGGTGAATATGATATGATAGTGCAAACCTTTTACACTATTTGCTGTCAAAAGTGGTTTAAGTCAAAAAAGTAGTTTTTGGGGTTAGAAAAAAGAGGACATTGAAGCTTCATTTGAAACTCTGACCAAGTCTTTAGTAGTATATCTATAAGGAATATTATCAAAAACTGGAAATTAGAAAATATGAATAAAAAAGAGTAGTATGTATTACTTTATGAAATGATTTTCATAGAGAAAATAACCAGAAACATGTCAAGTTTAGGTGGGCAATTTAAGTCTTCCTTCTAACGTGTGGACCAGTTCAGGTTTGAGCTGTACAACTAAAGATTCAATACACAAAAACCTTCAGATTTATTTATTAATTAGTTACTCTTTAATTTTTTCTTATCCTTCAAGCTTTGTAAGGAACTTGGATACATATGATGGAAGAAAGTTTCACATGATATAGAAAGGAGCGAGTCTATTCCAATTTTCAAAAGTCAATAGTTCGAGTACAAAAACAAACTGCCATTGGATTATTACTACATACCACGTCTATTACAAATAGAGCCTACTGCAACAGAAGCATTCGGCAAGTCAAAAAGAACCCTGCAATCAAAGAATTATATCATGTTAGTTACCACACCTTCAAAAAAACAAAATATAGCTAAGATAAAATGAGAGGAGCCGTGGTACTTAGAAAGAAGAAACCCAACTGAAATAGAGTTTTGCTTTCTTGATTTATAGTGTAGCTCATTTGTGCAACTAGATTGGTGTTTTAGTAAACATGTAAACTGTGTCATACTGGGCTAACAAGTCTCACAGAGAAGTTAATTTACAACCCCTACTTGATACCACCTTTGAGATCAACCTAAACAAGACCATGAAAAAGAATAGTACAAATCAAGTCATATACATATAGAAAAGTTGTCACTTTCTTTTTTGGATGTTGAGTAATGGGTGTTCTCATTTCCAAAATAGATAATCAGCTCATTTCATCAAAGTACAAACTCAACCTTGTACTTTGCTTCTCCAGTCTTCCCAATGCAAGTTATTAAAATACTTGGAAAAACTTAACAATGTACTGTTAAACTGATATTCAACCAAAAGTCGGAGACAAGCAAAAGAATCCAAGTATCAAAAAGCACGAGCAAATCAATTATTCCCATGACTACCAATATCATGCAATGAGAAAATGGAGCAGTTGGAACTTGGAAAGAAGTTTTCAGCGGGAAGAAAATAAGAAATGAAAATTCCATTTGTGTGAGTTAGAAAAACAGTGATTCTGATGGAGGGAATGTGAAATGGAACAAGGAATACCGAAGGTAATTAGTAAACCAATAATAGGGAAACAGCAGGAAAGATCTGACGCAGAGGAAAAAGCCTGAAGAAAGTAAATTGGTCTATGGGGTGGAGAAGGCAAACAGGAGGATCCGGAAGACAAAAACATCAGACATATGGCAGGAGACATGAAATTGGAAAGAATTATACAAAGTGGGATTTGGAATCACTGCGGGTGCTAACAGTAGACCACTCAAAAAACAACGTTGGCAGTTCCTTCCAAGAGAACGGGGTCAATCAGCTGTCGCGGTAAAGTGTTTAAGAGATTGTATTTGAAAGTGAAAAGTCCTAAACGAACAACAAATATAATGTCTAAAGAAGTCATTTTACACAAGCCACGGTGGCGGAAAAATGCTGTAGATCAGTTAATACATCCAAAGAAGACAACAAGTCTTGGAATCTGATAATTTTCAATGGAGGTGTCAATAATTTCTATGTAAGATTAGTAGGAAGCCAGAAGAAAGAAGGGGTGTGACATCGAATGTCATTAACCAGGCAGTGAATTGGAACTAGATCTCTCTAAGAGGAACTAAGCATTCCTTCATGCGGATTACTTCATCTTGCTGATTTTTCTTGTCTTTTGGAGCATACATCAATTCCGACTTGTATAAATGATTGGCTAACAGCAATAGAGAAAAATATTCTTGTAGCTACAGGCTATTCTATACTTCTTCCATAAGGGGGTTAAGACCTTTTTACGAGTAATAAATATATATCAAAAAAATTATTCCTCAATTTCAAACTAGATTTCAGCCATTTGACTCCTCTATACCCGTTCCGCTCCACTAGAACCCAGTTCACAATGCTGGATAATTTCTCTTTTAGAAAATTAGGGGTTCCTCAAAAATTAGATGTCTCTTGATCTGTCACTTAGTCATTAAGGTCATTCAAGTCTCGTAGCATAACTAAAAGAACTTCATATTTGATCTCTAGAAATTAGTAAAAAAATTTTTTTTTTGATACGGTTAGAAATTAGTAATAAAACCTATATGTAGAGACAAAAATATTGGTCGATAGTCGAAAGTTGCAAATCACGAGCTTCAAACAATTAATGCCTAAGCTTAGTAAGAACATCTTTAAATAGTTAAATAGAAGAGGAAGTAACAGGGGTTCTGGGATGCGAAGTAAGAAAAGAAAAAGGTAGAACAAACAGATGTTAGCTCTTCCGCACCATGCGGCCGCGAAGCTGCAAACAAGTTCTTAATTGAGTTTACAGAATACATTCTTGTAATGGCTATCCCAGTGTCGTCTTTTATGCAGGAGGGTAACTGCTTATATAGCACTTCCACCCCACTTACTTTTTATCATGGATAAGGAGATAACCAAATAATAAGAAGATAAAAAAACACATGTTAGAAAATTCAGACAGAATAAGTGAAAAAGTTGGTCACAACATTCTATAATATTCATATATGCTTGCAGCTCATTCTACTTGGTACTCACTAAACACCCTTCGTTTACAGAAAAAGCAAATACATTACAACTCATAACGACACTGAGGACTATTCCATTTGTGACGCAATTTATCTGATTTCAAATGCAAATACTCTTGTTCCATTCTCTCCACTAGTATACAAGGGTTAACCAGAAAGTTAAGCCAAACAGTTAAAAGTGCAGACAAACAATTCCTCCATAAACATATTTATTCCCCGTGCTTTCATTTTCAAAATAAGAGAGTAATGAGAATATACTCCACCATACACAGATAGCAATTAACTATTATAAAGATCACACAATACGATAATACACATATTGCCTATACTTAATAGTCCTTAATAATATCATTTTTCTTTGTAGCCGAGAAATCCCTGATGGCCAGTGGTGCACAATTCGGAAGATGTTGTGCATGCTCATCTATGTTCACCACTTAAATACCAAGTTTTTGTATGCAGAAGAGTTTGAATCTGTGACGTGCACCTAATCCACACATAGTTAGCTGCGCTCTTACCACTAGTCTTTAGTAATCTAAACAGCATTCACACTGTTGTAGTGTCACCACATGAACAACACAGTTCCTTCCCAGATAACCAGGAAACACAATCAAACCAATCAAAGTCCTGGTTTTATACCTAACAATGATATTTACTTTTTCCTCTCTACAAATGCAAACCAAATGTAATTCAAGGTAACTCTAAAAGAGGCACAACACACCGAGGAACCATAGAAGAGTAATCACAAGCTTAAAAAAGAAAATGTAACATCCGCATAATATACCCAATGATAAATTCAGGCCAATAAAGTTAGGAACAGAAATATTCACAACATGGCATCCAAAACCCAAAACGTCGAAGAGATCAGAAACAAGGGCAAACAACCCTCCCTCCGTCCCAATTTAACTCCTTTTCAGCTTATCAAGTCGATTGGTCTTACTGGAGCTATATCGAGATATTAATTACGTATAATATCAAAATGATCAAATAGTCCATTAAAAACCCTGAGACAAGAATCAGTTTAAAACGCCAAGGATATGCAAGTGGTAGACATCAGATACCCAAAACATAAATTAGGTCAACTGAAATCTAGAGATAGCATGAATTCAGCAATGATATCGCATACAAATTTCAAACCCTAGAAGTGACCAAAATAAGAGAAAATGGCACGTACCCATGAGGAAAACAAAAGGGTATGCCCAGTTTATTTTGAAGAAGAAGATTGGGGCTTAAAATAAGAAGCATAAGTGGGAGGAGAATAGATCACGGCAGCAGCCATAGCTCCCGGAAACACTGCGTACTTAGCTATCAGCGCGATCTTCCTCACCAATGGCTCTCCCTTCATCAACGACATGCTTAAATCTCTTTGATCAACGCACCAATTTTCTTCTACTGCTCTCTCTATCAATCACACTGATTGTTCAAAGCCCTAATAATCTGACCCCGATTTTATTTCTCAAATCCACGACGCGGTTGAGAAATGATCCGACCCGATTCCTACCCATAAGCCTGTTTGCATCCACTAACCACTTATAATCATCTTTTCATAAATAGCCAATAACAATGGATATATTTTAAAAATATAATATTGTTACGGAGTTTCACCGATAATATTTGATGTTTTATAAAGTGATTATTATTCAATTACATGTGTAAAAAAGTGTCTGATTATATTCACACGCTTGTATGACGTACTCTAGGCAAAAAATTGCACCTAATAACTCGAGTGGTTTGAGCTTTTCACGCTGTTCAGGGAAAATCATCAAGGTCTAAACAACTTATTGAATTTGAAGTTTTGTCCCCAAAGTAAATAGGTTAAAGTTTGAAAACTATTTACCTACAACATATTTTTGTAAATCACCCTGCTTTAGGGGTGAGGTGCACAAACAAATATCAATATGTGATGTTTTTAAAGTTTTTACCATTTAAAGTAATTATTGTAAAATTAATACTGGTGTTACATGTTGAGAAGAATGAAAATTTATGTTTTAACAAGTTATGTTAGATGGAACATAACAATTGATCTACTCTTGTTAAATTGTTCAAAAATATTATCAAATTGACAAAATAGTTCAAGCTTATACTATCTTCATTTTGATATTGACCGGTTATAATAAATATATTTGTACAAATCACCGTTGCAAGTGAAAAAGTATAAAACTGTGGCTACATTTTTCTGCAGAGAAGAATCAATATATTAAATCAGAGAAAATTAGAACGCCAATCAATATTTAAGTCACTGCAATCAATCAAACTTTGAACGCGATCCAGAGCTGCATGTCTATGCTGCAATAATGCAAGAGATCCATTGTCTTCGGGCTCCTGCTCCTCAGTAGTACTCTTCCTTTTACGGGGAAGCTTTCTCGAAATTTGTTTCCATTTTGATTCAAATGCACAAGCTACAAGCTCAACCACAAGTCGCAAAGTAAGTTAGACAACTTGCTTAAACTCTAAGCTCCAGGTGAAAGCAAATGAAAGCTAACTGCTTTAGGAAGAGAGAAGTTTATTCAACATTGACTAAAAGGTTAAGGACATGAAGATGGCAATGCTCTAGTTCCATATATACTCATAAGCAGAGTAGTCGTATACTAGACAAACACTTCTAGCTAATCCTGTTGATGATATAGAGAAAAGTAAGGTTTGGGACGATGAGATTGTCTTAGTAATGTGATAGGCAGGTCTCACTTGTGATCCTTTGTAGATAGGAGCAGATTCTTTTTTGGTTTGATCAGGAAATTCAGCAATGACAGGCATTGGTAAAAGCACATCAAACAACGTTTTGATATTTAGAAATGATGATAACAGACTTAAAATCAAGACAACTAAAATAATGGCTTGGGACATTAAGAGTCAACAAGCAGCAGGAATACATCTATCCTGGAGAGCTACAATGGATTCAGAGTCTCAACTTACCTTTAAAATTGTGTTTCGGAAATAGTTTGCACGACAACTTATAAGAACTGTTCCGCAAATTCTAAGCCGGATAGTCAGTTTTGATTACTACCAGTTAAAAACATATTTCAGTATTATGTCTGAATTGCGTTCAAACTAAGCATAAGGTGGAGCGAGATGATCAATTTGAGGAATGGTCCAGAACAGTTAAGAGCTTCACTTGTGTAGATGTTTTCTGCAAGTGCACCAGTACTATGCCATAACAAGAAACAGACACTGCTTTTATCTACAAATTCAGCTACCTAGATGAAGTTTCAGCGAATAGACAAAATCCCAAGTGTTTGGCAGTAGATCTAGGCAATCACATGTTACCTTGTGCACCTACTAGTGGGTAACTGGCGATATGCTTCTATTTCTTATGAAAACAAGGAAGCAAAGAGAGTCTAAAAGATGACATAGCTAAAATGGAAAAATTGAGTGGTCACCATTAAGAATAGGAAAAAGAAAATTAAGGCTGTTTATTGATCAAACACAGAAGATACAGCAAATGCAGAACAACCTGACAAACTGTTGAGCCCCTTACAAACATAACCAATTGTACTGCGAAAATTGCCAACAACATTGAGAACTGTATGGTTCTATGCCTACAGACATTTTGGGCCAGATATAGGGAAAAGCTATGACTATCCTGTTATGATCCGTCTCTAGCTAATACTCACACTGTTAACTCCTAACTCGACCTTGGTAACAACAAGAATACGAACTTTGAAGAAAACAGACACATCAATTACACTCTCTTAATAATGCATTATCATGTCAAGCCTTACTTATATCTTAACTAGCAATTTAGAAATATTTCTTGAATTGTTGTTAGGAGAATGAGCTTGGTCAAAGAATCAAGAGATCAGAAGTGGTTGGCTCTGTTACTCCAGTTAATAGGCACCAGGTACTTAGCGGATTACAATCTATTCTTGTCATACCTTGATTCAGTCTTTGGTATAGTCTGCATATTTACT
Source organism: Solanum lycopersicoides (assembly GCA_022817965.1). NCBI lineage: Eukaryota > Viridiplantae > Streptophyta > Magnoliopsida > Solanales > Solanaceae > Solanum > Solanum lycopersicoides. The sequence goes on from CM040618.1 coordinate 111,257,461, forward strand.
CGTCAGAACCGAAATCCATATCTATCAACAGATGAACTTTATACTCATAAAAACTATAGAATCAGTACTAAGGAAACTTAGGTGAAATGGCTTGTTAGTTCAAGTAGAAAATGAAACATTAACAGCATCTACGCTACCATCTTTCAAGTGTGTACATGCTCCAATTGAATGCACAAAGCCATAAAATTGCAACTGATCTCTGATGGTGTTAGCTTAAAAATAGTATCATGATCTTAGGCAACCGAATGAATATCAAGGAAACCAAAAAGAAAACATCTAAACAGCAAAAGTATGTGTAGTCAAAACTTAAACATGTGCTAGTATAACAGGAGTTATAGACTTGGAGGCAATTTAGTATTTCTGATGAAAGAAAGAAGCGCATCATATATAATAGTTGTATAAAGAAAGTACCTTCACTTCTGCCCTTAAATCCCCGAATAAGGCAGGCACAAATCCAAGGTCTTCCTGAGCGAGATGCCTTTGCACCCCCTTTTAATTCACCATTATGTTCTTTTAGTCTATAAAAGAGAGATCACCAATTAGAAATCAGCAGCTTAGATATAAGTGGGGGGGGGGTGGGGGGGGGGAGTAGTAGTCACTACATACTCAATGAAAGGGCAACAACCAGTTTACCACCATATATTAGTTTTTTTCATAAGTCCTAAAAAAACACTAATCTCCTAAAATGTGTGCGACAATTGGGTGAATATAAAACAACCAGTAGAATAAAGATTGCCATTTCTCATAGTAGAACCCACTCGTTCATTTTATGGCATTTACTGCAACCAATCCAACTCTTCATAGAACTACTAAATTAAAGCTTCTAGAAAAAAACAAAGAAGATTTAAAATGAAGTTCAGAAAGCACAATCTATGGAACATCAAAACATTTCCATCATGATGTGTTTTAGACCTCGGTAGTAATTATCTAAGGGAGCTAGGGAAAACCGCTGATAACATTGTTGTTGTTTTCGGAGGACGAAGAACAAGGATGAATGAATTCCCCGAAGAATCTAAAATAGAAAAAATGAGTAAAGAAAGAAGCTACAAACCAGCAAAAAGAATGGCACAATAGTAAAATACAATAAGTAATACCTTCACAATGGAGAAGCTGAGAGAGAGAGTACAAAAATTCAGCTTCTAACAGTAGAATAACTCCATCTCAGAGATCTTGATTCCTTTATGAAATTCTTAACCTATTTTCTCTATATAAGCATCGCTAATAGGGATAACCAACAACATACAAGCTAGACATGATTAACACATTGGTAAAAACCATTAACAGAAAAACTAGTCATTCCGATCTAACTCAACCCGAAAAACTAGCTCATGTCCGTTTAAGCATTCCAGACCCCACTTCCCAACTGGAGCATAGACCTGGAACCCAAACAGATATGGACCTAGCACCAATAACATGTAAAGATATGAAAAAAATGATCTAACTCAAACTCAAAAGCTAGACCATTTTTTTTGGTAGTGACACCAACATAGGTCCACTCTAACATGTTGTATTAAATCAAAAGTAGGCTCTCTATTTTCCCCTTAGAATAAACAAGACTCACCGGCGACAGAAATTGGTAGTGACACCAACATAGGTCTTAATAGGTGGATTTGTGGAGAGAATAAGGTATACACACCACAAAGACCTCTTTTTCTTAGAATTACTAAATTCCGTTGAATTTGAAGCTGGGCTTGTTAGTAATTCCGGAGATGATTGCTGTGAATTTGCATCAGACTTTCTTGATTTGCTACAACTTGAAGAAGATGGAACTTTGAGATTAGATTCAAAATTTGATGTTTTTGGTGGTTTCAGAATATGGGGTTTCGTCGCTTTGAAGATTGTTGACAAAGGTCTAGCCATGGCATTGGCGATGATGATTTTGCAGTTTCGTATTAGCGACCGGTTTGGATTTAACAAATGATGAGCAAATTTCAGCCTTCTAATTTATTTATTTTATTGAGATAATTTTACAGAAATGTCGAATATTAATTTCATAACAATTTTTTTAAAAAATTGTTTTTTTACCGTGTGTAAAATTCATTGAAACCCCAACTAAATTAGAGCTGGCGCCTCTTCTACATCTTCTCTTTTTTCCTTCCACGCAGCCTTAACTAGAGTATTTGTGATTTGTATTTAAGATCAAGATCTAAATTTATAGTGCGATATTCTAGTAATAAGATATCTTGCATAATGATAAAAAATGAATTATTGCATTACTGATTCAAAGTGAATAGTTATATAGTATATGTAAATTGTATAATTATAAATGACTACGTGTTTGAAGAAAACATTCTTAGTATAGTTTTCTTTACACATTTTATACACTTTGAATGCGCTTGCCCTTGGCATTATTTCGAACGCGCATGGTCAAAAAATGTCTTTTTTACGCTACAAAATTATCTATTTATGGCGAGTGATTTACACACATAGTGGAGTTTAATAATCTTTTTATGATTGAGTTTAAGAGTCAATTGATAAGGAATTAAATAGAAAGGTCTATAATACAAATTCAAACAAGTATAAGGGTTCTTACGACCATTTCACCTAACATTTATCTAAAAATAAAGTATTACAGATACGTTAAGTACCACTAGGTATGTACCCGTGGGTTGCCCACATAATTTAAAATATAATAATTTTATAATTAAAAATAACTAATATATATAATAACTCATAAAAAAAGGTGAAGTAATAACAAAATGAGTTAAAAGTAATAACAATAACTAAAGATGTTTCTAGAGCTATTTAGTTTTCTTGTTATCATTCTTGTTAGATTTTTGTTAGTTTGAAGTTACATTTTTACCTTTGATCATCATTCACTTCATATATAGAAAGATATTTCTAGAATTATTTGTTTTCTTGCTATCTCTCTTAATATATTTTTGTTAGAATGAGATTATATTTTTATTCTTGATCGTCTTAAATGCAAATATATCATCCTATTCATTTTTACTTGTAACTTTTAACATCTTTTTCTTTAATTTCAATCTGATATATATTATTAATTTTATCACATTTATTTCTTTTCAAGTATATTAATTAGAGCCAAAATAAAGGTGAAAATAATTAATTTATATATTTAAAGTAGACATTTGATAAGTATAATGAATATAAAAAACATTAAGAACTAAATCAAAGCAAGTAAAATAGAGTATAATCACAATAATTCACAAAAGAAAAAAAAGTGAAGTAATAACAAAATAAGTTAATAGTAATAACAATAACCAAAGATATTTCTAAAAATATTTAATTTTTTTGTTATCATTCTTGATAGATTTTTATTAGCGTGAAATTACTTTTTTACCCTTTACCATGATTTACTTCATATATAGAAAGAAAGGTGTTTGTAGAATTATTTACTATATTTCTTAATAGATATTTATTAGATAAAAATTAAATTTTTATCCTTAATCGTGTTGCGACATCACTCTTCTCTATATCATTATCACAATGTTGTTATCTTTGTTTTGTGCTATTTGCACCATAAGCTTTGCATCTGATAAAATACTAATTATTGATCAATCAATTCGTAAAATCAATTTAAAGTCTTTCAAACATCTATTGCTTCTTAAGTATATTGTGTTTGTATTTTACTTTATCGATGAATTTTGTGATACATTTTATTATTGTCTTTGATAAGTAGAAACACTTAAAAAATTAATTTCTAACTTCACAACAATAAAAACAATCGAGAAAGCAACTTTATTATTCTATACAATAACTATCGTAATGTGATATTCTAAATATTAAAAGTATTTATTAAAAAATTATTTTTGATTTCACAACAATAAAAACAATCATGAAAGTTAATTAATAGAAACTCTTCATTTTAATACAATTATAAAAACATCTTTATGGACCAATTTTAAAAGTAAAGATATGAATTGGTTCTTCTAGATTTTCATTTTGGTCATTAATTATATAATTATTATTTCGCCCTTAAATAATATTAAAATAACTAAAAATGCCATTGTTTAATAGATATTTTGATTTTAATGAAAATTTATATTATAAAAAAAATCTATAGAAAATGTGATTGAAAATATGGGTTCATATTAAATGTCACATTATTAGGATACACATGCATTTAAGAAAATATATTTGATTGTATTGTCACTATAAATCTATTACCACTTTTTTGATACCATAACATAAAAACAACATTTTAGAACATTTATGAAATGACAAATCTATGCTTGGTCGTCCTCAACTTGGCACTTCAATATAATAAAAAATAAATATAAATATAAAAATAAATAAATACTCCATAAAATATATATTTTGGGATCATTTCTCCTTGTATAAACAGTAAAACCCCATCTGCCGTTCTCTCCTCTCTCTCTCTCTGCATCTGCTCATAGACTGTTTTGGTATTTGGATCCCCTTTTGTGCATCTAAATCGGAAGATAGAATGGAAACATCAACGGTGATTTCCAGTAGTGAGATTGATAGGATAAGTTCATTGCCAGTTGATATACTTCATAACATCCTTTCAAATCTCTGTATTTTTGATGTGATTCATATGACTGTATTGTCCAAAAGATGGAAATACATATGCACTACCATCCCTTACTTCCGCTTTGATGGTAGTCCTTCACTTCTTTCCTCAAATTTTCAGGAATTCAAAGAATTTATGTATACCTTTTTAATTTCCCAAAACACGTTAACCTTGTCCTTGTACCCTCTCATCTAGCGATATGCTTGAAAGCACATATATGTTGCGGTTGATTCACGCAACAACAACAAGAAATGTTCAACAACTTGTTTTGTTGTTTTGGCATCGTGAGCCATTTGAGTTACCGCATTGTCTTGTAACTTGTGAATCTTTGCAAGTTTTGAAACTAAACTTGTGTAATGATGTACTTAAACTGCCTAATCATTTTGACGGATTTCGTCACCTGAAATTCCTTCATCTTTCCAAAGTCAAGTTATCAGATGAACATTTGACAAATGGCTTGTTCTCAAAATGTGAACTCCTTGAAAATTTGGAATTATTTGATTGCAATTTTAAACGTATGAAGCTGCTATATATTGATTCAGCATCTCTTTTATACGTCACTTTTCTTCGTGGCGATTATTATGACAATTGGGAAATCAAAATTTCTTGTCCGGCACTCAAAATCTTAAAATGTAAATGTCAGATTCCAAAGGATATAGTAATCAAGAATCTCTTTTCAATAGAATATGTTGACATCAATTTTCAGGATCATGATGAAAAATGGGATGATTTTGGTTTCTCATTTGAGAAAACTGGAATTCTTGTGCATAAGATGATCAAGGAAGTCCCTTCTGTATCAGTTCTGAAACTATGCAAGGTTTCCCTTAAGGTAAAGTTTTCTTTGGAATAAGCATACAAGTGTTAAAAACATAAACAATGCTAATAAGCACATAGATTGTCTCATTTTTTATTTTTTCTTATGTTGTTTTAGGGTCTGTACGAAGAGACTCGCCAAGTAAGACTATCTCCCATATGCTTTAATAAGCTGAAGTCCTTGAAATTGAAATTGGGAGTTGATGAAGATCATATGCAAGTTATGATACAATTGCTCAAGTATTCGCCTAATCTAGAGGTTCTAAAACTGTGGTGCGATGAGGTAAAGCTCTTCATCTTTTTGTGTACAAATTACACTTCTTTTATATGGTAGTGGTTGATAACTTTTCAAAGTTGATTTACATGAAAATATTCTGTGGAAGAGATAATCTGAGTTTAGAATGAAGCCTTGAAGGTGTTCAACAATGGAGGAAAAATAATTTGGGAGAGAAAGTTCTATGTTCATACATTGCTAACTTGAAAAATAGAATTGAATAATGTAGTGTCTGCTACTAACCGACTTATCATTTTGAGCAAGCAGCTCCTATTAACTGTCTAACTACTTTTCTAACAAATTAACAACCATGTTCAAGTGTGTCATGCATAATGTATTACACAAGGCAGCATCTATTTCTACAGGTTCTTTAATTTCAAAATCAGAAAGTGGTAAAATTAAGCTTGAAAACTGGTCTCACTAAACTTGCTAAAGAAATTTTTTGGAATAATGCTAAACTATAAACCTATATCCAAGATTCGACTCTCCAAAATGTTGAAATATGTCACAATGAAAGTAAGATAGGATCTGACTGTTCATCAGTTTTTAACTAATACAATGCACCTTGGAAGTTGGAAGCATCACCTGCATACTCATGCCACTGAATTTAATCATGTTTGGAACTTAATGGTAGAAATAGATTTGAAATGTGATTGCTTATTCTGATTTGGAACTTAATGGTAGAACTGAATTTATGCTGGAGTGATTTGGAACTTAATGGTAGAACTGAATTTATGCTGGAGTGATTGCTTATTCTGATTTATTGTTGTTTCATTACAAGTGTTTAGTGTACTCGTTATATTGGTTTCTCTTCTGACTCTCAACTGTCTGCCAGGATGGAGAATGGGGAGAGAATTCTCTAATGTATTATGAATGGTGTGAATATTGGCCAGTACGGGAAGATCAAGGCCGGGGCCATAAGGTTTTCCACCCGATCCCCCTTGGTAAAAAATTACACTGTACATATAAGGTAATTCTTTATTTCTTATGTATATATATATAGAGAGAGATTTTGAATCCCCTAAACACAAGACTAGAGACTGACTCGGTGATTTAGGGAGTTCAATAGTTACCTTGGGGTTGCAAGTTTCAGATCTCAAACACCACATTTTTCTTTTTTCGAACTCCGTTAATGAAAATCTTATATCCGTCATTGTTGCCAGATGCATGATCCTGAAGAAAGCATTGTGTGCTTGGACTCTCATCTAAAGTCGATTCAGTTGATTGGTTTCAAAGATGAAGAAAACGAGATAGAACTACTAAGGTTTTTTCTGAAGAATGCACGGGTATTGGAGAAACTTATGATTGTTTGGGCCAGTTATGCTCTGAAATCAGAAGAGGCATTGAAGAAGGATTTGAGTATTCCTAGAACTTCTTCACAAGTTCTTCTGACATTTCACGATGCGAAGCTCAAACGAATGCCTACTAACTGGTTGGATTATTGTTAAAAAGGGAGATGATTCAAGTCGGGACCAAATTGTACTAGACATGGATCCTTGTGGTTTATGAAACTTGTATGGCTGCAAATGAGTTACTTGAAATTATGATGTTGATGTTTTTGCAACTTGATATTCTCACATTGTTTGTTTGAAATCAGTATGTATTTCAAGGAACACATCATAATGTATGTGAATGATATGTAAGAGAAAAAAAAGATACAAAAGCTAATAACAAAATTATTCTGGTATTTGATTTGTTGCGGGCTATTTTTATGTCCAAGCTCTGCCATTGACTCTTGGGCAAAAGTGACTAGATCTGGAATTCAGAAACTGAGGACTCCAATGGCTTAAAGATAGTCCTGTTAAAAGCAGCAGATGGCATATCGTTGAACCAGAGGATTTACATGCCTCCCAATAGCAGGAGCAGGAGCATGATACGAATTGAAATACATGTCAATGAAAATTAGGGATAGCAACTACATGATGGGACACATGTAACTTCCATCAATTTTACTCTCAAGAATTGTTGTCATCAATAGGTCGAAAACAAACAACAAAGAACAATAAGAATAATGAGTATGCAATAACAGGCTTCAGTTCTATCTCCTCCTTTTTCAACTTAAGCTTTTAGAAACATTTCACTACTATTTGTTGATCTTGAACAACAGAAAAAAAAAAGATGAAACACTCCATCTTGACCACAGATAAGATGTAGTCATAGTGCTCCTCCAATCTTGATACACAAAGGATCACTATGACCAATTCTAAACGAAGATCCACGTTTTCAGTGAAACTATTTATACTCAAAATTAATTGCTTCGGCATGAAATGATTTATTTTATCCAGTAGCACTTCAATAAAATGCAATTCTTGTCCGTTATCTATTTTATTATTTCACCTATTTTAGTATTATTTAAATTAAACAGACAATGGGTTCATCAAAATTGAGTCTGTTGATTCTCTTTCACGTTACGTTGGTGCAACTTTTATTTTTTTCTCAGATGTTTTTAAACGTATTTGCGTCAATTTTCTTATTTAAATGACCATAATAATAACTTAAAAGACTACATATTTTCAACCCCTAAATAAGAAGTATATAACCAAAAATAAAAATAAAACATGGGACGATGAGAAACACACTTAACTTACCACTGCATTTACTTTATTTATTTCACTTCTTGGATCGGAGCATGAGCAGTGTATTGATCTTTGACTATCTGCAGGCCAGAGGCCATGTATTGAAAACCTTTCTGAAAGGTTTGGTTTGCATACTTTTTGTTGACAAAATGTCGGAGGCCATTGGAGCACATGTTGCATAAAAACATATTCTGAATGGATACCTTTAAAATATAACATAGTAAGTAGTAAAAGAAAGATTGAATTGTGATATTGATGATTCATGTTGATAGTAATACTTTTACAAAGTGAGATATGATTCACAGAAGAAAATGTAATGTACATTTTCACAATGATGCTAGCTTGCCTATTTATGCTTTCAACTAGTTTCTAATTATCTAATCAAATATTCATATAGTAAAAAATTAATGAGAGGATGTTAATGCAATTAAGTCCGCTCACACAAGTAACTGAATAATTTAAAAATTTATTATTCATTTTATTACATTAAATCACATAATAATGAAAATTGCACTGTGAATTAGTGTAAACATCCGGTGCGAATAAGTTTTTTCGCAGTTCATGGAATTATATTTAAATATGTAGAGATTACTTTCTTATTTTTAGGAATTTGATTATGTATGCATTCATTTCTTTTTTTATTCTATAACAAACATTTGGAATGAATTGCTTAAATGGTCATTCAATTTGTATTTATTGATCATCAAAGTTGTTTTTTTATCTTTCAAAAAGAACTCATTTATTTTGCCGTACTTAGTAGCCTAGTCAAAATTTTCATCAAGAAATTCAACACACATATATAAAAAATAAAAAACTAACTATACAATTTAAGCATCAAATTACTCTATATAACAGTAATTTGACTTTTCACCAATATAACAATAAAATCATTACAAAATAAGCACAAAATTTTTAAAAAAAATGGAAAAAAACCAAAATATAATAAAGGGATTAAAAAAACACGTTTTGTCCCTATAAAATCTCTTTTTTTTTAAAAAAAAAAAATTGTTCCTAAAATGTCTCCCTTCAGTATTCTCCCTCCCTCCACTTTGATTCCCACATTTTCATATTTATCATTCAGGGGCGGATCCACACCATACGGAGTGCACGTGCACCCGACAACTTTCGAAAATATTATATGTATATATGTATATTTATTTTGAAAACTGGTAGAAATTAAGATATACTTAACAGTGCACCCATAAAAAACATAGAAGTGTTTTAGTGCAAATTGTAGAGTCTAGAGATACCATTCACTAGACTAGGGTTCAAATCCCACTTAAGCCTTCTTGTTTTTTAAAGTTTAGTTTACACCTTATATTTGAGCTATGTTTAATTGGTGCACCCAAAGTCTTCAAATCCTGAGACCTTATATTTAAGCTATGTTTAATTGGTGCACCCAAAGTCTTCAAATCCTGGGTTCGCCTCTGTTATCATTCACTTTGCTTAAAAACCCAACAAACATATCAGAATATTCTTATGATTGAAAATTTGGGATAAATAATGGATTGAGAAAAAAATCTTGTTATGAATCTCAAAATATAAGCACACTAATCCAAAAAAGAAAAACGTGTACTATTTTAAATTGCTATATTTCTAATTAAAAACTTGGTTTTGCAAATTTAAAATATATATTTTATATTGTAAATTAAAGTCGTAAACATAATATTCTATTTTTTATGTATTTATTTATTTGTTGATATTTAAAGAGAGATTTAATTCATTGCGTATAAGTAATAAAAAAAAATAAGGAAGAGAACAAAATGAGTGAAAAGGACTAATTATTTCTCAATCATCCACTCCAAACCTGTTAATAAGGATTTTCTGTTCTATCATTGACAACATGAAAATCAGAGTTTAGTAGGCTGGAAAATTAATATCTTTTTCGCTATAATTTGTATGGCATGTAGCTTTTATGTATGTTATATGTGTATTTTATGCAGCACGCGTGTATTTCGTGTGTTACTTGTGTATTTCGTGCTCTATACGTGCATTTTCAGATATGACACACACGTACATTACTAAACTAATATGCTAAAAAGTGAAGAGTAATATATTATTGATCGTCCTACAAATAAATTTTTAAGTGGTCCTAGGCAGATAATGAAGTGTGTTACCCTGAGTCCAAACAAAGGTACATCTTTTTAAGAAACATGCATCCAATTCTATTAACGATCGATACACGAGAGGTATACATTAATGTTAGATCCAACCAGATTAGAAAGAACATGTATATGTGAGACTCAATAATAGTTTGATGGGTATACTAGCTACTTCAAAGTATTAAGTAACAATAATTAGGTATTGAGTACAATATCATGTTTTATCCATTCATGCTACCAAAATGCAACAATCGTATTCTTGACCCTAGCTTTCAAATTTTGTCAAATGATTTTAAGTTGATACTCTAAATTTGGATTTTGCTTCATCTTTACAAAGCATAACAAATTACAACTTAATTGACTATTGTAGTTTCAATACTTAAATAAAAGAGTTTAAGTTTTGTATATGGTTGATGTATAAAATTATTTACACCACCACGTAAATTAAAGGACAATAATGTGACTTCAAAATTAATATTTAAGAAAAGATAATTTAAAACTATCGGAGCCATTTATACTTTAATCAAATTTATTATTGAGTAATATTTGTTGTTATTTATTATTTTACTTAAATAAGAAATTAGTTGAAATTCTAAATAGGCTATTATCATTTTGAAAATGTAAGCTTAATTAAATCATATAATTGCGACATATCTTCTTGTTCATACTTTATTTGTTGTTGGTCATATTCCATTTTCTTAGATAATTGTTGTTAACAAGAATTATTATATCATAATTTAGGTTTTCTTTTAGTAATCATTCTACTATATTTTGGAGGCACCAGTTCACAATTAGTTGTTATGTGTAATGACCCTACATTTTGTCAGATAAATATATGCAAACCAAACCTTCAAGAAAGGTTTTATATATTGAAAACCTTTCTGAAAGGTTTGGTTTGCATACTTTTTGTTGACAAAATGTCGGAGGCCATTGGAGCACATGTTAGCATAAAAACATACTGTGAATGGATACATTCAAAATATAACATAGTAAGTAGTAAAACAAAAGACTGAATTGTGATATTGATGATTCATGTTAATCGTAATACTTTTACAAAGTGAGATATGATTCACAGAAGAAAATGTAATGTACATTTTCACAATGATGCTAGCTTGCCTATTTATGCTTTCAACTAGTTTCTAATTATCTAATCAAATATTCATATAGTAAAAAATTAATGAGAGGATGTTAATGCAATTAAGTCCTCACACAAGTAACTGAGTAATTTAAAAACTTGTTATATTTTGTTTAAAGACCTAAGTCTAATTGATATTTTCCACACATGTCTACTACAACAATAGAATGATATACACAATTTAATAATAAAATATCTATTATAAAAATAATATCATAAAAATAATTTTAAAATATTATATCAAAAACTAAGAAAGAAACCTTGAACAAGGATGGATAGCAAAGAGAATATATATATATATATATATATTGATTTATTGATTAAAAATATCAGGAGAAGACTAAATGAGGACCATATTATGGACCTAATGTCTTATCGTACAAGTAAATAATTCTCAATTTATAGAAACATAAAAAAAAAATCCTCCAACAAGAATGACCAAAATATGGCAAGAAATTTAATCTAATTTCATAAATTATTTACTCCTATTAAATTTATCATAATTATAAGTAACAGAAGCATAAAACTTTTTCCTCCAACAACAAATGACCAAATATGGCAGGAAATTTAATCTAATTTCATAAATTATCTATCCCTATTGAATTTATCATAATTATATAAGTAATAGAAGCATAAAACTTTTTCCTCGAACAAGAAATGACCAAATATAATAGTGATCTATTTCACATAGTTCGAAGTGATTTTGACCTTTTTAATTTATTTTATAGTGATAACTTTAAAAAGTTATCAAATACAATTGCAAATTATTCCTAAATTTGATACAAATTATTACTGGTTGGTGTGATATTCTGGTAGGAATATATAAGTAATACTTACACAAGGATTAAAAAAAATGAATTGTTGTACTGAGAGAGATAGTGAATAGTTGTATAGTATATGTAAGTTTATATATAATATTGGTTGAAGCATGATATGCAAACTGTAAGAGCCCACATGTTTGAAGAAAACATTGTTTATAGATTCCATACACTTTGAATGAGCTTACCCTTGGTTTCACTGTCTACATGAACTAACCACAAACCATCCTCTTCCTTAAAGGCATTACTTTGAAAAGAGTCTCAAAAATCAATTGCTTGGTAAAATCTAACAACGTTCAATTGAAGTGAAGCCAACTAAAAAGATAAGAGTTTTAACATAATCCATGATTGAATGACTGGATTTCAGACAGGTTACAACCAAAACATATGCTAATAAAAAACAACTCTATATTTTAACACTGTAAAAAAATAATCAAACATCGTTGCTATGTCCAGAGTACTAAGCTCTCTAACCTCTTCCCAAAATTTGCACGCACCTAAAATCCAATATCTAGAGTGGGTCAAAAGAGGTAGAAAAGTATCCAACTAGAAAGACAATCTAAAGGTGGCCATCTCCAGATAAGACAAAATGATAATTCCTTTTGAACTCACGGGGGCGAGAAGGATTTGAATCCAGAATCTCCAATTCTTTAAGTTCGGCTGCCACATTTATCTGAAGCTCTGTCTGATCTTAATCATCCGCTTGAGTGTTGCAAGCCAAAAGTTGCACTCGTCCCAATCACTTGTGGTGAGAAGTACCTGGGGATATATGCAAATATAAGAAGAAGCAAATGGAGATCATATGATATTCTACTACCAATACTAGACTAAAAATCTGGAACTAAATCTATCCACATAGATAGATACCTGTATCTGAAGGGCGGTACTGAAATCACCATTGTCCAAGGACTGACAAAGTTGCACAAGTTTTTCTGCTGCGTTCTTAGATATGTCCCCACTGTTTAGTTTTGCAAAAAGTGCTCCTAACTTCTTTGAATTATCCTCAATTTCCCGCTTCTTAGCTGGATTTGCTCGTGATCCACCCAATGCCTCTGATGTTTCATTGAACAATCTAGTCAAAGTTGCTATCACGGGCTTTTGCTGGGCTGCAACACATCATATGATTCGTTCCATTAATTATTGAGATTTTAAATGCAAGCACAAGAACCTTGTTTTCCCAGTTAAGACTTAAAAAGCAGATCTTACGACCATACCATGCCATTAAAAGAAATAGAGAAAAAGGACACATGCTAACATAGACCACAGTAGTTTAGAAGTACAGAATCTAGGAGCAACTAGAAACAGTTCAGGATGGTGCCAAGGTAAAGCCAAAGTTCATCTAATTTTACTCCTTTATTGAACTTCTATACGAAGAAGGGTTATAATATAGCAGCAACAGCAGTTTGTCCAGACAGAAACTCCAAGAGTGAAAGAACATACACTGTCCATTCTTTCTAAAACTTTACAGCCATGAAAGTCTGTCAGTGGCGCAAAACGATCTTTTGTTGGTGTCAGTATAGTGCTCCCTCTTAAAGGTATAAAAACAATTTCCATATGTTTAAGCCTAAGAAGCTGAAAGTGATTTCAATGACTAAATTTTATTGAAATGGTATTGTATAAGGGGTGAACAAATGAGAGTAACCGGTTACTGCAGAAAAGGTATAAGCTTCTCCTAAAACGTATATATTGATACCCCAATAAGAACTTACAAGTGTTGTAAAGTTAATCCCACACATGGGGTCTTGTGTTTACACGGCCTTACACCTACCTTGAGAAGGTAGAGAGGCGGTTTCAATAGACGCACTACTCAAGTAAAGCATATAAAAACAAGTATGCAAAGCAAATACAGTAGCGAAGAAGTCATGCTGAAAACAATAAAGAAGAGAACAGCAGCAACGCCAACAAAAATACGATAACTGAAGCAAATGAAACATTAAGTGATACTAAGATCGAAAAAAAAATACAAGACCACTACTTAAAGATCACATTCACCACCCATAGGTAACAATGTTGGACAATTGCATGGAAAGAAGTAACATATGTCAGTAAGAACGAATTGTATGGCCGTCCAACCTACAGGAATGTACGAAAATGTATGTAACGGATTTAAAGTGGAAGAGGAGAAGCAAACCAGGAACATTTGAGGTATCCACCGTCTGAACTGTAGGTGGGGGAGCAGCAGGAGCTGCTGGTGGCTGGGCTTGGGGCGGCTGAGTAGGGCTTGGAGGCTGCATTGGAGCCATTCCAGGTCTCTGCACTGGATTATTAACTGGCATAAAACCTCTAGGAGCTTGGGAAGGAGCTACAACCTGAGGCATCTTTTGTCCAAGAGCTGGGCCAGCTTGACTAGGGTGAGGGACGTACGCAGGAGGCACATTATGACCACCAGCATAACCTGGGTTTGCAGGTCCCTGAAATAAACATGCAATGAAAATCATATGACTAAACATTTATATTTGCCCAAAACAACCACCCCCCCCCCCAAAGATTGAAGTGAAATACTGGAAACTTCAACTTACGGGATACAACTGAGCACCCAAGGTGGGCTGCTGATATTGCTCCACATTTCTCAGCGCAGGGGGATTTGATGGGATGAAGGAGGTCTTAGCAGGCTGAGTAGCAACAGGTGGCGGAGCAATGTTACCCTGCAAACATGAGAACAATATATATTAGTTTGCAAAGATAACTTCACATAAATGTGCTTCAAGAGGTAAGTACTTGTTTCAACTCAGCAGCTATTAATTTGGCAAGAATAGTCTTAACATCCAAGAGAAGGAAACCAAAAAGTGTATACCTGAGGAACTGGAGGAGTTGGAGTTGGCAGAAACATGTTTGGTTGCTGGATATTTTGTTGTGGAGCAGGCTGGTATGGGACAGGAGCAGCAAAGCCGCTATTGTATGAAGAACTAAATGGTTGTTGATAATTCTCAGCATAGGGGCTGTTTGAAATGCTAGGCTGTGGCTTGGATGGTTGCTCCTGAGAAGAGGATAAATCATACGAAAATTCTAAAGATAACAGTCCTGTTTAAGTAAGGTAACAGACCATTAAGAGAGGAAGAAGATAATACCGGATAATAATGCTGAGAAGGATCAGCCATTCCATAACCAGATTGATCTGCAACATAGCCGGATCCAGTGTGCAGTTGTGAGTTGTCAAAAGCCATAGATTTTAATGCGTCTTTAGCTGCAAAAGACAAATATGCTAAAAATCGTCAGTTTGCTTGTTTGAAAGGGATTGCACCATCTGCACTTGGCCAATTCACTTGAAATAAAACCACCATTGCCTAAATTATAGTTAGACCATAAACCATAAAAAGAAACCCAAAATTCAAATTAAAAAGGGTACATGAGGAGGATACCGTAGATGCTACTTTTTTAAATATCAGAAGTAGCCATATCCCCTTCTGTACAGCATAGTCGTACATATACAACAATATACCCAGTGTAATCCCGCAGGTGGGGTTTGGAGGGTAGAGTGTATGCAGACCCTTACCCCTACCTCGCAGAGATAGAGAGGTTGGTTCTAATATTAGGTGAAGGGAGAAACAATCCTGTTAGCCTTTCAAAGCTCAAAAGAAGACGCTTATGTTAACAAGTCGTCGGAATTTAGACCCCCATAGAATGAGGAAAAGAAAGGGAGACAGATTAATATCTTGCAGTCTTTGGCTGACACTTTGAAAAGTTTGAATAGGAGAGTAAAATGGTATACACCCAATAGGACTAGAAGACAAATGGGAATTATCAACACCAAGTGATGAAAAGGTACAGCTTGTTTGGACAACTCTCAAAACCATAGGAACGCTTCTCAAACTACTCATCCTGAGAAACCCAAAATATTTACATGTCAATAGTGTAAGCGCTAAAAAAGCCAAGTACCGGATGGAGGCAAATGATACTATACTTAATTTACAGTGAAGTGGTTAAAATTTACAGCACATGAATTCCAGTATTAAGCTTCAGTCAGCTGCTTCCTTTCTCAGGTATACATGTGCTATAATGAAAGCATGAAAAGGCAAAATATATGCAGAAGAGCCAGGACTAAACCAAACCATATGACCATTATCAACATAAAAAAGACAGATACAAGAGTCAGCTGCACAATAGTGCCGTTCTGTAATGGAGAAATAAAACAGCATTACATATTGACCTGGTTCAGTGGAGAGTGCAATACGATCTCGTAAGATAGTCAATTCAGGTGACAATTCCTCAGAGCTCATAAGCTTCAAGTATTCCATTGCAGTAGTTAAAAGCCCTTGACTTGCTAGGATTTCAGCATACTTCTCAAGAAGCTTGCAAAGAGAAGCACTGAATCTCTTTTGCCCAGTTGCCAATGCAAAGACTATCGTCTTTTCCATTAAATCCTACAGGTAGGAACAGAAAATACTATTGAGTGTCTTACTGATAAACATAAAACTCAGAAGAATCTGAATGCAATACCTGAAGAAGGTCAACATATGATTTTCCATCAGCCTTTCCTGCCAAACTCCTCGACCATATTTCTATAGTTTTATCAATGTTCCCTGCACATATGTAACACAGTGTTGCTGGAAGGCTTTCACCAGCAGCCAAGAGTCTTGAAGCAAGTGTATCACACAATGACGTCCATTCATCTTGTGGAGCAAACTGCATGAAGGTGATAGGCAGATCAACAGGTGAACTTCGCTTCAGATGGATAACATAAAAACTCTCCTCGGTGAACATCCCAGAGGTGTGCACTTATTGATTGGATCAGAGCAAATTTTTATATATCCCACCTTGTCAATGAGGTTTTTTATTATGCCCCTTACACCCCCACCGCATAACATAAAAAGGAAATAATGATTAGGATGTTAGGTGGAGGAACTTACAGTGCAAAGGAGTGCAAGTGTTTCCTTCCAGGACTTCAAAGGCCGAGTGTTTACAAGGCTCATTAGATCATTGTTCACCATAGCAGCAACAACCTGAAGTTATTGTTTAGACCAAACACACAAATTTTAAAGAGCATGGACTAATCTCTATTCAGAAAATGACAGCCATGATATAAATGGACCTTACCTTAAGGTATGAAGAGTGACTAGCTTTAAGGTATTGATCACGAGTTTGCTCCCACAAAGAAGCACCACCGACGTGAGCAATAACCAGAGCATCAGCCATTCTATTTGCAGATATGCATTGTGCAACAGCCCCCTTATAGTCACCGACAACCAACGCGCGTTGTACAGTTTCATCAAATGATGTGTCTGCACTCTCCTCTTGTACATCCATTTCTGGTTGGGAGTCCTTCACATCAACTGACTCGCCAACATCAAAGGTATTCACAGACGTTGACACAGGTGTATCAGCTTTGGGACTCGGAAGATTGTTAAAGAAATCTTCCCCATTGTCCAGCACATGCATTAAGTTCTCGTTGTTTGCAGCTTCTTTACCTGAAAGATTCTCATCAAGGGCAAGGGCATTTACTTGCTCAGATATATCATTCTGCATAGTATCTTTTTCTTCAACAGGCAGACTAAAACCAAGATGAGAAAGCAGTTTTGTCCTTGCATCCCCATCCTCTTCAAGCATAACCTTCAAGAAGCCCCATATTTCCCTTTCGCCTGAAGATCTGTTCAGAAAAGCACAAGCAAGCTAGGGTAAACCGGAAAACGGATGCAACCTGTGAAAGAAAAATTCACCAATTTGAGGAAAAGGACATACTCTGACTCTTGGAATTTCTTTTCACAGAAAACCCTCAGCGAGGTTTTCTCTCCATTCTGAATAGCATTCTCAAATTCAGAAGATCGAGTTACCAGACCTTGTTCAGTGACTATGCTATGCACATGGACCTACAAAGGAGTAAATGTTACTGCAAAGCAAAAGGCTATAAAGGACGGATTAAAGAAAATCCACTGGCATACCTCCGTTGGTCCAGTTGGACCATCTGCAGAACCAAATGAAACAAGCTTTCCACCAAAGCCAAATGAGACTCCAGACTTTTTCTTAGACCACCACTTTGGAGCTCGTAAGGGAGCTGATCAGCACATGCAAATGAAAACCCCAAGAAGGTTAACACAAGGGTCACAATTTTTTTCCTTTCAAAGCAGAAAGAGACCAAGAGATGTGCCATGCAGTAATGCAGATAAAAAAGAACAGTTCTTCTACCTCACATGAATACTATGTAATAGCATAAGGAAGATGCACTGAATATACTACCCGTATATCTTCTTTTGTTCATGATATAGGCATAATTGGCAGTGCATTTTTGCCTCTTTTATATTTTCGGCTTTTGATTTACGGCTCCTTTCGTAACTTGATATCTAGAGAGCCACTCATCCACACACACATCCTCAAGTAGACAAGCTAATTTTTAAAACAGAATTATGCTACAAAATATTGACCATAGGAAAGAATTGTCTCTAAGCAAGCACCTTGTTTCAACTATATGATAACTTCTTTTCCTACATTCAAAAAGAAACATACAGCCTGATGCCCTAAACCTCAAAAGATGTTTATAGTAAACATTAAGAAGGGGGAGAGGATGATAAACAAAATTCCATCATACCTGCGCCAAAATAACCCTCTCCATCGCCAGCTCGACCACAGCCCTGCAGAACACAATAATTTGAGAATCATTCACCAATTAAAACAAAAAAGAAAACACTGTGGTACAGGAAAACAACAAGTCACAAAATACAAGGAGAAAAGGTGTTCCTGATTCACCATACATGTGGTCGTCAAGAACAATCAAAATACCAAGCACTAACCATCTGGAATATGAGGAACATCTATTATTTGAATGCTTAAGTCTACTGAGAGATATTGTTATACAGGTCCATCCTACCTACACTACTGTATCTAGTCAACATATCTCAACTCAAAAATAGCAACAGCATAACAAAACTGGTAAGAGGAAAAGGAGGCAGGGAAAATCTTTCTGGAGTTCTTTATTTATATTCAGCATTGCGTACAAAACATTGCAATCTGATATATAGAACATAAAATTTAAGAGGAAAGGACCTCTATGTTGTAAATGCCAATTTTTCCGTCAAATGATGATGCTGAGATCACCCCTGGACACTTCGGATACCAATGCACATCAAAATTCCAATTGGTTCCAGCTGGCAATTCGGAGACAATCTGGGAAAGTTAAACAATACAACAATCAGTACTTGTTCAAAGCTTTCCATAGATAACTAAATAATAAGCAACCATTCACTAGTTTAAGAACTATTACCAAAAGTCAAGGTCAATAGAGAACAACATTTCTGAAACAAAAAATATAAATTGACAATATGAGGATATGAATGATCAATTCAATTTCATTCACCTCTCCAGACACAACATCCCAGCAAATAGTGCGGTTATCTTTCGCACAAGTAAGCAAGTAGGAGCTGTCAAGGGGACACCAGGACATTGCAATGACACCTGAGTGGAAAAAATCCAAGATTAAAGGAAAATTGTGAAGATATCAATATAATTAGATAAAACTAGAACTCTAATCCTTACTAACAAGCTTAAACTTTAATGTTTGCTTTAAGATCAAATTATCCTAAAAACAGAAATTTTAGGTATGCCACACCAATAAGCTTCCCTTATTGGTTGCTCAAGGACTTTGAATGTAAGATTTTGTTGAATATCTGAAGACTGAGATCATGGGAACTGGGCGCTAGGTTTATATTTAGTCTAATTTTCCCTGTTACACGCTAGGAAAGTCAAAAAAATTCTTCCCCCACTCTAAAAGATATTCAGTTACTATTTAAAAAGGTTCCAAGCTTATACTTTTCAACTAAGTGACGTGTGATTGATATTCTTTAATCTTGGAAAGGCAGTTTGTGCTCCCTCTACCTCACATCCCTTCCATCTAACCAAGTTCTCTCTTCTTCCCCAAACTCCTCCATCTCAGTTCTCAGCATTTCTTGCAGGATTCAAAGCTGAACTGATCCTAGCTGGCATTCATAAGAATGAAAAGGAATTGGAGGGGGGGGGGGGGGAATACAGAGGGATGGGATGATTTAAACATCCTTCCCTTCCAAATCTACCATCCAATCATGACGTTAAACTCCTTGCCACGTAATCGTTAATCAGAATCCACTGGCAATATGTCAAATAAGTTGTATACACAATCAGTTAAATGCAGCAGCAGTTTCCTTTCTTTTGCCAAAAGAACCAAGAGAGCATGGTACGATTGTCATACAAAATGGATCGATGACCATTCAGTACCAAAATCACATACCCCAAAGTGGTGAAGCATTTCAGGTGGATGCCATGTCAGCAAAAGACAGGAAGACATTGAGAGAGCAGCAAAGAAGATAAAGCTCCAATTAAGGAGCAGGAAACAAACTAATTACTAAACTACCAATCTTGAATCACCATAAGAAACAACCATTGTACAGACTGTCAGCCATATGCTTTAGAAAAACAAATTAACTTGTATAAAATAAAGTTTGCATATCATTTGTCGTCCTCCAGAAAATACTAACACCGTTATACCAGTACAAGAATTGCATTCCCCTCCACACACCACACACTTTATTTATAAGCGACTAGAATCATAAATTGACTGCAACTAAATGGGCTAAGCTCAGAAATAGTATTTCCAAATCTTCAATAGAGTTCAGCCTCATCTGTAGGATAGAATTTCACCACCTTTTGTCTCTTCAAATTTGTGAATTCTAAGACAGGTGAAGCATGGAAATTATAGGTCTGGTGAGTGCACTAACCTTTAGTGTGACCCACGAACTCTTTCACAGGAGACAGTATATTCCGCATATCCCACAGCTGAAGCAATAATATATTAGTTAGTTATTAATCGCGACGATCTGAGAAAGACAAAAGAGTAGAATTCTTACCCTAAGTGCAGGTGAACCGTCTTCATCGGAAGCAACGATGAGCTGCGTGGCAACATCAGGATGCCACTGCAATACAGAGCACCGCCTTCTAACAGAATCTGTGAAACTGCAGAATTGCCCGATGCAGGTTTATTTTTTATTATTGTTGTTAATCTCAAATGCAGGAGTAATGTTCAACTTATGGTAACTCTTGAATATAATAACAAAATTAAAGCCTAAATTTTATGGACTCCTTTTACCTTATCACTGGCTTCTGCTTCTTCAAATCCCACACAACTGAAATAAGAAAAGGAAAAAAAGGAGATATTATGGCAACCTTTAGAAAAAAACAGTAACGCAGGCAACTTCCGCTTCTTGCTCACCAGTTGTCCCATTAAGTGAAGTAGACGCCAATATATGCTGAACCTTGTTGTTCCAAGATACATAAGAAATTTCACCTTGAGTTGATGATCCACTACCCTGCAAAAGGAGTCAAGATCTGAGTTAGATAACTTAAATAAAATGTCAAGATCGAGAACTTCTCAATAAAACTATAGCACAGTTATAGGCCAGGAGTAGCAGATAGAAGATAAAACACCATCAGATCAAAACCATAATTAACTGAAACAAACAACAAACTAAGTTTTCTGATATTGCATGTTATAGGCCAGGATTACCGGATAGAAAGAGAAACACCACCAGATCAGTGCCATTATTAACTGAAACAAACAATAAACTAAGTTTTCTGGTATGATTATAAGTCGCACTTATCATTCCTCTTAAACCAACAGTTCCATTATTATTCTATTGCAAGTCACTTGTAAGAAAGCATAACTACAAAACTCAGTGAGAGACCATCTGCTTTAACCTTAATGGGCAGGTTTACCCAATGCCTGTATAAGGGTTGTAAGCAAAGCGCCTTCTGGAATAGCAAGGTGTATGCAAGTCGGGGCGAAACTAGTATCAATACAGAAAATGACCGAGACAATCCCCCAATATTTAGTTGACTAAAACGTTGGAATGTCCCTTTTTGCTAATGGATGGCAATAGGACTCGAAATCAGAACCATTACCTACTTCCATAGTAAGTTCACTTGCTTGAATACCTTATTTAAAAGTTTATTCTTCTAAAAAATGAACACTTTTAGTTATTTAATTTAGGTTTGACTGTTTGAAACCGCACAATGTCACCGATATATGCCAATGTACCGATTAGCAAAAACTTCATCTAGAAAGCCAGAAACGACCTCCTCTATTTTCACCAAGGAATGTTAAAACTCCCGCCAGAAACTAGTCCTCAAAAACATGTCCCTTCAAAACAATAAAAAAAATACATGTCCCTCTAGCTACATCATTGCTTAGTTTCCAAATCATTCTTTTCAGTCAAGAGAATCATTAACAACATTGTGTAGGATATTCTTCAAGATTTTCTCGACTTAGAACACACCAGTCAAATCCTTAAGGTGAAGACCTTAACCAGGAAAGATACTACATGAACTGGACCTACAAAAGGATTGAATCGTAGTGGATTATGCAGCAATGTCACTCTGCCAGTTACAATATTACATAGCTTATTTAAATCATATACCAAAGCATTTTACCCACTATTCAATAAAAATTGTATTTCAAGGTGGTCACTGCAATCATTCTGCTGCAGTAACCTAGTTAATGACCCATGTCCCTGGCCCAGAAAGTCCTATATATGCAAGAAGACAACAACTGTATTTCTTCTAGCGTGGAAACCGACCTTTTTTACAGCCAACCAAGACTGTGACTTTGAGGTGATTATAGCTCCACACCACACGTTTTTAACCAAATGCAATGACCAATCATGCAAAGCAACGACTCCTCATACTAGGTTGAATTATATTGTCATCAAAAGGTTAAAACCCCACAAGTCAAAAAAAACCTCCTCAGCCTCCCCACCATTCCTCTTCTTAATGTAAGAATATTCTTTTTTGTAAAAAAAAAAAACATGACAGATACTAAAAGGCAATATAACACTAGAAATATTTTATAAAATTTTTTTAATGATTATATAATAATACATTAGAAACCAAGAGTTAGGAAATATTCCCTAGTTCATGTATCTCGTATGTTAAACTCTTTTTTAACAGATAAACCTCATGTGCCAGTGGTACAAGGTTCAAAACACATGGATTATTAGCCCATCTATCTTCTTCTTCTTTTTATGACGGGGAAAACCCACAGCCGCTACCCTTTGGGTGCACACAGGGTAAAAACCCGCTCCTATGCAATAGCTCGCAAACCACATGGGAGAGGTAACCCGCACCAGGCTTGCTCGACCAAGAAGGCAAACCCCTTGCTAGGGTTTCAAACTTGAGACCTCCAACATGGAAGTCCCAAGCTCAAACCACTAAGCCACCCCGAAGGATAGCCCATCTCTCTTCTCCTCTCCACTTAATAAATACCAGGTTGAATTTGTCTGTGGCAGGATTGGACCCATGACATGCGCCTAACTCACACATCACACCCACACATCATGTGATGTGCTCTTACTCACTAAGACCAAAGCCCAGAAAGTAGGCATGCTAAATACATTTTGATGGCAATGAATTGGAAGATGGTCTATCTGAGAGAAGAAGAAATAGCAAGTGCTTGAGAAGAAGAGTAGTTGTGAGAGAATGTGCTTTGACTGGCAATTCCATTCTTACTGTCCTAGGAAGAAGGAAAGGATAAAAGATCGAGGCAGCATCTTGTATGTAACTACCAATTTTCCCCATCTCGTATATTAACAATCAATTTCAGCAGAGACGTTTCCTCTTCTTGCTTTCTCTCTTCACAGTAGCTCTATATATAACACCATAAATTGAAATTAGCAATTGAGTGCTACTTCATTTTTCTTGTTCCTCTTTAGGTATTTCTGGCTATCAGTTACCAAGGGAAACTGCTGCTACTAGAGTTACAATCAACAATACCAATCAATTAAAAACCCAATAGATATGAAGGAGCATTTTAAGAATTGGAGCGTCATGCTATACATTTGACTTGAATGAATGGCCTCAGAAAAATACAAGTTTTATCATTTTTCCGCGGTTATCTCTTTTGCACTGTGTTTGATTTAGAGGAGGTCCAGCCAGGGTGACACTAGAATTTATGAAGAAAAATTGCATAAGAAATGCTAATAAAAAAGATTTTAAATGTCAGATATTACATACTTTAAGGGGAGGGAAATGGCTAGGTTCTGAAGGTTTCGCAATATCCCATATACAGATTTCACCTTCATCAGCTCCAGATGCAAGGAGATTTGGGGTAAACCCATTAAACTCCAACCCGCGAACCTGTAAGTAATATGAGGGAAATAATATCATATCATCACAGGATTACAAAAAGATGCCTACACAAAGAACAGGAGGCAAAACAGCGAAATGGTAAAACTTACAGGTCCTTTGTGCCTCGAGAGATTGCCGACAAGAGCACTTTCAATAGCTTCAGACCCATTTCTACTTCCAAAGAAAGTGACAGAAACAAAAATTATATAACGTCATGGTTGAAAGATCAAAAGAAATATATATGTAATCAAAGCAACAATTCAAAAAATGCATCATAAAATGAGTATATTCTGCCCCCGTCTTTCACCATTAAAGGATAATATATAAGTCTTGCTACCTTGTGTACACCATTTTCATTACTAACTGTAAACAAGAAGAACAATTTTTCCGAGAGAACGAGCAAAAAAACAAGTATAGGTGAAACGAGACAACAAAAGGGCCTCAGTGAGGAAGTGGTTCTCAAAAAGAGTTTAAATTAGAAGAACCTTTATCAGGAAAGTTAAGTAATGCAGACAGCATCTCTGCACTCAGCAATGCTACATGCCCATGGCAATTCATGCATATTTTGTATCACATCAATATATTTCCATGTACATTCTGTACTATAATACATATAAAATCTTCAGAAAAGCAACCACAAAAGTATGTCCTACTATAAGATATTAAGGAGATAAGAAATGATTGTTCAGGAATTGTCTAGGTTAAGTCATCAAACACGAAACACAATCAATATTTCTTTTGATTCCTTAGCATGGAAAGAGTTAGTGGAAACACTACTAGCTAACTGCAGCCAACCTAACTTCTAAGCCTCCCAGTTCAAAGATTGCATATTAATCACCAAGCTTTGGCATTTTTTAGTGAGAAAAATATATTGTATGACTAATGTTTTATCACAGAGAAAATGTCTTTAGGGTACCAAAATCAAAAGGTATCCTGCCCTACAAAATGCACTGAAACCTGGATCGTCAATAGCTGATCTAGTTCATATACAGCACCACTATTCAGCGAAACAACAAATTTTGGAAACACTAAACGTTTGCATTTAGTTCAGCTCTTATAGTATCCATCTACAAGTGATATTCCTCATAAAGGTGTGCAACAAAAAAAAAACGACATTGACCTATTCAATTAAAAAAAATAAAAACAGAAATTGGAATTACGAGATCAGAGGCTTGGGATTCCAAAGTCCAATATTTCCATCAACAAGCCCACCAGCAATGATTCCATACGAGAACTCCTCCGAATTGGACTGACATTTCCCCCAAGACAACCGATTATACCTCTCTGAACTCGGAATCGAACCTGTGAGTTTCAGCTGCTGATCATCCGATACGAAATCAACCTCAAAAATGTCGAGATTAGCAGTGGAGCTGAATGACAGATCCACCGCTCCCGCCATCGTTCCAGCCGCCAGATACGGTGCCTCCGGCGCGAAGGCCGCCGAAGCCGATCTGTTCACCATCTTTATGCACGCCATCGGATCAGCAAATCGAAATTAAAACTATCTACACGCCACCTAAACCAGAAATCGAATTGAGATATTGTGTATAGATTTGAAATGGAGAGATCTAGGGTTAGGGTTTGAGAAATTGGGATCGAAGCTTTTTTTTCAGATAGATCGAGATGGAGAAGAGAGAGGACAGAGTGTTGAGTCTCTTCTCTGTTTATTTTTCTTTGAGAATTAATTAAATTTTTTTTTTAAGATTAGATATTCTTCATATATAGTTAGTTCCTTTTGCTATTTTCTTTTTTTTTCTATTTTACTTCACTCGATTTAGATTTGGAGAAGAAGGGTACAAGGGAAATTATGAGGAAAACTGAGGTTAATATTGGAAATTCAGAATCGCCTTCGTCATAGAACCATTTACGTGTTGCCACGTGTCATACGTTACACATGTACCTAAAAGTCGGAAACTGTAAACAGAAAAAAACAAAACTAAGGCATGGCTAATTTTGACAAAAGAAAAATCTCTCTCTTTTACCTATGATGAATCAAAATCAAATTGTTGTTGACACTAGAAGTTTGTCAGACGATGATTTTTCAATTTTTTACAAGGTAATTTAATTTTTTTGTGCATATTTATTTTGTTGTGATTGAATTTTATTAGTGGATTGTGGACATAAAGATTATCATATAAAGTTATTTTTTGTTATATTCTAAAAAGTTATTAGTTTTATTTTGATTTTATTTGTGTATATCATGATAGATTAATTAAATAATCTTCCATAAAACGTTATTGAAACTGTGGACTTGAAGTTCAGTATATGTTTGTTCAATTAACTTGTTTCACTAAATTACACACGCTTAAGTTTATCAAAAACTAAAATTTGTTTCCTCTTATTATTAAAAATTATATTTTCTTAATTGAAAACTTCTAACAATTTAAGAAAGTGAATTTTGGAGTCCTCTTTGACGAACTCTCTTTTTATACCATGAAAAAAGTAAAATTAAATAAAGATCTTAAAATTGTTAACAAGCAAAAAAAATAATTAATCAGAGTTTGTTAGAAAAAATATTGTTTTTAAAAATATTAATCTCAAAATAGTGAATTTCTCTTGTTGTTCATTCACATTTGCTATAGCTTTTGGACCACTAGTAATAGTACAATATTTAGTATTGAAAGATTTTAAGTTTTTTCAAAATCGTATTTGTACATATTTTACTTTCTCATACATATGGAAACATCGTCAAAAATTAATATATTTATTGACATGAAATAAATATTTACGATCTTTAATAATAAGTCAAAGCAATAATATGCTTTCATTATAAAGTGAGGCAAAAAAGAAGTAATAAGAATTTGTTATTAGTATTAATAGGGCTTAATTTTATCACGAAGCAAGGTGAAAAACAAATGTTTTAGTAAGTCAATTGAAATGGAGATCAAAAGTACATTATTTTGATTATATTTAAATAATAATTCGATCCCATTGAAAATGGTGTAATTTAGTCTATCCAATTGCAATATAGAAAGTTGTAAAAATATGATGTCTTCGATGTGATATTGTGAAAGAAAAATTAATAAGAATCTATTATTAGCAATGTTTAAAATTGGACCAGTTTAGGTAAATATTGAAACATTGGCTAAATTATGTAAAATAATTTTATGAGCTGCACAAAAATATAATTATAAAAATTACTTAAATATACAACTTATTTTATATATTTTTTTAAAAAAATTCTGCCATTTGAAATTAATTACAAAATTCCTTATTATAACCTATTTTCGGATGCATCACTTTACGCGATATATCACAATGTACGTGGATATATCGAGACGTTTAGCAATGTTTCCAAAATAGAGACGTAATGTATCAGAAAATTAATAGATGTATTTGAAATCGAGACACGATATCATATGTATTCAAATTCCGCCAATTTAAAGAAATTTTATAATTTGAAAAATAATAAAAATAAAATATATCTAGCTCTTAACACTATGAGATTTGTGTAAAAAATTCATAATAATATTAAGGCCTCCATGTAGATCAATCCAAATTAATTTATATCCAACTAGATCAATATTCAAATGTTATATATTTAGGGATATTTATTCACAGATTCAACATAAGATTGGTGTTCAGTCGTTATTAAACTTCAATGCTTGAAAATTAAAAATTAAACTTTCGCAATTAATATTTTATTTTAAGTGAATATTAATTATTTCAATAGATTACATATTTAAGGATTCTCAATATGAATTTTCATATGATTTTACTATAATTTTTAGATGATTCAAAAATGAATTTGATGTTTAAATTCAAAAAAAAAACGTAAACAGATATTTCGTATAACAGTATATAAGATTCTAATGTAATTTTCATACATTAGACTATATGACCAACACATGCAGAATTCAATTGTTGTATAACTATTATGAATATACATTATTTCGATCACTGAAGTTTAGAGTAGATTGCAGTATATATTCTCATGAAAACTTTATCATATTCACATCTCAATATCTTTTTTTGTTATAACTTGAGTTTATCATTATGTTCTTGTCTTAAAGATAAATAAAAAATCGATAAATAAACACAATTAATATCAAAATATTTGTTAATCTTCAAAAGTGTTGACATTAAATCAAATAATTCATGATCTCATGGCAATACTGTAAGATTATAATGTCAAATTGAACCTCAACAAGTCAATCAAAATCACACGATATACAAAGAATCATGATTTCATACACGATATAATAAATAAAGGTTAACTTGTACATTCACCCTTGATCTCCAACCCAAACAAGGGCGGATCATATGCATCCTTGAGGGTGCATGTACACCTGGTCACTTTTAAAAAATAATCGTATATATATATATATATATATATATATATATATATATATATATATAATAAACGATTGTATAATTAATAGTGTATCTTTATGACTAAAAACTGTTTGTGTGGTTGAAGTCGCATAGTGAAAGAGCGACTACGACTTGGCGTGAGTTTGATTTTCCCGCATAATTCTAAATAAGATATAAGACGACTAGAAAATCTACAACTTGCACAATTCTAAACAAAATATAAATTGGTAAGTTCTTCTTTTTAAGTGTTTTTTTAATTTTCTTTTTATAAAAATTTGTTGTTGATTCTTGTGATTTGAGATGAATAGACTTATGTAAAAAAATATGCGATGTTTTTTTCATGAAATCAATTGAAAGTATAGTTTGGAACAATTCAGTTTACATTTTGGTGAAGTGAACAACATCCATAAGATATGTTTCAACATAAGGCAAAATTTTAGAATCATTCTCAATCCATTCATGTCGTTTTTGACAAGCAATCTGAGAAAAAAAAGGTGAGCATCAAATTAGTTTAGAGACTTCTATTAATGTGGCAAGGTTCCTCTTGGAATTTGGATTGTCTTTTCGAGATCATTATGAAAGTGATTCTTCAAAAAATAAAGTTTTTTTTAAAATTTTTTGGATTGACTTGAGAAATGCATCCGAATATAAATAATATTATTTTAAAACATGTTTCAAAAAAATGCTATGATAATGACTTTTAAAAAAAATGCTACTTTATCCTTGTGTTATTCCTAACCTTACCATTGATTCATTCTTAGTATCGTAACAGTGTCCCCTATCTTCAAATTCTGGGTTGACCTCCGAACCCAAACATCAACTTTTACACCAAATTTGATGTAATCAACTCAATCCACTACATCAAATTTTACACGATTTTTTCTTTCTTCATTATTATATTATTATTTCTTAATATTTTTTATTTCAGAAAATAAATTCTTTATAAAACATTCACCATATATAATTCATATTATTATAATCGTTTAATATAAAATAATAATGTACCATAATTTTTTAAATAATATAAATTGCTAGCAAATATTATGCATTATACATAATAATGAATAATACAAATAAAAGTGAAATCATTAATGAATTGTGTAGATCAAAATGAAACATAAAACTTCAAAAATTTTAAAAATTTAAAGACGAAAATAAATTATATTAACAAATGTGGTGATATTACTGATTCAAATGTTCACAAATTTGTTCGACAAGAATAAAGTCGAATGACGAAAAAAAAAAGTCACCAATTTCAACAGCCACAGCCATAACCACAATAAATTTTCGATCACATACAATTCATATTTTAATAGTATTGATGAATCCGAAAAGAATATATTATATTATTAAATTGTTATTATAATCTTTTTAAGTTATGATGTTTTATTGTACTTTATGTTTATTATTTTCAATTATTTTTAAGTATATTGTATTATTCGTTTAAAAATTTATATGTTTACATTTTTAAATTTTTGAAAGATTAAATAGTTTATATAATTCATAGTAAAATTAACAAAAATTTTGATCTTTTTTAGAAAGTCATACAGAAAAATTAACTTATAAAAAGCAAATTTTATATCTAAAACTAATCTTATAAAAATATTACATAAAAAAATTAAATATACAAGAAATTTAATTAAAACATACCATTTAGATAATGTTTAATTAAAAATTTATATAATTAAATGATATTATAATATTTAAAAAGTGAATTTATATGATGAATAGTTAGTGTAACACTGTTCACCTCATCAAATTTAGTGTGAAGATTCACGTTGAAACTTATAACACTAAATTTTACACTAAATATAAAATTAAATGCGAAATCTAGTGTTAAATTAGAGATGATCACGCATACATAATGTGTATCGCATACATCATATCTATAGTAATATACTTTGTTCTTTTACTTATTTGTATATATACTGAATTGGTTATGCTTGGATGTTGATTAGTTACAAACTTACAACTTACATCTGTCTATAACCCTCATATGACAGATCATCTAAAATTTGCTTAGAACAACAAACACGTGTAAGTAATATATCATTTATAATTTTGAACAAATCAAATAAATATCTATTAAGTTAAATTTTATATATGAAAATAACCATTTTAAAAAACATAATCTTTTGTTATTGTAAAAAGGAAAAATTGTTTAAGCGAATGTGTAATTACTCATAATAACTACAATTTATTATATTATAATTCGCGATTAATATTATATATTAATTATGTATTAGTTTTGAATTTATATAATTAGTCATGTTTGTATATATATAATTCGTTAGAATATATAAATACATATGTATATTATCAATTTTTAACCTATATACATATACAATTGACTTTTTTTCACTCTCTGTCCTTTCTCGCTCGCCTCTCTCAGTCTCGTCGCCTCTCTCCTCCTCTCTCTCCCAGTCACGCTCGCCTCTCTCCTAAGCCCTTTTGTCATATATACAAATACACATATAATATATAATTATCTAATCTCTCTCTATATATATATAATTCACCTTTCTCCACTCATTTCTCCTTTTTTTCATCTCTCCTCTCTCTCCCATATAACATGTAAATACAAATTGTAATTATCAAATTATAACTATGGCCAGTAATTAATTATTTTTAAATAACTATTTTTAAATAACTATGTGAAAATTCCAAAAAAAATGACCATTCGACCTTTTTTTCCCCAAAAAATCGAACGTACCGACTCGAGCGACTTATTCAACTTTTTGAACTTACTATAATATATAATGTGTGTATAACTCATATACAAGTAAAATATATTTTATAGTTTAACATACACGTTGAAAGTTGACAAGCTGTGTGTATAGCTTATATATATATATTGATTATAAAATGTTATCATAAGAGCCTGGTAGAATTTTAAAATTCATCAAACTTAAAAATAATTGTTGATTTTTAAGAGTATTTGACAAGTAAAAATAATTTTAAAATTACAAAAAAAATAAAAAAAATAAGCCCCTACTTTTTATTTAATTTTGTTTTTCTTAAAAGCTTCTCCGTCTCAATAAATTTTAAATTTTATAATTTATGAGACATTTGAAAGAGAGTAAAATAAGATTGAAAATTTGTGCATAAAATCTTTTCAATTTTCGTATATGTAAATTGAAAACTCAAAAATAAAAATACACAAATTATTACGTTCAAAGTACTTAAAATCTCGACATAAATGTATGTGTAACATAAACTGGAACGTTGGGGCGAAGGAGTACCTTTATCCAAAGTCAATCCAATTCTTTTAAGCCAGTCCAAACGGATTACACTGTATATTTTTTTTCTGGTTCGACCATACCTCCTGTTACACGACTATTGAGTTATTAATTTAAAATTAAAAACAGATTTACCAGGACATGCTTGATGCTTGAATGATCTAAAATTAGAAGCTAACTTCAAATTGAAAACAACGAGAGTACACGAAGAAAATAAACTACCGCCAAAACCCGCTTGCTGCTCGCACTATTTATCATCATTTCCCAATTCAACAGGAGGAATATGACGATCAGAAGGAAACTTGATGCGACCAATTGAACGTTGAGGTACTAGCTTCACATTCTCGCAATTACAGATCTCAATCATAAATCCATCCGGATCCTTAAAAAAGAGTTGATCGATCGCTGCTCCCTCTTCTTCTCCTACCGTTCTCTTCAAGTACTTTATCTTGAATTCCTCCAACCTCTGCACCATTCCCTCCATATCTTCGCTCTGCACGAATTTTGAAATATTAAATAGTTTATGGATTTGAGATAAAGAATCAAAAAAGAATTAAAATGAAATTAAACCTGAAAAGAAATATGGTTATCCATTGGGTCGAGATTATCAGTATGATTAGGCAATTTATAATCTTCATCATCCTTAGCATGAACCAGATGAATCCCAACTCCATAATTAAACAGCCAAGCTCCATCAAAATGGAAAGCTTGCGGCCTCTCAATTAACACGAATCCAAGTACTTTAGTGTAAAATTCCACTGATTTTTCCACATTTTTACAAACTCTGGACACGTGGTTCAACGCCATTAGTGGAATTTCATCTTTTTCATTATCCTTCTCTTTCTCGTGATCTCTAATTTCTTCTTGTTGCTCGTTTTTCCTTTCTGGTTGCCTCTGCATTTTTTTGGTACGTCGTAAATTACTGAGGGAATGAGAGTAATTAATTTTTGATGTATTAGTTAAGCTCTTAGCAATGGCGGTAGATGAAAATGAGTGTGACACGTAGCATGAGGGTGGTATATACGTGTCAGCATATGAACAAGTAAGGGTGATGTGTGTTACTTGAGGAATACTACCTAGTACTTTCTCTTATGTGAATTTGTATGTGGAAGAATTTAAATTAAATAAGTTTTTACCTTTTGGGAATAAGTTATTTCAGAGTTAATCACAATTGAGAATTATTTTGAAATTAGTTATTTGGAATAATTTTATTCCAATCATGTATTGAAATAGGCGAACAACTTATTGCATCACTATGATGTAGATAATGAAATAAGCTATATCCCAAACATTACAATCAAATAAAATACCAAATTCTATCCTAAATCCATTTTTTCTTATTCCTCCATACTTAACTACTGCTTGAATTAATATGATGATCGCTTAATTATTTTAAGAAAAAATTATGTGGTTAAGTAAATTTATAGTATTTAATAGCTCATTATAATTACAATTTGCTATAATTATCATATGAGACTAACTTTATACATTAATTACGTGGACTGACTTGAGTTTGTATAATTAAGCACGTTTGTATATGTATAATTCGTCACATTTATATAATTCGCAGATAACAATTCTTTGTTTGATTTGTATTTGTGTATGACGATGCTTTCTTTGGTTTTTCAATTTTGTCATCGTATTCAACCTCTTCGAATCTCGCTTGCTATATATATTAGCTAAATTGATACACATATAATTGACCTCTTTTCACATTCTTTGTTCTCTCTCGTTCGCCTCTCTCCTATCTATAATATGTAGTTTTAAATTGTAATTATCAATTATAGCTATAGAGAATAATTAAAATATTTTTAAATGACTTTATATGAAAATTCCTTTTCTATATATATAAAAATATTAATATTTTTATTTTCTATATACAATATAATTTCGAGGTAATGGGTTCTCAATTGCCACTTGCCAGCACGTTACGATCTATGTAGTTATATTTGTCTTTAGATAAATAAAATAAAATAAATAATCAGTATATATAATAAATCAAATAACGTCTTATCATTTACTTATCATACAAAACTAGACAGAAACATAAAAATAATATATAATCACATTTTGAATCATAAATTCTACGTAAAAGCTTACTCTCTCTGTTAATTTTATTTGTCACCGAATTCTGTGTTTCCTTACATATGTTTGCAATAAACTCTAAACATATGAAAAACAAATAAATTATAGGAATAAAATCTGAAAATATATTCTCATTTCATAAAATTTATTTATGATTTGAGAAAAGTTAGTAGTGTATTTCTCAAATTAAAATAATTTTAACTTGATTAGTGG
Organism: Solanum lycopersicoides; assembly: GCA_022817965.1. Lineage (NCBI taxonomy): Eukaryota > Viridiplantae > Streptophyta > Magnoliopsida > Solanales > Solanaceae > Solanum > Solanum lycopersicoides. The sequence goes on from CM040618.1 coordinate 111,291,606, forward strand.
CGTATTTCTCAAACTAGAATGATTTAGACTTTGAGTGTATTTGGTATGAAAGAAAACATTTTCTGGAAAATGTTTTCCAATTTTCTCATGTTTGGTTGGGACAAAATCTTGGAAAATGTTTTCCAAATCAACTCATTTTCCTCAAAATTAAGGAAAATGACTTCCCTTAAAAAATTAAGGAAAACATTTTCCAAAACTTTCCTCCAATTTCAAATTACATTTTATTGGGGAAAATCAATTTTAAAAAAAAATATTTTCAATTTCAAAAATTTATTTTTTCATTTGATCTCTAACCCACCACCACCACCACCGGCCAGCTCCCCCCAACCCCACCCCTTCCCAAAAAAACTAATTTTGTTTTTTAAAATATTTCCAACTTCAAATTTTTATTTTTAAACTCCTACCCCCCTCCCTCCCCCCGTCCAGACCCCCATCCGCCCCAAATCCCCAAAAAATTAATTTTATTTTTAAAAAAACTTTCAACTTCAAATTTTTATTTTTTCACTCCTACTCCCTCCCCCTGCCCCCATCCACCCACCACCACCCCACCCACCACCACCACCCCAAAAAATATTTTGTTTTTAAAAAATATTTTCAATTTCATAAATTATTTTTTACTCTAGTAAAAATAAAAGATGTCTCTCAAAAATATTTTTCATTTATAAATTAAACACTAAAAATCATTTCCGGAAAATATTTTCTACTGACCAACCAAACATGAGAAAATAAGTCCAAAACTACTTGTTTTCCAGGAAAACATTTTCTAGGAAAATATTTTCCTCCATACCAAACACACCCTTTGTCTACATAATTTGAGTGTCGTTAGTGATATATTTCTCAAACTAGGATGATTTAAATTTGATCTTTCTATGAATACTTTATCAATTTGCGAAATATTCGAGATGCCTTTTAAGAAATTTAATAATTCTTTATAGACATGAACTATGGTTTATGGTTAAGCGACCTCTAAGAATTCTAACTGATACTGAACACACCATATTGTAAAGTCTTACAAAATTTCAATGTTATAAATAAAATATATTTTTATTTTAATATTACATTAATTGGTATGTAATTTTTAGGTATCCAAGAATATAATTAATTAAAAATGTATAAAGAAATAATTTCTTAATGTAAAATAGATAAACAATTTTTTTTTAAATATGATAAATTAGAAATAATTTTAGAGACCTCCCTCTAGGTAGAATTAATTAAAAATGTATAAAGAAATAATTTTTTTCTTAATATAGTAAAAGATAAACATTTTTTTTTAAATATTATAAATTAGGGATAATTTCAGAGACCTCCCTTCAGGTTTTGCTCTATAACACTCACCTCCCCTGTAATTTACGCTATTACGTTTACCTTCATTATTTCCATTTTCTTGTAATCATTCTTTAAATCTATTTAAAATAAATATAAGTTAATTTAAATTTGACAATTTTACCCTTATACATGCAAGTTTAAATCTATTTTTCAACGATTTATCTCTACTCGTTGGATCATATTTTTTCTTCGCTCGTAAAAATGTTAAACTAGAATAAAATCTGATCGTTCTTATCGAATTTATCTCTTGAGGAGTTTATTTTTATCTTCTATTCGAAGAAATTATTTCTGGAAAATGATGAGTTATTGTAGGGGGGGAATTACATGAATTGATAAAGGTGAAATGGATATGAAGAGTTAATATTTGGTGAAAATGGTGAGTCAGATTGAATGAAGACTTTGATTTTTGTTTGATAAAAAAAAACATGTATTTGTGCTGATTTATTTTAAAATATTTGTTAAATAAGTTGTTTTTTATGTAATATTTATTAATATGAAGAATTTAATATAAAAAGAGTAAAATTATCAAATTTAAATTAATTTATATTTATTTAAAATAAATTTAAAGAATGGCTACAAATAAATAAAAATAAAGAATATAGACGTAATATCATAAATTATATGAGAAATCATTATTATAAAGCAAAACTTGAAAGAAGATCTCTGAACTTATCCCTATAAGTTATTAAAAGTTTGAAACACCTAGCGATCAAAATTTATAAGTGAATGTTAAAGTGTCACATCTTTGTTTGTGCATTGTGTTCTGCTATGATAAAAAGCATTATGCTCAAGCAAAAGACCTTTTTTTATTTTAAAAAAAAAAGAATTTTACAACTCAATATCTACAAAATATTAATGGAGAGCATAACCTCAATTTATGTAATACCTATTTGATTGTAAAATTAAATTCGAACAGTGACGAAACATGACAACAGGCTCAATATATTTCCTTAAATTTTGTTTTTCTTATGTTTTGTTATTAGAGATGATTTGCAGTACAAATTTTGAATATCTATTTATTTAAACTTTAAAATATAAATATGATTTTCTAAATATGTTCAATTTTTTCTGGTTATACACTTGACTTATAAAATTTACTAATGAACATACAAACTCAAGCTGTCGTACTTTTATTTTACCTTAAAATATATTATGTGAAGTGAATTTAAAAGTTATCACATAAAATTTGATTTTATTTTAATTTAAATGGGTTAGTAAAAAATGCAAAGACAAAATAAGTATAATTAATTATTTTTTCTTCTATTTTAATTTTATATGATATTTTTCATTTTTTAAGAGTCAAATCATTTAAGTTTGACCTGAAATTAAAATTTCATTTTTTAAAATAAAATTGTATATTTATAAATTATGTAAAAATTATTATAAATTACAACATATTTGAAAAATCTATAAATAATAATTCTATTTAAATTTTGAAAACTAAAAGAATTATATATATATATATATATAACATAAAATGAGTCGGAGAGATTATTTACTTATGTTGTACATTTAAATTAAACATGTAAAAGTGAAGGTTGGGAATATAACTGTAAAAAATTTGGCAAGTCAACCACCACAAAGCCACGCGTAAACTTCACTTCTTGTCCCTCTTCCACCTCCACACACTTTGTGACACAAGGGCCCAGATTTCCACCTAAAAAAACGACACTTTAAACCACCGTACACGGCGTTCTCCGCCGTTCATTTCACCGGAAACCAACCAAAATTTGAAAAAAAAAGGTTATGATGTTGCGTGACGTGTCATCTTGCAATACATACAATTACGGTGATGCCCTTTACTGGGATTCACGGTATGTTCAAGAAGCAGGTTCTTTTGATTGGTATCAACGTTACTCTGCTCTTCGCCCGTTTGTTCGCCATTATGTTTCTACGTCTTCAAGGGTACTCATGGTTGGCTGTGGAAATGCGGGTAATCGTTATAATTGAGCTAAAAATGTGGACTTTTTCTGGGTTTTGATTCATTTCTGTTGATGTTTAGTTGTTTTACTTGAAATTGAGCTGAAAAATTTGAACTTTTTGTGATTCTTCAAGGAATTTAGCACTATTGGGTCCAATCTTTTTTTTTGGTCTGTCTGGTTTGAGCTTAAGTTCTAGTTTGTTCTGTTACCTGATTGAGAAATTCGTTTTAATTTGACTCTGATGTTTAGATTTTCTTGCTTACTGTGAGCTTAGAAATTGGCTTAAATTTTCTGTTTTTAAGTTGCTTTGTGTTGTAGCCGGATATGTGATTGTTTGATCTGTATTTTTTTTTGAGCTGAGGGTCTATCGGAGACAATATCTCTGCCTCTAAGTTAGGGGTTTGGTCTCCGTACATTCTACCCTCCTCAAACTTTACTTTGTCGGACTACACGGGATATGTTGTTGTTGTAAAGTTGAAATCTTTGATTTATTGCTTTGTTAATACATTGTTGTGTTTTTTTACTCAACCCCATGTTGATATTTCCTTGTTTAATATGAGCATAGGATTTGAATTTTCTTTCATGTGATCAGTTTGTTTGCATTGATCTCTACCTTGTATGTGTGCTTGAAAGAATTCTTGAAGAAATTTATATCAGTTGGCCCCTGCTTTATAGATTTTCTTGCTTAATTTGTGCTAAACTTTTGCATCTTTTGTGAAGGGTTTTACGTGATGAGCTTTGTTTTGCGCCTGGTTTTCTGATGCTTCAAGAAATTCTTGAATAAATTGTTGTTTTTTAGTTTTTAGTTTCAGATAGGAGGACTACTATTTGGAAAGGAGGCTTGTGGCAGGGATTTTCTTGCCTTTTTGAGCCTAAAGTTTTCATTTTTATTGATTCTAATGTTGTATGCAACCTGGATATGTCATACTTGAAGAAATTTACCTAAATTTGCTCAAAGCCAAAGCTCTCTGTTGGATGTCTAATTATTTTATAAACTGTGAAATGTTACAATAATCACGTTTGACTGATTACAATCATGCTTTCTCTGGTAGTCTGGATAAGCTCTCTGTTGGATGTCTAATTATTTTATTAGCTGTGAAATGTTACAATAATCACGTTTGACTGATTACAATCATGCTTTCTCTGGTAGTCTGGATATGAAGTTCAATGTTATTGATTTAATGTATTTACTGAGACTTTAAGATCCTTTTTTTTTTTGGTTCAGTGATGTCAGAGGATATGGTTAAGGATGGATATGAAGAAATAGTGAATGTTGATATATCAACAGTAGCTATTGATATGATGAGAAGGAAGTATGAGGACGTTCCGCAGATGAAATGTATGGTACCTGAAGAGTTTCTTAATTCTGATTTAGAAACCTTTTTCCAATTCTGGTGCGATAAATCTTTGTTATGAAGTTCTCCTAATGTGATTACCAGACTTGCAAATGGATGTCAGAGATATGAGCTTCTTTCCTGATGAATCATTTGACGCCGTCATTGATAAGGGTAATGCTATTGCCCTTCCTCATGTGCTATTTTTGGTTTTTTTCCCTTCACTTACTGTCTTTTTTTTTTCTCCGCATTCTGATCTTTTGTGGGGTATCATCTGGTCATTAATGTAACAGGAACCCTTGATTCATTAATGGTTAGTTTCATCTTGCTCTCTCTCTCCAACTTCGTCAAATTTGTTGATGTGCTAACTGTTGACTGTTCTACACTCTTCTAGTGTGGTACCAATGCTCCAATGTGTGCTGCACAAATGCTGGGGGAAGTGAGCAGGTTGGAAATTTTATGTTTTTTCATTGTGTTATTTTGTAGCTATTTGTTATATTCACTTCTTTTCCTAAATATTGTTCTTTTTGACGAGTAAGAACTTATGACAATTGTCTTTTCATGTGTAGGCTTCTCAAAAATGGAGGTGTTTATATGTTGGTAACAAGAGGGCCAAATTCCTACTTGTAACTTCTATACTATATTTTGAAACATCAAATAATTGTTGTTCTTTGCTCTGTGTAGATAACATATGGTGATCCTAGAGCAAGGATGCCTCATCTGAATCGATCAGTGTTTAACTGGAAAATTGAGTTATACATTATACGTAAGTTTTTGTTGCAAGTCATGCCAAAATTGCTCAGTCTAGTATGCTAGATTATTAAACTACTATATGGTTTGCATGTGTTGTATATATCCTTTGTTAGAGATTTGTGAATTGTATTTAGGCTATACTAAAGTCAATAGAAAGGCTTATTTAAGAACCTTTGCACGGATACTAGTTTTAAAATTTAAACCTGAACACACAGGCAGACATACGTAGTTTTGTTTATTTCTTTTTGTTTTGGTTGGGTTTAGAAAGTTTAATACTACAATTAAAAGTTTTTCAAGACATCAGTTGGATAGAAAATTAATGGATCCTATATTTGAGAAATGAATATAATTTAGTTAAATTACTTGAAAAGTATAACTTGTACAATTTTCTGGTGAGTACTTACTGGTTAGTGTAGCATACTTAAATGATGTCTTATAAACATTACAAAATTGTTATTAGGGTGTGTAATAGCAACCGTACCAGCTCACAGAAGTTCTAGATCTGCCCTTGAGATGCAATCATGTCTTACCTTTTGACTAAACAACAACAGACCCGTGTAATTGCACAAATTTGGGTTTCCAGAGGGTGATGTGTACACAACCTTACCCCTACCTTGTGAAGGTAGAGAGACTGTTTCCAATAGACTCGTTGTTCAAGTAAAACATATCAAAAGTTAAGTATGTAAAGCAAATCCAGTAGCGAAGAAGCCATGTTAAACTGCGCCTTGTTGAGCAGCTATATCTTTTAGTATTTTTTATATAGTGGTCATATATGACTAGTGAACTCTATTAAGGCACGTTCACCAATTTTGCTAGCCACCTTTTTGCCTGAGCTTTTCTAACAGTTAATGGGACTGCATTCAGACTTAAACATTAGATCCTGGCATCAGGCAAAACATTGCTTAGACTTATGCCCAAGCTTAAGCCCGCCAGCTGGACTTAAAACTACTATACTGATGTTAAGGCATGGTAACATTAATTTTGGTTTTCCTGTTTCTACATAGCGTGTCTCTGAGTCTTGCTATTCGACTCAATAATAGGCTAATAGCATACAGAAAGGGTGGAAAAGGAAGGGTGGAGAGGATGTTAGAAAAAAATCTGAACTGAGCTCTTTGGACTTTCATGGTAGCTCGTGAATTCATGACGGGGGATCCTTGACATGTCCAAACATGCAACACGAGTTCATGTAATACATTGTATTTGCAATTTGCAAATCAGGGTATCGTAAACCTGAGTTCATGTAATGTGGTAACTTTTGATTCAGGGAGTACACGTCTCTTATAGTATGAATCACCAAGTTTAGAAATTTATCACACGTCAGGGGATTGTGGAGATTGGAAGGAAATATGTTAAATGGATTTATTAACTCGTGCAAGTGTTTTGTCATAATTTGTTATATGAAAGTAGAATAGTGAAAGGATGTCATGGAAAGTTTAAAGAACATATACGTTTGGTGGTATATGTTTGTTTGAATTGTTAGAGGGAGAAAGATATCAAGTTTTCCAGGACGCTGCATAAAACTTGTACAAATTTTAAGGGAGTTAAAATTGCATTAAGCTCAGTACTTCAGTAACGAGCTGACTGTCTCAGCAAGTGGTAACCATATCCATATTTTTTAGGGACAAAGCTACAAGTTCCAAAACATGCGTTCTAACAAATTCAAGTATAAGGATAACATAGTACTTCAGTTATATGTTTCTGAACACACATTTTAGTCAAAAGGATAAGTCAAGCTCACGTCTATCTCAAAAACTATTAAGTTCCTCCATTTCTTTTCTCTTTTACTCTTTATCCAATGCGGTTTTATAGTTCTCTTATGATCAAGGGACTATACTTCCAATCTATCTATGTGCTGCCTCATCCTTTTGTATGAGGATAGAAACTCTGGTACTGGAAATAGGGGGTAAAGAATTATCTGTAAAGTACAGTGCTAAAGTAAGTTCAGTGGACAAGTGAAAGGCGGATTTTATGTATTTTCTTACATCTTTTGATAACATGCATCACGAGTCAAAACATGCTTTAAACTTGCAATGGACAATTAGAATATGTTCTAACAAAGGAATCATACTTATACTCATAAATCATAATAGCTTACAACATAATTCTAATTCGTCATGGTACTCATGAAAGGAATTCAAGCATTTCATTGAAGCATAGTATGTGCATATACACACTACAGGCTTGTCCGTCTATGGAATTCAACAGAGTCTTTCTTAGAGGGGTCCTAATACTTTGAAATCTCATCATTCATCTCAAATCATGCTGGTTATGGAAAAACTAAACTATATTCGAAGCTGCTTGCCTTAGGTCTTCAACTTTTCTTAACCTTGATTTCTCCACTTATTTCTATCTATATAATACTCTAATAATCTAATCCTCTATCAAGAACCATCAAATATAGCGATCTTTCATTAGATTTATGCCGATCCAATCTTGGTCACGTTTTTGGCCATGACATATCAGCCCATTTTTTACTCATTTTTAAAGTAATAAGGCATAATTCTGATGAGTTCCCCTGGAGTTCACAAAATATGCCAATTAGGATTGATTTTTACATTTTACTGTATAGAAATCTTTTCTCTTCTCATTAGTATCCCAATGAGTATTCATTGAATTTATGCCTCCACGTATCTATGAAAAGTTGGACCCACAAAATTTGTATGCAAGAGGTTAAACAAACTCAAAGGACTAAAAAACACGATTCTCGACTTCTCATGTGATCATATTAGGTCTGCTATGACTACAGTGGTTCAAATCCAAAGGACCGAAAGCCTGGTTTCAGGATTTCTACTTTAGTCACATTGGTTCTACTATGACATAAATGGTTTAAAATGTTTACACTAATGAACTGCAACCACGTGTATTCTAGTGTGGTTGAACTAGATCTTAGTGTCTTACCACATTATAGCCACTGCTCTGCACACTTGTACAAAGCAAACCAGAAAGACCAAAAAAATCTTTTAAAGGATCCAACTATGCACTCCGAATTCATTCAAATGGACACTCATTACCACTGCGCCAAAAGGCATAGCTTTTGTCAAGGGTGTCAACTTTAAATATGGAATTTGACATACATATATACAACGTAATTTTCCGACGAAAGATGTCCACCTTGGGGTGATTATATCTATGCCGTAAGACTATACATTATATAATTAACCTTCTATCAAGAATGAGTTTCCTGGATTCTTTCTACTATATAATCCTAATACTTCGCCACACAAACTTGAAATGATTATTAATAACTTCGAAGACTTGTTAGCTGAACTGATTATTTTTCTTGAAAAAAAGAAACAGCTCTGCTTAATAATACAAGTTTCTTAACTATTGTCTGAGTCCGATCTTGTTACTTATTTCTACCATCTTACTCCCATTTTGCAGCTAAACCGGGATTTCAAAAGTCTGTTGATCCCCCTTCTAATGTGAAGCCATGCTTGGAACCTATTCCCCTAACCGAGAAGGGCCTACTTCTGGAAGATTATACTATGGAAGATCCAGATTCTCATTTTATATACGTCTGTACAAAAGTTGATGAATCAGTGGAGCTGAACAACAAATCAACAGATCCTTTGGCTGATGATTTACTATTGGAATCGCTTAGCCTCGGGAAGGATTGATTCTTCAAGTCTCGGGGTTTCAAGTCGGCTGAAACCATGTATGTTTACTGAAGGATATACTTTTGTTATCTAGGCTTGTAGTGTATCTTCTTTTTATTGGGGTTTCATACTTCAGAAAAAAGAGACTGTTTTGGGATGGGAGATGGCAGGGGAGGATTTTGTTTGTCTTTTGTTTTTCCCTTTGTGTACTATTTTAGTAACGTATTCGGGCTGGCTTGGGTTCCCTTCGGCAGTTTCAGTGGGAACTGTTACTTCCTCGGGCACATGTATTTGGTAACTCTGTCCTATGCCCCACCAAGGTTGAGACTGATGGGCAGAAATCATTGACCCCCCGTGATGTTTAGTCTTTTCTTACCTTTCCTTTTTTAGGGTGGGAACAGGTGACGACGGGAGGGATTCTGTCCAGAATTTATCGGCTCGAGATGGAAACCAGAATAAGTTACTCCCCGACGTCTTGGGCGTGCCACGAGCTTAGCTTGTGCTAGGTGGTTATGTTGTGAATCTAATAATAGACATCCTATAGTTGTTATCAGTATTTTAAACAATTTTGTTTCATAATGTTGTGTCATGTGTGTAGCATAGAACTGGAATATTTGTTTCAGTTTTTTTACCTTATTTTGGTTTAGGCCCTACATGCAAGTCTTTCTGGCTGACTGGTTTTCAATGCTGTTATTTGTACCATCATTTTTGTTACATTGTTTTGTATTGTATTGTATCGTATCTTATCTTATCCTTTCTATATGGGATTATTGTTCTGTTTCATTGATTGCGATAATTTCTCTCTCTGCCACTGTATGGAAGGAAATTGACTCGGTTCGGAATTACTTTTTCTTTTTCTGTATGATAATGAAGATCTTAAACTTTGAAGCCATTTTTCTCTCGAGACGCAGAAGGCAATGTGGAAGATTAGTGAATCTGAGCACTTGCTATTACGTCTTACAAGAGTTGATAGATAAAGTAAGGGTGTGTTCGATATTTTCATGTTCGATTGGTCAGAAATTTTAGAAATATTTTATTTAGGAAAATGAATTCGTTGAATAAGGAAGACGACTTTTCTAATGAAAGTAGGAAAAAGAAAGTAGCGTTGTTTCCTCTTCACAGTTCACACCATCTTCGTAGTTTTGTCTAGATAGATGCGTATGTTTTAGGATAATATATTATTTATTTTCTAATAAGAGTAGGAAAAAGAGTTGGTTTAATTTTTTTTTGTTTGGTTTCGATCTTTGAAAATTCCTTCCAATTAGTTGATAGCCGAGGAGGAGCTAATTTTAAAATACGATTTTAGTCGAATTTAATAACTTTAGTTTAAATTTTATTAGTGTCTTTAATCATTTATTTTCCAAAGAAATTCATTGAACATATATAGTTACTCTCCTTTTGTCTAACAATAGATGTCCACTAAACTATTTTGGGATGTCCAACAATACTTGTTCACTTTATGAAATAAATGAATAATCTTATACGATCATTTGGTGGAGTGTATAAAAATAATGTTAAATAAAGTGTATTAGTAATGCGTGTATTAGTTATGCTTGTATTAAATATATAAATATTATTTTTATGCATTGCTTGGTTTGATGTATAAAAATAGTACGTATTGCATTAAAAAAATTAATTACAGATATATCCTCCACTATAAAGGTGGAAAAGATGTAAAAAAAAAAGTTTTGAGGGATAATTGGGTCATTAATTAAGTTAAGACGTGCATTAAATCATTGCATTGCTAATACTAGAAATCTATGGTATTAGTAATGCACACCTTAATACTCGCTCCTTTCTGTTTTATATTTCATCTCCTTCTATAAATAGCTTGTCCATAATACTTGTTATTTCATAATATCAATATATAAATGATCATATTGTTCCTTTTTACCCTAGTGAGTTATTAGCCTTGAAAATATACATTTGATCAATTTTAAAAAATTAAGTAAATGATTCATGTTCATTTGTTAAATTAATTAATCAAAATAAATTAATTCATATTCACTGATTGGAACTTGAGTTTCAAAAAAAAAAAGGGTAGAAAAGTAAAGTTACATTATTTCTTAATGTAAGTGTAAAGTAAAAAGATGACATATAAAATGAGACGGTGGGAGTACACAATAGAGTGTATACATAGATTAAAAAAGAGTACCAAACAAGATGATAGTAAAAAACGCAAGGTTAATGTATGCTTTATTTTTTCTTATACACTCTAACAAACGATTCATTAGTTTTAATTTGCCCTTATCACCAATTATACTCATTTTTCTATTAAATTTCTTAAAATATTTTATTTATTATATTCAAAAAATGATATAATAAAATTACCTTTTTATTTATAATTTCTTAAGAAGTATGCAAAGTTAATACAAGACACATATTATAAGACAGAAAAAGTATTCATTTAATTCTCAATAAGTTTAAACAATTAAAATCTCAAATCAATAAACTTTAAATTCAATTACATTTACGAAAGGCGTAATAGAAAGTGAAACGTTTTAGTAACAATAATAGTAGCAAAATCCAAAAAGTAGAAGTATTTATGACAATCTCTTAAATAAAACAAGAAAGAGAAGTATGATCACAAAAAAAATAATAGGGAACATACATAAATTCTATCTTTAATTTTTTCGGAAAAATCAGTTACACGCTTAAATTATTCTAACGATTTATTATATACTTATTTCTGTTAAAATTGTAACTAATATGATTGGCTATTATTCGAGATATATGTGACTGATTTTGTACATTAGAAAGTGGTATTAGTTACACTTTTAATAAGAATAAGTGTATAATGGTCGTCAATCGCCATGATAGTTTAAGCGCATAATTATCTTTGTTTTTAATTACTCATTCATTTTGACAAATAAAAAAAAAGATAATGTTTTTACTTATTATATTCTCAACTTGTTTAAAGAGTTAATGTTTTTGGAAAAAAAATAAATGGAACCTCTTTAATGAAATTCTATGAATTAATAGGAATAAAATAATAAACTCATTAAATTAATTATTATTTAAAATAATTAGTGTACCAAATAAAAAATAAACAATTAGTTAAGAGCATAGAGATTACTTGTATAGGGACAAACCAATTTACCCCAAAAGGACGAAAAATTGGTTTAAAAATCAAATGCTATTTCTTTTTTATTTCTCCTGGAAGAAAAAAAAAATTACTTATGCTTACCACTTCAATTCCATAATTAAATTAATTCCTCATCCAATTCCCTAACAATTTAGCCTTCAAATTGTTTGACTTAAGTTACTAGTATTGAAAAAATTAATTCGTTTAAAATTTCGTACTACTTTTAATTGCATTTTAAAGATATTCTTAGCTTAATAAAATTTCCCTTAAAAATATATTAATCTCTGAATCAATTTGACTCTTCATAATTATTACTTTCTCTGGTTTGTATTATATGATCTTTTTAGTTTTTGTATTTATTGTAAAATGAACATTTTTTTCATAATAAATAAGGTTTTAATCTTTCTTTTTCTTCAAATTTATGCTTATTTGAATAAGTTGATTTTTATATGACCAAGAAATCGTATTAATTAAATATATGATAACTTAGTGACAATAACTTTTTACTTATTAAGAGTGAGTTAATTTTAAAGAGAGATGTCCAAGCAAAAAATATTATTACATCCAGTAAATAACTTTATTCACAAATAAAAAAATGAAAATTTAGGATTTTTTCAATTTTCTTTTTAAGGTGTGAAAGGGACTTTTAGAACTTTAATAACGCAACTTAATAACTTCAAGCCTCAAGGGCTTGTTTGATTGCCGTAATATAATAACATGTTAATTCTCAATGTAACAATTATTTAATGTACAAGTAATAACGACAATGTGCCAATTTTTTAAAACTAAATACAATTATCAAATAATTAAATAAGCATTTCTTATATGAACAAGCGTAACAAAGTCACGTGCATTTATGAAGCACTAAATTATTATTTTATTATTTTTGATTTCCTAGTCAGTGTTTGAATCTATGTTAAAGCTCTCATTAAATTCAAATCATGTACTGCAGGGGTCATTTGAGTGTGGTGCTTTCAATAGGATTTCTTCATACCAGAACTCGAATCTGAAAATTCTGACTAAAGGTGAAGCAGTCTCACTACTACACCACAACACATATTGATAACAGTAAGTACTAATTATAGGTATTTTGAAACACATGTTTTTCCGATTTAAAATATGTTGAATAATTATAATTGGTAAATATAAATGACTATAATTATACTCAAACTTAATTCCTATATGGATCTTCTAATGCGCATTAAATAAAATATGTTTGGAAAATCATAAACGAACGTTTTTAGGAAAATAATAAAATTACATATTCCATAAATATAGAAATAACATATTAAAGAGAGATGCCAAAAATAATAATCTAAACATAGGAAAAATCAAAAATGGAAGAAAATAAATTATAGCAAGTTATGTAACCCATTTTAATAATTACCAAAAGTATCGGAATAAAAAAGGAAGAATTCTAACACCATAAAGATTAGTCAAGTCAAAGTATATAAAAATTTCACTGAAATTGTAAACTTTTTTTTCTTAAAGTTTGCATATAATTCTGACACATATGGAAAAATTACCAAAGTGACAAAAATCAACAAAATAGAAAAAATGACAGTGAAAATTACGAATTACTCTGTTTTTAATTAGAGATTTAAAGTTTTGTGTTTTTAAATATAAAAATTTCTTAATAGCAAGTATTTATGCCTAAATAAAACCCCATATAACACAAATCTAAAATAATCGACTTTAATATAAATATCACATCGGAAAAAAAAATCAACATGAAAATCACCTACTATTCTGTTCATAGAAAGAATAAAATGAAAGATGTAACATATGTATAATTTGAACTTTATTAAGAACTTCTAAAGTAATAATAAAATTACTTATATTACCAAAAGTAAAAATAAAATTACTTATTAAAATTGCAATAACACAAAAGAAATAATTCCCTTGTTTTAAAGGGAAAATAATAAAAATGATTATATAGTAATAATTTAATATCAGTTGAATAACTTCTATTAAGAGATTTACGAGATTAGTAGAATTCTAACACCATAAAAATAGTAAGTTAACCAACTTATATATTTCCACACAAAAAATCTTTCCTAAGATCCTATCTAACAATATTTTCCAAACTTCACATATTGATTAATAATACTCCCTTTTGGGAAAATAAATAAATAAATATTCCTTTTTCGGAAATATAAAACTAAAACTAAAACAAATGAGCAAAAATTTTCATATCAAAACAAAAAATTTATCAATAATAAGAGTTATTTAACTGTATTACAATATTATTTACTTTTCGATCTTTCAATCTTTCTACTTCTTCTTGGAATAATAAGGGTAGAATCAATTCTTTTTAATGCTATGAGACGATAAGTATTCCAATTAGTTATTTTTACTCGTTTAATTTGTATTCCGTATTCATCTTAAGAAATCATTATAATTAGTAGTATTTTAATACTTTAATTAATTTGAGAAATAATTACTTAATAATAAAAAATAGGACTTTCCCTATATATTAAAATGGACAAACATTAGAAAATTTTATTTTTTTAGTACAAGTAAAATAAAGTAGTAAAAGAATAGTAAGAGTATACTATTACTAGAAAAAACCTATTTTTTAATGAGAAAAAAAGGAAAGTTTGGAGGCCGAGAAAATAGAGGCAAATGTAGGAAGAAGAGAGAGAAAAAGAGGAGAGAGAAACAGAGTCATGCATAGAATTGGCCATGCAAATTTGCCGTTTCCAGAGTTTCGCCATTTGGGGACTTCACGTCTCTCTATCTTCTCTTTCTCTTTATAGCAATTTTTCTTTTCCTCTTTTTCTCTTCTTTTAGCATAACCAAAAACCCCTCTTCCTAATTTTTTCTTCTTCTTCCCAAAAAAAAAAATCCCCCAAAAAACAGATACAGAAGGAGGAAATTAAAGAGGGGAGGGAAAAAATTCATCAAGACTTGTTTTTTGGTGTTTTTTCGTATAATTTAAGGGGAAAGAGAAGATGGGTAGAGGAAAAATTGACATAAAATTGATTGAGAATCTAAATAATAGACAAGTAACATTTTCTAAGAGGCGTGCTGGCTTGTTGAAGAAAGCAGGGGAGCTTTCTGTTCTTTGTGATTCTGAAGTTGCTGTTATTATTTTCTCAAGTACTGGAAAACTTTTTGAGTTTTCAAGTACTAGGTATGTTTTTGACCTCTTTTATAAATTTCAAATTTGGGGATTTTTAGTTGTTGCATGTATCTAATCAGATTTGATTTTAGGGATCTGTTTATGGTTTGCATGTGGATGTTACTTTTCTTGTTTGTATCGTAGTAGCAATTAGTTCTTGATTCTGTTGGGTTACAGTCCAGATTTATGTTTTTCTGTTAGAATACTGTACTAGAAAGATGGGTTTTCATTTTTGTGTGTATGCATGCTTCCATTGAGAAAAAAGATTGGATTTTGTAAGGGATGTCTAAGTTTTAAGTTGTTTAGATATATACTCAAGTATTTTTAGTATACATATTTGATTTTTGGTTGGTGAAGTATTCCCCATTGTGTATCTGTTGCAAAATTTCCAATTCTGCTGCAGGAAAATTGTTTCTTGTAGCACCCAAGGGTGTGGCCGGGTGGTAAGTGAAGTGGGTTGAGCATATGAGAGTCTTAGGTTCAAATTCCAACAGAGATAAAACACTAGGTGATTTCTTTCCATTTGTCCTAGCCTTGATTGATAGAGTTACCAAATACCGCCTTCCCCCGACACGGTTATAAAAAAATTTGTTTCTTTGTAAAAATGCTGATAATACTTTTTATTACTCCAATCACTTGATAAACCTCTTCATCCATCTTCCCATTCCTGAGTTGTTGTTTGGTTTATGATCTTCTTGAGTGCAATGCTGCTCAGGATAAGAAAAGATTATCATATACGTAGGGACATGCAATTTTGCATACTGTTTTTCTTTTAATTACTTATGAGGTAGTTGATCAATTCCTCAATATTGTTGTTAACAGGTCATATCCGTGTATCCTAGGAAGAAATCTAATAAAGCTCTCTCTAATTACAGATTTCAGATGATGTTATCTTTTACCATTTCTCTATTTGATTTTTTTGAGGCAATTGAACTAGAATAATGAACTGGCAGTTTCTTATCTACTTTAATGTTTCATACTTTCTTCTGATTAATTGTCCCCTCTCCTTTCCATACATTTTATGTCAAATGTAATGTTTCGGGGCTTCAAGAAGATGCTTTTATACCAAATAAAAGGGAAAGAAAGTCATCCTGAAATTTAGCTTTGATGTTGTTTCTATTAGACTCTGGGATTATCTATGTTCCATGTGATTGTGATTGTAACACAGTTGATCAAGTGCACCTAATCCCCAAACTGGTTGGCTATAGTAATCATTATAAGTTGTATAGAGCATTTATTGAAGGTAAACTATTTATACGTTGACTGTCAACCACATTACCATCTTTCTTTATTTGGTTTGGAACTGGCTATTGTTTGCAAAGCTAAATAGGAAGAGTTGATTGTAGTAAATCTTAGGACTAACATATGGTGTGCTTTCCTTCAGGGAAAGAGATCCAAGGCATTGAATTTTAGTTTTCACATGCATATTGGATTATTGTAGGAAACTAGGCATATTAGGCCAGAAATGCATTTATTAATGCCTGGTTTGTCAGTAAGTAAACAGCAGGAACATTGAATAGTCTCAGTTGCGTTGCTTATACACCCATGTAGATGGAAAGAGATATTCGCACCTCAGAGAGCCAGAGGCTTTTCCTTCTTATCTGTTCCTTGCCTGAGTATAAGATGCTATATGCGCTCTGTACTCATTGAACATCAAACTAGTTGTCCCAATTATTTTTGAAATAGTAGCTCGGTTGTATAAGTGTTTTGTGCTTTTATTTTTTGGATTTTTATGGGCTGGCGAGAAGTTGGAATATGCGACTTTTGTTATTTTCTTGGGTACATGTAACACTTCAAACGAATGAACCCACGGGAAGGGGCCAGACAGTTATTAAAGCTTTACTTTATTACAGAAGATATGACTTTGATTAATTGTGGTTACTTATCTGTAATTTGGTGCGCTAATTTTTTTTAAAATGCAGCATGAAAGAGACGCTTTCGAGATACAACAAATGTGTAGCCTCGACAGATATTTCTGCTGTAGAAAAGAAGTCAGAGGTAGAAGATCTTCACTTGCTTAGTATGATTGTGACTTGCTATAACAAATATGTATAATAATGCACTGTTTTTATAATGAAAATATTGAATTATGCTGCTCTTAATTTTATCCACAGAGGTGTATTTCTTCTTATATAAGCACATTAACAAGAACTATAGCCAATTGTATTATATCTGAGAGTTCTTTTCTAGGGGGGAGATAAAGGTGACTGGCTTTTCTGCAACCTCTAGTAGAAAAATGCTTTGAAAAAAGCACATTTTGGTTGCATTTTTGTATGAAGAAACATTTCTCCAAGTGCAAGGGTTTTTCAGATTTTTTGTTCATATTCTAAGGCTACATAATTTTCTGTATTTTCCTCAATGGTTTATCTTTCTTTGTGTTGAGAGGAACATGGGTATCCTTGGTAGGACTTTTGATGTTATAATCTCTTATTTTTCTTCACTTCATTAATAATTATCCAGGAGGTTTTCTGCCTCCTTTCTACCAGTGCTCAAAGAATGAAACTGAGAGCAATTTTGCAGCACTTTAAAACTTTTCCCTACCGCTGTTGATACTCAATACTATGTGAACTCCTCTCAGGTCAATTGGTGGACAATAGCATGTCCCATATCTTCTCGGTTAGTTGTCTCTCAGAGTAATATATGAAGATTTCTTGTTCTAAATTGGAAAGATGTCCGCAGACTTTGTTTTGGTTTCTTTCTGGTGACTGCGTTATTAATGAGATTAGAAGTCTAGATCGTAACTCATCAAATATATTGGTTGGATCAGCGGTTAATTCTGCTGGAATACATCAAGTTCCACCTTTCTGATAAAAATATAAACACATTACAAATCACTACCTAGAAAGTATGACATTTGTGTTTTCTACTTTTTGCTTTTAATGGAAATATATGAACTGGTTACTGGGAATCAGGTAGTTCAGCATGTTTTCCTTGAAGAACTCACAACATATGAACTTCAGCTGTCTGGCTTTCATTTCTATATGATACATATATGGAAATTTCTCTCTATTGAAGGACAAGATGCAATTAAGGAAAACTTAAAGTAGGTAAAGGAATTAAAAATTCGAATATCCATCTTCAGTCTGGAACACTTTTCATTGTCAATTATTTGTCATAACTGATCGTAATTGGATTGTTTTTTTTTCTTTTTCCTTTTGAGCGACGTCTTACCATCGTTTAGAGTCATCAATGACAAGTGTATTGCATTTGTTTGAACCAAGGTAGTCTTTGCTGCAGATAGAAAGGAGAAAATGTGTAATCACTTGAATTTTCTGTATTCACAGTGACAATGAATTACAAATGATTTGATGAGTTGTCCAACATTCTCACCACAGCCTTCCTCTCTTCTTGAAAAGATCAAATTTCTTAGAAAAGCTTCATTCAGATTAATATATTGAGAGATGTAGCTTGCTAAATGATTTCAAATGTCTGCAGTTTTTGCATCATTCAACAGGTGGCACGTGTGGTAACTCATTTGTCCAGGATATAAATTTATCTTGATGTCTGATCTGTATGGAGTTATTTTTTTTTGATAAAAATGATTGTTTTTGCACTTGAAAGTTTTACTATCTTGTGTATTATACACACTGACATGCAAAAATAGATGCATGTATTTGTTTCTACCATGGTTTGGAGGGTTGGGGTGTGTCTGAATACTTAATCGTGTCTAAAACAGTCCCGCATCTGTGGCTATGGGCCTCTCAGTTGGGGTTCCTGAATTTCTCTGTTGTTTTTTCCTTGAACAAGGACAACGAGCAGCCACAGTCGCAGCAGCAGACACATGTGCTGAAGCAGGAACAAAAAGAGGTGGACAGTCTTAAAGACGAACTTGCAAAGCTCAAGATGAAACAACTGTATGGCTCTGTTAATTATGTGAATCATTATTCAAGGATATTTACAACTTGAACATGGTTTAAATTTATATATGTGGTTGACTCTTATTTCAGGCGGTTGTTAGGCAAGGACCTTAATGGTATGGGTTTGAATGAACTACGGCTTCTTGAACATCAACTAAATGAAGGACTATTAGCCATAAAGGAGAGAAAGGTGTGAAGTTTCCTTTCATTATTCACTTATTAGTGCCGTAAGATGTAGAGAGCTTTTTACCAAAATGTATTTTCCCCCCCTCCCTGGTTTTTCTGGAATGTGTCTATTTGTTGAATCTTGGAAATCTGAACTATAGTATTCTACATTGTAGGAGGAATTGCTGATACAGCAACTAGAGTATTCTAGGAAACAGGTAAACTACATCATACAGTTAAAATGTATAATGTATATATACTATCTTTTTTCGCCAATGAAAGAAAGATTAGAAGTACATTCTGAGCTTTCTTGACTCATGTTTTGCTGTCTTTTCTTCTTGGGTGATTCCTATCAAGGAGGAGAGGTCTGCGCTGGAGTGTGAGACCTTACGTAGACAGGCAAGAGACGCCTTCTTTTTTGTTTATATCCTTTACAGCCAATAACTCCCCTCTTTTATGTTTCAGGGCGGTTCCTTTCTGACACAATTGCTTTTGCCATCTCATGAGCTACAGGTAGAAGAGCTCCGAGGGTTATTTCCTTTAAGTGCTAGTTTACCGCCACTTTTTCTTGAATACGATCGTCCATTGGAAAAGAAGTATTCAATTTTAAAAGATAGTAAGGAGAGTCTGGATTCGGACACTGCATGTGAAGATGGAGTAGATGATGAAGATTCCAACACAACTTTGCAATTGGGGTATTATTATTATTATTATATTATTATTATTCTCTTCTTGGAGTTATTTTTCTTGTGTCTTATGTACATGTTTTGCTGGCTAAATATGTCATGTGTGCTGTCACACCTAAAAGCTCCAACTTGAAAAAACACAGTGACTAAAGTTATGCAGGTGTCCTTTAAGCAAAATTCTTGTCATTCATATAAACTTTTTTTGTGCAATTGATTCTGACTGTCCTTTGCATACTTGTGTTACTTAGGCTTCCAACTATTTGTCGAAAGAGAAAGAGAACTGAGCAGGAATCTCCTTCAAGCAATTCAGAGAATCAAGTTGGCTCAAAGTGACTATTGTCTTTCGGGACTCGTCCCCCCCTCCTTTGTAACTTGTTAGGCACATGTAAGGTCAAATGATATTGAACCAGTTTTCATGTTTAAAACAGGTTCATCTAGACCAGTGATTTTGTCAGGGACTTAACGATCCCTTAGATGGCTCAAGTAAGATTAAGATGCTGGTTTAATTTTGATTTTGGACAATATCTTTGGACAGTGTATTTTAAGATGGAGATTAGATGAGTCCAGCTATCCATTTTTACTGATTATGAATCTGAATCCGTTAGCCAGGTCAGTGATTTTCGAATATCAGATAGTTAAATAAAAGATATAATATAACACCAAACATCAAAGTTTATGCATACAACTTTCAATACTTTTACAGTGATAAATCTTTTCACAACCAGTTTATACATGTCCAAATTTACAAAAGAATTCACTTGCTATTTCTACTTTCCAGTGTGCTTAAGGCTATCGAGGAATTTACCTCGTTCAGCCAAAACTTCTGAGAACAGATCATTTGTTTTCTTCCCAATTTTCTGCATCAATTCTTCTAAATCCTCCAATCTTCTCTTCAATTCAATCACAAATTCATCAACATTGCCATTAGCTACTGCTTCTTTCAAACCAGTTATCACTTCATTTATCTCCTTCACCTCTCTCGAAACACCGCACTTCTCTGCAATTTCACTTGCTAATATAGTATCCCATCCTCTGATCAAAGAATCATCAAACAATCCAGCTGATTTCTTCAATTCTATATAGGGTTTATCATTACTGCATATTCCAGATAACAAAACCCCGAAAATCCACGAAGAAACGCTCATCAGGATCCACAAAGATCGACGAACGATCAAATCTTTTCCAGTGCAAGGACTTTCTTCGTTCTCAGGTATCATCTTCCTTTCAACTTTCCATTCCTTGCCAAGATCATAAGGCTGAATCTCATTTAAATGTTCTAAAGCCACCAATGGATCTGAATGTTTTCCAATTAAGCTCAATCCATGAGAGATGGAAAGCTTAGCATGACTCAAATGAGAAACACCAGAAGTTACAGAATTCAACAGCTCTAACAAATTCAAGCTGTAATCCAAATACTCCTCCATTTGTGATTTTCCCCATTGGTTCATTGGATGGTCTATTTCAACCATAAGCTTTGCAAAAGCCCTATGAATCAATGGAATTACATCAACACATTTCTGAATCCAAACCAGGGACAAAAACTGAAATTCCAGTTCTGTCTCTGGCTCTGAAATTGGCAAGACTTGGTTCAAGATTTTCGATATTTCGGATCGAAAACCTTGTAAAGAAGAAGCCAATAAGGCTTCTGAATTGTGATTATGATGATGATGATGATTCTCCATGTTTTTCAGAAAATGGCTAATTTTTCCAACTAAGAGTACCATATCAAACAACAACAATAATAGGGACTTTTTTTTTTCTTTTTTCTTTTTTCTTTTTTTTTTTGGAAAGTAAAAAGGGGGATTGATTTGATTTGGTTTTAGTCAATAATTTGGTTTATTTATATATAGCTTGTAGGGTTCTGAAAAACATGTGCTGAGTTGACAAGCTGTTTTTGCACTTGGTATGTTGCCTTGCAGCTGCATTTTACGTTATTAACAAGATAAAAATACTCTATACTCGTTTCAGTGTTTTTCTGTTTGAATACTGTCAGGGTCCTTCAACGGATTTAGTCAATAAATTTTGAATATCAAACGATTCAAAGAAAAAAAAAACATACTGATAACATTTGTATTATAATAATATTTTCTTACGCTTTTAAGTTTCAAACTTCTAATTATTTATAACATATACTAAGTACTAACTACCAAACAGTAAAGTTGAGTGGTATCAACTGGACTATATCACTCCATAGCTGTAGACTGTGAGTTTTAAGTCGTTCTATTTTCGAGAATGGGACGGAGCTGGGTGTGCATCGGTTCAATTCAATTTTATATATTATCAGTTTTGATTTATCAGTTTTTGATTTATTTATTTTTTACTATTATCGGTTCGGTTTTCGATTTACCCAATAAGAAAATGTCCGTAAAATATTATATGTCTTCTCACTTCTTTAAATGCTTGATGATGTAGTGAAACAAGAAAGATAATGAGAAATTGCATCAATAAGAGAAAATATAGTACGAAGGCGATAATTGCATGTTACCACCAAAATATAGTACGGAATTTTTTATGTTAATCAAATTACGGACCTTTACGTACTTGCAA
Organism: Solanum lycopersicoides; assembly: GCA_022817965.1. Taxonomy (NCBI): domain Eukaryota; kingdom Viridiplantae; phylum Streptophyta; class Magnoliopsida; order Solanales; family Solanaceae; genus Solanum; species Solanum lycopersicoides. Next base: position 111,314,001 of record CM040618.1, read on the forward strand.
ATACTATAACCTAAGATTACAAACTAAATCTAAAATCAAATAGCTATAATTGTGAACCCCTTAATTACTTTAATCTTTAAATTTTGAGTAAACAATAAAAACTAGTAAAATGGCCTACACTACATCAAAATTGATCTTTAGCGGCAATTAATTAGCAATTGTCGCTAAATATATACTTTTAGTGGCAATTAACACTCTTTGTATATGTCTCTAAAGGCTTTAGCGACATTGGATCTAATGACACTTAACTAATGCCGGTAAAGGCTATAGAACTCTTTATTCATGTGTCTATTTATTGCCGCTAAAAGTTATTTTTTGTTGTAGTGCTAGTGTGAAGTTGGTAGAGTACTAATAATTTGATATAGTTATAGTCCCTAATTATATATTAAATTATTAATATTAAATGATTAGAAAGGGTAAAATTTTAAATTATTACCATCCAATAGTAAAAATCGACGCCGAACCAATAACCCAATAAATATTTTTTATAAACCCATTAAAAATTCAATAACCTAGTAAATCAATAACATTTTTTTTGGTTCAATTTATTAGTTTGTTCGATTTTTGCACACTTCTAGATGGAGCTAACTTGTAGTCAAGGGTTCATTCAAATCTCCTAAGACGAAAAATTAATTTTTTTAAACATAATTAAAATTATTTTTTATGTATACGATGTCGAATTCCATTCTACTAATAAAAAAATGGGCATACAAAATCAGCGGCATAACCACACTGGACAGCAGAAGAAAAGTTTGGTCAAAGGGTATTATCTGTGTCATCACACACGTCTCTATGAAGTGGTTTTCGTCTTGTCTACGTTTGTGTTTATGTATTGGAAAACTTGGTGACCTAATAGAGTAATATATTATAGTAATAATAATATTAGGATAGATTATTTAAATCTTATGAATTAAGAATAGCTCTATCATTAGATAATACTTAATAGTACAAAACATTTCATAATTATCCAACCAAAAGTCCAAATTATGTCATCTTTGAAAATAATTCTTTTTCGATACAAGATATATATTAAGTGGATTGGTTAGTCCCCTTTCGTAATACATGATATTTTTATGGGCAACTTTCATATATGACAAATAAAAAAATTATTTTTGTATGCTATAGCAAAGTTTGCATAATTGCGCTCCATAGCAAACATAGGAACTGTATAATTCGCTATACATATACAGTTGAAGCAAATTGTATAAAACGAGAAAGAGAAAGACACTTGGGCAGAAACTGTATAAAAACAAAGTGTATAAAATAAATTGTATTATTATAAGTGTATAGAACGATTATATACAATTTGAATTTGTATAAAATGAGAAAGAGAGAAAGACAAAAGAGACTTGACAAGGAATATACAATTGAATCGAATTGTATAAAACGAGAAAGAGAGAAATTAGATACAATTTGAAAATTGTATAAAATGAGAAAGAGAGAAAGGAAAAAGAAACTGGGCATGGGAGTATTTTTATTGTATAATTATAAGTGTATAGAACGAAAATATATGTACTTGCATGTGTATATACAATTTTCTCACGCTTTATACAAACAGAAACGCAATTTATACATTCACTTCTGTTTGTATAAGTGAGAAAGGCGAGGGTGACGAGCGAGATTTGGGAGAGTGGCGAGCGAGATCTGGAAGAGGGGAGAGAGGGGAACAAGAATATATGTATACAATTTCCTCTGCTTTATACAATTAGAAACAATTTTTATACACTTGTGTTTGTATAAAAAGTGAGGAAGCGAGCGAGAGATTAGAGGAGAGTGGCGAGCGAGATATTTGGGAGAGAGACGCCTGGCAATTTTTTGCAAACGTTTGCTATGGAGCACAATTAAATCAAACCCTAGTTACTTTATTTATTTTAGGTTATTACTTTGCTATTATATACAATTTTCCCTATTTTTATTAGGTGGATTGGTTAATCCACTTCTGTAATACATGATATTTCATTATATATATAACATTAACCATATATATATTAAAATTGAAGCGTTTTTTATTCGCTTCAATTTAATTAACTATGTGTTCTCTAGTTACTTTGATATTCTTATGCTAGTTTAATTAGAAGATAGTCATCAAGAATATTTTTCAAACTTCTAGGATGCATCAAGATACTTTGTATAAATAAGTTGATTATGCATAGTATTAACATATTCACTCAACCTACTATGCTAGGTTTGTTTCTCTACTTCCAACAGAGTCACATCGCCTGCAATTTCACCTTTGCCTAAAGTGACATCCAACTTAAAATATTCTTCAACATTTTGAAAATAAAGATATACCTCGTATTAATTACCCTCTTTGATGAAGTTTGATCTGTCATAAAACATTTTATATCTCTTGATAGGTTCTATCCCATAATTCTAACAAGAGAAAAGGGTTAAAAATATCCTTAAACCATTTGAAAAATTCATATTTACCTTTAAATCATATTTCGATTCAAAATTATCCTTACGGTCAAATTATTGGGTCAAAAATGTCCTTTTTATTAACGGAAGTTGGTAAATGTCATGTGAATGTCATATTGCACGCCAATAGAATTCAACTGTCAGATAGACTAAATCCTAACGATCATGTTTTGAAATAATAAACATATAATCTATTTCGAATAATTTAAGAATATTTTTACCCTTTTCCGTCGTAACAATAACTAAAATTGTAAAAGAAAAATTTGATACATGGTCTTGAAATATGTTGTAACAAACATTTCATTTTTCCCCCATCTGATTCGGTATACAATTTAAAATGTGTTTGTGATTGTATAAAATGAGAGAAAAATGTATATAAATATATAAATACATATATATTCGTCTTATACACTTATAATTATATAAATATAGATCTTATTATACAAATTACAATGTATAATATCTAGCGAATTATACAAATTAAAAACTCTATAACAAATATAAAATTAGTTATAAAGCGCAATTATACAAACTATAGCTATAACATACAAATATAATTTTTATATTTGCTATATGTGAAAATTTCTTTTTAAAATAACCTACGAATACATACATATTATGATAAAATTAGAGTTGATAAATTTGACCCATAAATGTGTAAGCTGCCGGACCGGTCCAAACTTAAATAGGTTGGGTCCATGAACATTGGGAATTTTTTGTCCGGGTCAATTTGGGATATTCTCGGGTCAAAATAACAAACCTTGAAGTTCTCAACTGGCACATTATTATTATTATTATTATTATTATTATTATTATTATTATTATTATTATTATTATTATTATTATTATTATTATTATTTGCAGAAATGGAAAAGGCAAAGTTGGGGAATATTCCAATTATAGTCTTCTAGAATTTTTCCTTTCAATTAATTTGTTGTTTTTTTGGATTTTTCTTTTTTCCTTTTGTCTTGTAAGAGAGGTGGAATTTATTTCAATACTTAGTAACAAAACATTTCATACTGTGCATGAGCACAATATTTGTTTGTAAATTAATTTTTATATATTAATTATAAATGAATAGTATTAATATTGATAATTTTTAACTCATGTAGTAAGTAATTTTTAAAATCTAGTTTTGCTCTTTTTTCTCTTCAGAGAATAACCCCAAAAAAGAAAATTTTAATTAATCTAGACAAGAAGATTTTTGCATATTATTAGTAATATGTATTTCATAGGTTTGGGTATGGCAGATGTAATAATACATAGAAGAAGAAATCAAGTAATTAGGTTTTCTGGCATATCACATCTTGAACCATTTTCACCTATTTAAATTTGATTTCATCTGCCTATTCGTTACTTAATAAAAAGTATACTTTATTTATTATTTTTTAAAGATGACAAATCCCCCTTGAACTTGGCGTCAATACTTACTTTAGTTTTTAACTATACGGCGTTTAAATATTTTCCTTAATTGATTAGTGTAATGTATTTTTTTAAAAATGTTTTAAGAAAATAATAATAAATAAAATTAATGATGCGGTGCTTACATGGCAGTAACGTGGTGCTTACATGACTATGATGTTGTAGGTGAGAGTGGTTTTCTACTCTCAGGATTGTATTTAATTCACTTCAAAGATGTTAAAGGGGTATTTAAACGCTTGTATAGTTAAAATACTAAAGTAAGTTTTGACACCAAGTTCAGAAGGAATTTGATGTATTTTCTCTTTTGAAAAAGGCTAAAGTTATTTGCGGCCTTTTAAAGTTATTCGCATAATTCACTTCGACACCTTAACTAGGAGTTGTACCTATTGAACTCTTCTACCATTCAAAACATGTACCTATTAAATACTTTGTGGTGACATGGCATCATGTGTGTAATACACATCCAAAAAGGCGAGTGAAGCCAAATATTTTTTACCGACGATCAAAATTAGACATGTCAACATTAGAAAAATCATAATTTATATTTTTAAAAAAATTAAATCTACACCTGCATTCTTTTTGTTTTTCCAATCCAACATACTCATTAGCCTTCGCCATCATACTCGACACCCATCTACTCGTACTCCTGCATTCTTCTTTTTTCTAGCATGATCCCTTCATCATCATTATCGTCGTTGTTTTCTTCATCAGAAAAATATTAGTTAAAGAGATAAAAATCAAATTGAGTAAAAATAATTCCGACGAAATTTTATTTTTCTGGTAAGACTAATATGAATCTGAAATTATTTTCTTTGAAATCGCTAAAGAATTCAAATTCTAAAGAACCCACAACAACGAAGAAGAAAAAAATCAACAAATCTTGATTATTATTCGAAAAAAGGAATGAGATTGAGAAAAATGACAACTACAATATTGAATTAAAATAAAGGTGAGGACGTAGGTGTACGATTATCGGAGGATATGATTTTAGCCGGAGGCCCTGTGTGATTTCCAGTGAAGAAGAAAATGAGGAAGAAAGAAAGTCGGGAGTGGTCGTTTTGACGAAGAAGAAAAGGCAGAGAAGAGTTTTTTTTTTTTGGATGAAAATAAATTTTTATTTTATATTATTTTATTTTTAATATATATTTCAATTATTACTATGTACCCGCACAATGTCACATGTTTTTTTTCTGATTAGTCGCTATGTTACATGATCGCAAGTGTATGACACATAATTTATATTTTTAATTAATTCACATAAAATATTTAATAGATATTTTTTAATTATCAAAAGTGTTCAATAGGAACTCGCCTAAGATTAAATATAGAGACAATTTTAAATAAATACATGACTTAAATCTTTTAAAATGCATATTCCATTATTACTCATGATGATGTTATTTTGTAATGATTTGTGGTGAAGTAGTAATTGAATTTGGGCCTGTGCAGTACATGGGCCAAATTTTATCCTATCCTGGACTGGTGGTCCCAGATTAGAACTTTCTGAATTTTTGATAGTGGAATTTCGAGGAGGAATATTTATAAATGGCGGGACTACTATTCCATTTAGAAAGTGAATAAATAATGACCATTTATTTGAATAAAAAGACGATGACTTCTATTATTGGCGAGCGATCTCCTCTGCACTTATGATTTGTGTTGAACTAATTTTTGAATTTGGGCCTTTACATGGGCCAATAATTCTATCCTATCATGGGATAGTGGTCCCGTATTAGGACTTTATGGAATTTGGATAGTGAAATTTTGGGGAGGGATTTTCATAAATGGTGGGACTACTATCTCACGAAGAAAGTAGATAAATAATAGCCGCTTATTTGAGTAAAAAGTCGGTCGCTTTTATTATTGTGAATAGTCTCATTAATTTATAAAGTTTCGATCAATATATATATATATATATATACTAGATATTATATGTCCGCGCCAGCACAGACTCAACGTATGTTAGTTTTTTTCTTTTCAATTTATGTGACACAAATGAAATTTGAAAAGGTGAACTAATTTTTTAATGTGTTTTCTAAAAAAATATTTTAAATTGTTAATTTATAAAGTACCTTTTATGTTATTTTCAAATAATATATGTTACTCTATTTGTTTTATTTTATGTGATACAAGTGATTTTAGGAAAGTAAACAAAATTTCTTATATGATTATCACATATTTTTAGTTGTCATTTTACTGCGATTCATAGTACTTTTTAGTTCTTACGTTATTTTCAAACAATATATGCAACTTTTTTTGTTTCGATAAAAATAAGGGAGTCAACCAAATTTCATTATGTTTTTTAACTATGTTTTTCTAAAAATATCTTAAATTGTTACATTGCGTTTTTAAGCTTCTTTTTTATGTAATTTTCATATATATATCAAATTAGAAATTAAAACGAAGAATTAAAGTTTTCAAATCATTATATTTCTATATTAAAATGTTCAGATCTTTAAAACTCCACATATATATATGCACAAATTAATATAAGGAAGCCAAACAATTGTTTTTAAAAAAAATAATAATATATGAAAGCTCATTTCAATAATAACACACATATATTTCATTTTTTAATACATGACTCCCTCCTTTTTTTATTTTATATGAACTTATTTTTCAATTCATTTCAAAAAAAAAATAACTTTGGAATTTTAATATTTTTATATAGCATATTAAAGATCACAAAATTAAAAAATATTTCAATACACAAAATTTAATATACATATAAATTTTAATTTTAATTTTGATTGGTTCCACCTAATATTATACTTGATGTATAATTATCAAGAGCTAAGGGTGATCATTATTTATTAACTTTCATATAATAAATAGATATCACAATAACTTATAAAAAAAATAAAGAAATAACAAAAATGAGGTAATACTAATAATAACACCTAAAGATGTTTCTAGAACTATTTAATTTTTTTGTCATCATTCTTGGTAGATTTTTGCTTGCATGATTTACATTTTTACCTTTGATCATCATTCACTTCATATATAGAAAGATGTTTCTAAAATTATTTTTTCTCGATAGATTTTTGTTAGAATGAAATTACATTTTTATTCTTGGTCATCTTTAATACAAATATATCATCCTATTCATTTTTATTTGTAAATTTACTTTTAACATCTTTTTCTTTAATTTCAATCTAATGTATATTATTAATTTTATCACACTAATTTATTTTCAAGTATATTAATTAGAGCCAAAATAAAGATTGAAATAATTAATTCATGATATTTTTATATAAAAAGTAGATTTTTTTATAAGCATAATGAATAGAAAAAATATTAAGAATTAAATTAAAGTAATAATGAAATAGATATCACAGTAAATCACAAAAGAAATAAAAAGGAAATGAAGTAATAACAAAATAAGATAATGGTAATAACAATAACTAAGATATTTCTAGAACTATTTTATTTTTTTGTTATCATTCTTGGTAGATTTTTATTAGCGTGAAATTATATTTTTCCCTTAATCATTATTCACTTCATATATAAAAAAAAATAATTCTAGAATTATTTATTATCTTTCTTCATAAATTTTTATTAGAGCAAAATTATATTTTTACCCTCGATTGTCCTCCAACTTCACTCTTCTATATAATAAAAATATATACACTTTGATTGATTACATAAGTCAACTTTCAACAATTTGATTGAAATAGTGAGTTAATAGTTTAACTTCAGATATTTTAATGTAAGCCTTACTAAGGTTTAATATTAAATAATTTGGATCTAATATTATTTAATATAAAAATATTATTTTCCGAAGAAGTATCAAGAAAAATGATACTAACTCTTAATGTTTATTCTGTACAAATAAGCCTATATTTACTATTTAATAGTGTCGTATATCTGAAAAATAGAATTCATTTTTGCCAATTTTATTAGTTATGACTCCCTCTCAGTAATATGACATTTACGAAAAACTTTTTGAATATATATATATATATATATATATATATATATATATATATATATATATATATATATATATATATATATATATATATATAAATATATATATATATATATATATATATTTATTAAGCACAAGTTAAAACTTTTTTCTCGTCAAACATTAATTTTTATTCTCTAATATATATTTTCAAAAGACACTTGCAATAAAAGAAAAAAGAATGTCAAAATAAAATAATCTCGACAGCTTAACCAAATATGCTTTTAATTGAATTAAAGAAATAATATTCTGGAGCTCTTTTTTTTTTTTGTTTGTTTGTGTTACACAAATAATTTGAAGGACCAATTATTGATTTCTTATTTGGTAAAGGAAGACAAAAAATTATTCCAGCCAATGAACAGATCATTTTTATTTTTATTTTTGGATTTTAGTTCTACTATTATGGTGTCTACATTAGGTTTTGTTATCGAGTTTTTTTTTTTTATTGTTGTTGAACTTTTCATCCTTTTTTTCATATAAACATCAGGAATGAGATTGTGCTGCTTGAAAGAGCATTTTGGCCATTTAATTTATATTAACCCTTTTCATTGGCTACTTGCATATAATTGTTACTATATATTTTATACGATTGGGGCATGCAATTTAATATTCAGGGGTCCTATCATTGAGTCATCTATATTTAATTGTTATTGAGGGGTTCAAAATATATACATCCACAAAAATACATAAAATTTACCTTATATATATCGTATATTTTTTTACCGAGGGTGTTCGGGTGAACACCCTGAACCCAATGTGGATCCGCCCCTGAGTGGCACAACAATTTTTTTTATCGAAGGTGTCCAAATTTTAAGATGACCCATGGCAGTCGACATAAGAGGCCGGATGAGACATACTTGTTGTTAGTAGAAATTTAGAAATCTACTATCAAATGAAAGAGAATCGTCAATATTTGTAATATATAGAAAACTTTTTGTTAAGAAAATTTTATAAAATTTGAATTTTCAACTTTAAGATTTGTTTGGTAATATTTTAAATAAAAAATATATTGTAAAAAATAATTATTTATTTTTATATAATTTCTGAAAGTTATTTATCAAGAATTTCTTAGATAAGAAAATAAGAGTTAAAACGTTACTTTATTTGATAAAAGATGGTCTCGACTCATCCTTCATTTAATTTTTTAGTTTGAAAAATATAATGTGCGGATGAAAAATCAAAATGGGAATTGATACCGCGACAAACAACATAAGCATGACCACTTTTACCGTTAGGCCGTGACTCTCAGATTTATTAGTGTCACGCCTCTTCTTTTTTTTCTCTCAAAAATTTGATTTGATTTTATTGTTTTGAAAGAAGAGAGTTTTTTCAATTAAAGTAACGTTTTGTAAAGGGATAATTATTGTTCAAAGTCGCTACTTAGAATTGAGTTTTGATGTTTCAAGTCACCTTATTTAAATCCCTAATCAAAAGAAAATTTGGCTCTATTTTTATTAGTCCGCGAACTAAAAATTTGATAAAAAATTTTGTTGACCGAGTGGGAATGTGTTAGGCACCCCTCGAACCCCGTGATTCTAGCACGGTCGCTTGATTGACTTTGGTATGACTTGACTTAATTTTGAATAATATATTATTTAACTTAATAATAAAAATATCTTTTACTTTATTATCTCATTTATTTTAAAACTATTAAAATTATATTATTTATTTTAAATCTATTAAAAATTGTTTTATTATTTTCGGTGTGTGTTCATTAATTCAAAATCTGAAACACTCATATTTGTTTATTTATTTATCTATTTATTATTTTATTTATTTATTTATTTATTTATTTTTACATTTTTTTATATTTTTTTATGTTATATATATATATATATATATTACGTTTTGTTCTTTTTTTTTATTGTTATTTTATTATTATTTACAAATTTTTCTTTTTCTTCTTATTTATTATTTCAATAATTTTGTCATTTTTTCTTTTTGTACCTTTTTTTTATTCTTTTCTTTATCTTATTTTATTTTCATTCTACTTCTTCCTTTTTATTTATTTATTTTGATTATTTTTTCCTTTTTCGTTTTTATTTTCATTTTTACTGTTTCTTTCACTTTTTTTTCTGTTTTAATTCTTTTGTCATGTTTTTTTTTTAAAAAAAATTCAATGCTTTCTTCTTTTTTTATTTTTTAATTCTTTTGTTCTTTTTATATAATTTCTCAAATTTTACTTTTTTATTATTATTAGAATTATTAGTTTAATAATAATAATAATAATAATAATAATAATAATAATTATTATTATTATTATTATTATCACTAATTTATCATGAATCTCTAGATGCAATTTATTTCTCCTTTTAATTAACAATTCTACTTAGATATATATATATTTTTAAAATCATTTATTAATAATTTTATATCCTGATCTAACAAGTCTACAATAAATTCAACAAAATCTTCTAAAGTGAAAAATTAGATGGAAAGATATACGAATCTATTCAAATTTAACAATCCAATATCATGAAGAGATATAAGTTACAAAGTGTATCTAAAAAGCATAACAATAATAATAATAATAATAATAATAATGTAACAATAATAAATATAATGCATGCGATTTGAAGAATTTCATACTATTGGAATCAAATTTTTATACAAGTAATACTATTTAAATCACGCGAGAATTTATAGTTACCTCGCTGCAAAAATTGATACCACAAAAATAAGCTGTTATCCACGAATTTGGAATTACGATCAAGCCTCTAACCCTAACCTAATTTTTTTTCCGTGTATTTCAATCTCAATTTCTGTGTATTCTCTTTCTTTTTTTTCCGAGTCTGTTTTTTTTTTTATAATAGTTTTTTGTGAGAATCTTGTTCTAATTAAAAGGAACAGTGATGATTAGGTTTAGAGTGTGTTTGGTATGAAGGAAAACATTTTCTGGAAAATATTTTCCAATTTTCCCATGTTTGGTAGGGACAAAAGTTTTGGAAAATGTTTTCCAAATCAACTCATTTTCCTCAAAATTAAGGAAAATGACTTCCCTTCAAAAATTAAGGAAAACATTTTCCTAAACTCTCCTCCAATTTAAAATTACATTTTTTTTAGGAAAAACATCAATTTAAAAAAAATATTTTCAATTTCAAAATTTTATTTTTTCACCCGATCCCTGACCTCCCTCCCACCCACCCACCCGGCCAGCCCCCCAACCCCAACCCCTCCTCAAAAAATTAATTTTGCTTTTTAAAAATATTTTCACTTAAAAAATTTATTTTTAAACTCCTACCCCCCCCCCGGCAGCCCACCCACCCACCCCCAACCCCCCAAAAAAATTAATTTTATTTTTTAAAAATACTATCAACTACAAATTTTTATTTTTTCACTCCTACCCCCCCCCCACCCCACCCACCCCCACCCCCATTCCAAAAAAATAATAATTTTATTTTTAAAAAATATTTTTAATTTCATAAATTATTTTTTACTTTACTAAAAATAAAAGATATCTCTCAAAAACATTTTTCATTCATAAATCAAACACTAAAAATCATTTCCGGAAAAATATTTTCTACTCACCAACCAAACATGAGAAAATAAGTCCAAAATCTACTTGTTTTCCAAGAAAACATTTTCTAGGAAAACATTTTCCATGGAAAACATTTTCCTCCGTACCAAACACACCCTTAGTTTAAAATTTAGTTGAGAAATTTAGGGTTGAGATAAGGGAAGAAAATAAAATAAAATAAATAATAATATTAATATTAACAAATTATAAATGAATAAAACAAAACAAATAAAAAGAAGATGATAAGAAAACATGTATTGTTAATTTTTGAAAAACTCGTGAAAAAAAAGGAATTAAAAAATAGAATAAAAATAAGAGAAATTAGATGGGAGGAGGGTTTTTAGGAAAGTAAGTTTTTAAAAAAAAGTTAGGGTAATTCGAAAAAAAAAAGTAATTTAAAAATTTTAGGACTCTTTTTTCTTTTTTACTTTTTTTTTATAATATATATTATTATTATTATTATTGAATTAGTTAAAATTTAAAGAATTAAAATAAATACAATAAATCACAAGCTCTCTTTATTAAACATAAATTGAGCTTACAATTTATTATAATTTTAAATTTATTTTAAATATAACCCTTTAATAATATTAAAATATTAAATTGATGTAAAATCTAAGTTTGATCAAAGGTGTTCACAATTGGGATGTCCAAAATAAAGAAAATATTCATTTTAAATAGAGTTTAAGCTATATATATCGTATAATTTTTTCGATAAAAGGTATTTAATTTGACATCCTAAAGACACTGTAGCTCCTCCACTATCCACCATACAAATCATTTTTTTTTCATTTTTTTTAGCAAATGAATATGTACATTATTTTAAAAAATTCTGTTTTTTGACTGTTTCCTTTGTCCCATACCTTTCACGCACATTTATGGTACTTGTGGTTACAACTCATTATTCTTAAAAAAGAACACCTAACTTTTTAAATATTATATAGTGATATTGTTGATATTTATATTAATTGAAATTAAGTTAAATTTGATTTGATGTAGTCATTTATTTGTAATATAATTTGTTGGATTATGTTGTATAAAATTTTATTGATTAATATAAAATATGAAAGTATAACTCAAACTTCCAAAAATATTATTTAACATTAAGAGTGTAGTATTTTAACAACTTTTATTTGTTTTTTTATAAATTATTTAGCCAAAAAAAGTCAAAAATGTTTTACTATTATTGGGGCCTCAGATTTTTTTGGCCCTAAAACAAAGACTTCATTAGCTTCCCTTTGAGCCACTATGCGGAAATGAACAAGTATATTATTCTCTATCTAATCCCAACAATTTAGTCAATCAGCGATTGTTTCATTCTTAATCAGAGATTTTAAGTTTGAGTTTTTAATGTGTGTGATTTGAATTTAATCAAAACTCTAATGTGGACTTTAGATACTGAATAAAAAATCAAAAAGAAATACGAGATAAAATTATCTCATTATGTCTGTAATCTGTAATCAATACTGATCTCACAAGCCTAATAACCCTTTTTTACAATATTTAAAGAAGTAAAAATTGTGCAGAATAGCAAACATTTAATCATATTAAATGCTATAGTTAGTGTTGGCAAAATTCTAATTCGCAATTATAGTTTCACCCAAATTTGCTATTTGCTTGATATGTATAATTCACTTGATTTATATAATTTTAGAATTTGTATAATTCGGTACTGATTGTATAAATTAAATTTAAAATTTTGTATATGCTTACTATAGCCGCTATTTGTATACGACAATTTATGAAAAAATCATAATAAATTACTCTGTTTGTATATTGGCATGCGAAATATACTAACATAGTTTTTGAAAAATTCCTAAATGTGTAAACACATTTTTTTATATACTTAACCTATTTGTATATTCACGAGAGAAAATACAAACATGCAAAAGTATACAACCGCAACCTCCATAGCAAACGAAATTATAGCTATGAAATACAATTATTAAAACTATACCTATAGAGTCTTGTTATACCTATTATATTTGCTATTTCTCAAATTTTGTCTTAAAAGAAGGACTCGTATTCTTACTACATCATCATTTATTGATTGTCATAAAAGTTTACCTGTAATTAATTTTATAAATAGAAATTACATTATGCAAATAGTTCCTCTCACTATCATACGTTCGTTTCTATTTATTTTTAAAGTTTTCCATAATTTATGCAACTTAAATAAACTCTTTTTTTCAATCATTTCACTCTATTCAAAATTTTTATAGGATAAACCTCATGTGCTGCAAAGTTGGTTTTCCCAATTTAAAGTACTACCTATAGTTGTTTTTTTGGATTATTATATGTGATCCATTCTTAGTTGTTTGAAAATCCCATACAATATGAAATGATATAAAACCCAATGAAGGCTTTTATCTTTTACACTATTCAATAAAGTTTCTCAAAGAGAAACAAACAAATACTACTATTAGTTTTGATGAAGTCCACAACTACTTCTTCTCTTTTATTGCTCACTCTTTTTCTTTCAACCATAATCTCTCAAATTATCAATGGAGGAGCTACCAAAACACAAAGTGATACCCTTGCCCAATTTTATAAATTCAAAAGAAATTCCAATATTGACAAAAGTCATTTTGATGCATCGAATTTTGATGATCTTCATATTGCATCTAATAAAAAAAATGTTATTATTTCTAATCAAGAGGATTTGAAGAAGAATGACAGGATCATAACTTCCTGGCCAACCCTAGTGACATTTGAGCAATATGGTGGACATTACGATCGATGAATTTGCTGGTCGAGCTTTTTATTATTACTTTGTTGAAGCTCAACATTCTAAGAACTCATTGCCTCTTCTTCTATGGCTTTAATGGAGGTACGTAGTTACTAACTATTTTGTTACATTTTAATATGTATACACGCGCCACTACAAAAACAGTTTGAATTACATGTGGATTTTCCTGGAGATTAGTATGAAAATCCACATGAAACTTATTTTCTTGCGAATTTTTATACTAATTTCCAGGAAAATCCCAATGTAATTCACACTTTTCGTGATTAATCGATATATTATTTTCTCATGGGGACAGGTCCAGGTTGTTCTTCTCTGGCATATGGAGCTTTTCAAGAACTTGGACCATTTAGAGTAAATAGTGATGGAAAAACACTTCACATAAATAAGTTCTCATGGAACCATGGTAAAATTCATTTTTTTTAACCTAATTAAATAAATTTACTACTTTAAATTAGTACTAATTTTTAAAAAAATATTATTAGCTGCCAATGTGTTGTTCGTGGAGTCTCCAGCTGGAGTAGGATTTTCATACTCTAATACATCAAGTGATGTTAAGATTGGAGGAGATAGGAAAACAGCTAATGATAATTATCGATTTATAATAAATTGGCTCGAAAGATTTCCAGAATATAAGGATAGAAATTTTTATATAGCTGGAGAGAGTTACGCCGGACATTACGTACCTCAATTGGCACATACAATTTTATATCACAACAAGAAGGCTAACAAGAATATCATTAATCTTAAAGGAATCTTGGTAAGTGATCTTTTCTTCTCTCAAATTTCTGTATAGGTAGTTGTCTTTTGTCTATATGTTTTTTTTTTTTGGACCTTTGTGTGGAATATTGTTGGAGACTTAGCTTACAAGACCATAAGATAATAAATTATTTAAAACATTTGTTGTTTTATTATACTAAGCATGAAAATGCAATAATTAACATATGAAAAGAATCAAAATAGTATATATTGGGAAGTTTCATTTTAGAGCACATGGTTAATTAATCCTCCTTCAATTATTTCTAATGCCAACAGGCTCTACAATTATTTTGTCTGTTTGATATCAATTTTTTTAATTTTAATTTTAAAAAATGTGCGCATATATTATTATAATAATTACTGCGTCTTAATTTCAAATTTATCATAATTTAGTACATGTATTCTCAATATCATAAGCTATGTTTGGACTTTTTGGGTCCATATATCATATGTATAGTAGATTGATATACAAAATTCACTGCTTTTTTCTAGACTTAGGATTAAGTTATTTTTTGTTGTTAAATATAATCTGACCACATCAACTTCTTTTAATATTTGATCAAAGTGATAAATATTATTATGTTAGTTTGAATTTATTTTATATATTTTTTTCTGCTTTGTCTAAAAAAATAATTATGTAATACAAATAACTTAATCTAAGATGAGATTATGTATAGTTACACCAAATATTTTACAATTATTTTAAGTCATAAATTTCCAAAAGGTCATTTTTTTGTTGAATTCTTTGTAAAATAGTGTTACATCAATAAGTTTTGGTCAATTAAATTGGGAAAAGGGACAACTGTCCATATATATATAAATATAAGACTATTGGAAAAATCAAAATAGATTAAAATGAAATTATAGCTGGACTTCACTTACTAAAACTTATAAAGTTTGGCTTAATTGCTCAAGAAGCTCGTGAAGATAGTGACATGACAACTCTTTTATGTTGCCTAGTCTGTTAAAAAAACAATATTTTCCACCTAAGAATATATTTTTTATATCCAAGAATTTGAATAATATACTAACAAAATTACATACAGCTGTAAAATGCTTAGCTGCACATGATGTTTGTGTACTAAGGAAACAAATAAGATCTATATATGTTTTTTTTTAATGATCATAATGTCTGAGTTAGTTTTTGAATATCTTAATTAATTTTATGAGATATTTATCCTATCTCATATCAAGTAATTTATTTATTATTAGGACTGATAAAAATAATCACCTAGTCCTTTTTATCTTAACTAAGAATTGAACCTGACATATCATATGATTATATTCTCAACTACTACGTTGAATATCAAGCCACACTCTTAAATGCACGAATAATAAGTGTTATAGTTCAAAGCTTAAATTTTTTTTAAATCTCTGTATCGCTTACTAAATAAATAGAGAAAATGAATTCTTTTCAATCCATGAGGTATAAAAATAAAATTCTCTTACAAAAAATTATATAAAACTAAAAAACATTTATATGTGACCTAAATAAAAATTAATTCCCAACTAGTAGACAAAGGCGAACCAAGCTTAAGCAGAATTTGAACCCTGGTCTAGAAGGGTGATATCTCTACCTTCTATCAATTGTCCAAGAGCACTTCTATGTTTTTCATGGGTGCATTGTTGACTATATCTTACTTTCTACCAGTTTTTAAAAATAGATATACATATATACATATGATTTTTTTGGAAGTTACCGAGTGCACGTACACCCCAACGACATAGGATAGGTCCGCCCCTGAGACAACTTCTTCACATTTACTATCTATTAAAGAAAAAAAAACAGCTGTCAAAGACAGATGGATATATCAAATATAGAGTATTAGTTTTATAGAGTGTGATAGTGAAGTATGAATGACACCAATATTTCTTTTTCAAATTGTTTAGATACTAATAGTATGTAGCACGCACTTATCACGCTGTTCTTAATCTTATGGGTCCTATTTTCAGAAGCTAATTGTAGAAAATAAAACAACGGTTATGATTAAATCTTCACTCAGTCGTCATAGCGAATTTAAAATTGTCATTAAAGAGTGTTAAATATAAGAATATAAGATTGTAATTAAAGGATGTTAAATATAATTATGAGTGTAATACGACTAAAAAATATACTATTTCAAGGCATTTTCATAATGCCTTAACTACTAGATTAATATTTAATTTGTATTAAAAAATCAATACTTTATATATATATATATATATATATATATATATAATTATCAAAATTTAATCTCTATATATAATATAAATTTTCGATGAAGACAGACTAATGATACGTCCAAAAGAATTCATAAAGTATGATATGCCTTACAAGTTATATACCCTTTTTTGGGTCAGAAATACGTTATATACCCTCCATTTGAATTTATGAGACATATTTTTCTTATTAGTTTCTAATTAAAGAGAATATAATGTTCACATTAATATTTAAATTTTATTTTTGATCACGAATCCAATTTCCAAAAGATCTTTTTAATCAAATGAATTGAAGAATACATCCACCCGACAAAAATATGGGTCAGAGTAGGTGAGCCGTCATATGTAATAAATTAATAACAATAATAACAATAATAATAATAATAATAATAATAATATACTTTTCGTCAAAAAGATAAGTATATTATAATAGTCTAAGTTTTCAAGAGTACGATATACTCCCTCAACTTTCAATATTCTCTTTAAAATATCATTTGCTACGATAGATTTTCTCAATCGACAGTATTCTAACTCAAGTTCCTTCTGCCTATGAGAATTTGTATCAGCATAAGCTCAATATATGTTATTTTTACAATTATAATTTATGTGACACTGTTGAAATATGGAGAATAATCCAAATTTTTATATGGTTTAAATATTTTAATTTGTTAATTATTACGATTTGTAGTATTTTTTATGTAATTTTAAAGTAATATACATTACTCCCTACATTCCAATTTACATGGCCCAGATAAAATTTTAAGAGTCAATCAATTTTTTTTATATGTTTTTCAAATATTTCAAGTTGTTAATCAAGTTATGATTTGTAATGCTTCTATGTTACTTTTTCTGTCACAATTTATGTGATATCGATAGAATTTCAAAAGTCAATCAATTTTTTTTTTTTTATATCATGTAAAATTTAAATATTTTAAGTAGCTAGTTATCATGATTTATAACATTTATAAATACACACCTTGATTATGGTTGCAGATTGGTAATGCAGTGATTAATGACGAGACGGATACAAGAGGAATGTATGAATATTTTGCAAGTCATGCTTTAATTTCTGATGAAATTGAAGCTGAAATTCAAAAGCAATGTAAGTTTACAATCCCAGAAAGTGAAGAATCAGATGAGTGCAAAATGGCTGGAAGTATAGCAGATTATAATACTCATAGCCACATTGATATATATGCCATATATGCTCCACTTTGCCATAATACCAATCTCACTTCTAAGCCCAAAAGACCTTCCGTAAGTCTTCACTTATAAAATTATACTGAATATGTTATTTCTTCGTGATAATATATACATATAACATATGTTATACAATGCAGTTAGTAATTGATCCATGTAGTGACTATTACACAACTGCCTATATGAATAGGCCTGATGTACAAAAGGCTCTCCATGCTAATGTTACCAATATTAAATATTCTACTTGGCAACCTTGCAGGTATATTTCTAATAATTTTAATTAGCTATTTTATAGTACTTTTATATAATTTCTATAGTAATTAATTAATTTAAACTTTTGTTAAAAAAATAATTTCAGTGATGTCCTAACAAATTGGACAGACAGTGCATCAACGATTATTCCTCTTCTCAAAGAGTTTATGGCAAATGATATTCGAGTGTGGATATTGAGGTGAACATCTAATTATTATCCTTCACTTGCAATTTTATTTTTGTTCGATTTTATGTATTTATTTAGTTTCATGATTACTAAGGACATGAACTTAGATAAAAGGGTCTGCTTTTGCTATTTATTATTGTTTGTTATTTAGATAAGTATTATAGTTTTTGTTTTTGATATCTACCATCATCTGTTGTTTATTGTGTTTCGATTATCGCACTATTTTATTACTTGTTCTTGTTTCTTTCTTGTAGAATTTGCATTGCTTTTCTTGTTAGTTGCTATGTTTTTTTTTATCGTTGCACTTGAATCGAGAGTCTTTTGAAAACAACCTCAGTACCTCCACAATGTAGTGTTAAGGTCTGTGTACATTCTATCCTCCTTACACTTCACTTGTGGATTCCACTGGATATGTTATTATTGTTGGTATGGTAATTTCGATTGTTGTTGTAACTTTCTTTATTTCTGAATATAATTAGGGAATTTTTATACAAATTTGCTTAAATAAAACCAAACTTTTTTCTCTAAAATAAAGGCTTATTAATTGAAATAAAACTTTTGAACTTTGTTATATTATTTCTGAAAATGCAGTGGTGACACTGATGGAAGGGTCCCTGTTACCTCAACCAAGAAATCTATTAAAATAATGAATCTTCCAATCAAAACTCCATGGCATCCTTGGTTCCTAAATGGAGAGGTAATAATATTACTAGACTCTAAATTAAATTTCCATTTTATCACTTATTAATAATAATTCAATTTTATTTTAATATTTTTGTATTTTTTTTTAATTTATAGTTGGGTGGATATTCACAAGTATATAAAGGAGATATGACATTTGCTACAGTAAGAGGAGCAGGACATCAAGTTCCAGGTTATGAGCCAGCTAGAGCACTTTCACTTATAATGCATTTTCTTGATGGAACTGATCTACCTGAGTCTAAATGACATACATAATTATTATAAATAGGACTAGTCAATTATTAATTCCTCTTAAGATTCTTATTTATGTTATGCAATTAATTGTGGATTAGGTATAAACCAAATTTGACATTCTTTCTTCTTTTTCTATTTGAAAAGTATTATTACTATTATTATTATCATTAAATTAAATAAATGGTGAAGAATTGATGTGGTTTGGTTTTAATTTTGGCTGTTTTATATATGTGTGTGTTTATGTGTATCTGTGTATATTCATGCATCTACCTGAATATCCATGAAAGTCTGTATGATATACACTGATATATATATAATATACGTGAAATATGTTGTAGATGTTGTCTATTACTACAAATGTAAGAATAATATACGTGAGTATACACAAATATACATGTTATTAGCATGAAATTGGCTGAACTTCTGAGATTGAATACTTGGTGAATGAGTGCTAGTTTTTGGGACAAATCTGGATTTTTAAAAGGAGAAAATTAAGCGTTAATTTAGGAGTTGAATATTCATATTTTTCTATTTTTAAATATGTTTGGTAGTATTTGGCTATCCATTATTTTTTGGATAATAGTTGCTAAGCCTAATCTTTTGTCATAATCATGAAAATAGTTATTAATACTGATATACATGTGTCAATGTCTCAATTGTTTTTCATTCATTTCATATTTAACAAATATAGACCCAAAAAACAATCGTATGTGATAATATTCTTAATATTTTATGCCATTTAGAAGAAGAACAATTCTCCTTTTAATGATTTTGTACTACAAAAGAATTCCACTAAAGACACCATTTAAGCCTTGTTGCACAAAGAAGGAAAGAGGATTTAGAAGCAAAAGTCTAACAGTAACATAAAATGCTTATTGATTTGAGGTTATTATGGATAATGCATGTAAGATGAAATTAGACAACTATAACACTCACTCTCATATTGCAAAGGTTAAAATTATATTTTATTGCGGTAAAAAATTATAGTAATGTATTCTTCCTTCATGCTTGTAATGAGTGTAGCCTTCACTGACGAATATGATGGAGTGATAAATACTTCTTTATTCTTAACTAGAGATCTCTAGTTCGAGTATCCATGATTATAAAGTTACCTTTTGTTACGGAGTGTTTTACTCCTCAATGTGGGACTTCTCTTTGAGCAATCTCTGGCCTTTTAACAGGGAATTGAACTTTGTAGTCCAATCAAACAAGTAAAATATGGATCATTTGTTAAGCAACAAGAATATATGCATCACATTTTCATCGAAGGATATATCCATTCTAAATCACAAAATGAAAGGAATATAGTTACCCATTTCCTATATTTATTATACACAAATTATACAAAAATATGGGCATGAAGGATTGCAATGGGTGCGGACAAAAGTATTTATAATGTGTATATATCTTTATTGGATTAAAAATATATCTACACGGTGTATCACACATACATATGCACTATTCTCTCATAATTTATACACAGTATGCACTGAAGTGAGTGTATATATAGTGAAAAATGCATACATACAATGTATATACAATGACATATAGATAAAGTGAATGATTGATATATACTAGACAACGGTGCCCGTGTGAATATAATGGAGCGTATTTAAATACCATTTATGATAGTTCAAGAGTATATATATATATATAAATATATATATATATATATATATATATATAAATATATATAGATTTATCTACGAACCCATCATGTTAGCATATGTAACCTTTTTTTTCCCAGAAAAAAAATTACCACTAATTATTGTTGCCTCAAATAAAGAATTGAATTTGATAATTTTTTACTTTAAGTAAAAAGTGTAGTAATGTCTTTTTCTATTTTGTTATGTCGGAAAAGAATTTGGATGAAAACAAACGAGTAGTGCGTGAGAATGGAAAACAACTTCTAAAAAGTTTTTAATTTTTTTTTATAAAATTTAAAGAGTAGTATGTGCTAATTAATGATATACCTAAAAGTATAATTAATAATGACACTAAACAATTCAGTAGATAAATGGTGATGTGGTACCTTCCTTAGATAACAAATCTATTTTTTTTTATTTTTTTTTAAAAAAAAATTCCCCTCTTTTTCACTTACTTTATTTTAAAGACTCCACCCACCCCACCCAAATATGGTTACTAATATTATTTGTATCATAATTGAAGCGAAATTAACTAACTATAGCAATAGCCTCAAATATTGACTAACATTTACTTCTATTTATTGTCACTAATAAATACTACTAGAATATCACAATTTGAGGAACTTTCACATATAGTCACTCAAAAAATAGCTTATTTACTCTTTATAATTATTGTTTGATAATTTCAGTTTGTAGCTACATGTCATAGGGAGGAGAGATGCGAATTGTATATGTATATCGGTTAGATAATTGAATATTATACATATGTATTTGTATATATGACAAGCGAGATTGGGAGAGGGAGGAGAGAGGCAAGCGAGATTAGGATGAGGAGGAGATAGGCGAGCGAGAGAGGGCAAAGAGTGGGAGAGAGGCGAATTGTATATGTATATCAGTTAGATAATTGTATATTATGCATATGCATTTGTATATATGGCAAACGAGGTTGGGAGAGGAAGAGAGAGGTAAGATTGGGAGAGTTAGGGAGGAAGAGAGAGGCAAGACTGGGAGAGTTAGGGAGGAGAGAGACGAGCGAGATTGGCAGAGGGAGGAGAGAAGCGAGCGAGAGAGGGAAAAGAGTGGGAGAGAGGTGAAGTATATATGTATACCGGTTAGATAATTGTATATTATACATATGTATTTGTATATTCTAGCGAATTATACATATACAAATGTGGCTAATTAAACAAACTCGAATTAGCCCACGTAATTAATGTATAATGTTAGTCGCGAGTGATAATTATAACAAACTATAGCTTTGGTGAGTAATTAAATAGTATAAGTGTGCTTAACCGCGTAATTTTTTCCTAATTTTAATAACTAGTATTTGTCTATTCCATATTAATTGAATGTTTTCATTGTTCAATATTTGCAATTTTCTGTAGCGAAGTTTGATATTTTCTAGAATATGAATTGTACTAGTTATGAAGTTATATTTGATTTCACAAAGTACAATAACGAAAATATGGTTTAAAATATGTCCTTCAATATTTTTCTTAATAAGTATGTATTACATTGCATATTCATTTAATTTAAAATATATCCTTCAATATTTTTCTTAATAAGTATTCATTACCTTACATATTCAGTTAATTTGAAACCGAGAGAGTATTATTTATGAGCAATATTTAAATAGAAAGGGCACGTTACATTTTCCATTCAGTTAAAAAGGATTGTTCATTAACGTTTTATTTTGTCTCTATTATTTCTTAGACATTTGATTTATAATTTTAATTTATATTTCTTTCGATTTATTAGGACCAAGATGGATAGCTATGGCCTATGGGTATATGATTTACATTTTTCTTATGAGTAAAAATTTATAAAAAAAAGAAATATTTTACTTCACTAGTTCATAATACACTTGGAAATTAGATCCCATCATCATCACCAATATAATTGGGAGCTTATTTCCCATTAAAAATATAGTTGTAGTGTAATAAATGCTAGATCGCAGATCTTCAATAATTGAACGTGTATATGGATAGTACACATTTTTTTTTAATTAATCAAATCTCATATCCACATGTTTCATCACCGATTTTGCACATGGTATAAGAAATCATAAATAAAGAATTAATTTGTATCGATTTACCTTCAAAAATTTTATAAGCAAATGTGAACATTTTAAAAAAGAATTATCTGCCAAAGTAATATATTTAAAAAGCTAATTAATATTTTCTTAGTTTAGTAAGGTAGACAATTAATAGAAGATAATTATTTTTAGTATAATGATCAACTAATATAGAACGACACGAGTACCAAATGGTATTTATCAACAGAATCATCAATTCATTTTTCTATTTTCATTCCAAAATTCAATAGAAATGGAAAAAATCATTTTCTTCCTCCTTTTATCCCTCTTTCTTTCACAAATTGTGATAGCTTCAAGTCATGAATTAAAGAAGCATAGTCACGGTGTTGGTAAACTTTACTTAAAGAAATTATTGAAAAAATATTCAACCATTGATAATAATAGTAGTAGCCATTTTAGTTCAACGATTGATTATTTAGAATTAGATAAATTTGTTCTTTCTCAAAAAGGGTTGAAAAATAAAGATCAAATCAAGAAATTGCCAGGTCAACCATTTGTCAAATTCAAACATTATGGTGGATATGTAACAGTCAACAAATCTGCTGGTCGTGCCTTGTTTTATTATTTTGTTGAAGCTCATGAAAATTCCAAGTCATTACCCCTTCTCTTATGGCTTAATGGAGGTACACAAATTTACTTTGATTTGTTGATCATATTTTTTTATTGAACTTTATATCGAGACGAAGAATCTAGGACAGCTCGAACTATGTATATATGAAACATTTAAATGTATACACAAGATTAATAACGTTTGAATTTTAAATTCGCCTCTAATGATAGACTTGTAGTTTTAATAAATGCCTTTGAATTGTGTTTGATAGGTCCTGGTTGTTCTTCACTTGCCTATGGAGCCATGGAGGAAATTGGACCATTTAGAATTCATAAAGATGGAAAGACATTGTATAGGAATAATTACTCATGGAATCAAGGTAATCATTAATTGATTAATTAATTAATTATTCTCTTTTATACTTTGTTTTGTTTATTGGAATTGAGAAAATTGACCTCAAACTTAATTTGAATTATGTATTTCCTAATTATAGTGGCAAATTTATTGTTCTTGGAGTCTCCTGCTGGCGTTGGATTTTCATATTCAAATATAAGTTCTGAAGTCAAATCAAATGGAGATAAAAATACAGCTATTGACAATATTATATTCTTATTGAATTGGATTCAAAGGTTTCCGGAGTATAAAAATAGAGATTTTTACATTGCTGGTGAGAGCTATGCCGGGCATTTTGTACCTCAATTGGCAGAGATAATTTTTCAACATAACAAACTTGCCAAGAAGAATCTTATTAATCTAAAGGGGATCATGGTAAAGTAATTAAATACTTTACTTTTCTCACCCTTGTTCATTTTATAGTCCTATTTTTTTATAACTATGATGTCTGTGTCAACTTGTAGCACCTCGACTATTTGAATGAACCCTTTGCGCCCCTAACTTTTCCCTTTCCCTCACGATCACACAGCTCAACTAAAAATGTTTAATAATATTTGATAGTTTTTGTTCTATGTTTTTTTTGCAGATTGGGAACGCAGTAATAAATTTTGAGACAGACGAAAAAGGAATGTATGAGTACCATGCAAGTCATGGCTTGATACCAGATGAAATTTTCAAGCAAATTGACAGATACTGTAATTTCTCAGACAAGGCCCTCCATCAACCGCAACAATGCGATAACGCCATTGATATAGCTATAGCAGATACCGATCCCATCGATCTTTACAACATATATGCTCCGTTATGCCCTAAATCCGATGACCTCAGTACAACTTATTATACGTCCAACAAAAATTCAGTAAGTTCTGGATTTTTTGTAAACTCGTGGTCAATTAGATTGAATTTTTGAAACTTAGAATTCATAATAATGTAATGTATTTAGATTTATTAATTATGGAATGCAGCAAGAGATCGATCCATGTAGTGATGATTATTTGATTGCTTACATGAATCGTCGTGATGTTCAAAAGGCTTTTCATGCCAATGTCACCAAAATTAAGTATAATTGGTTACCATGCAGGTATTTTCGATGTATAATTTTTTTATTTAGTCGTATGCAAGTGTATAATTTATGTATAATTATTGTATAACGACTAATGTGTACGCTAATTAAATTGCAGTGAAGTAATTGAAAGTTGGAAAGATAGTCCATTATCCATAATTCCTGTTCTCAAAAAAGTTATGGCTAATGGAATAAGAGTATGGATATTCAGGTGAACAATTTTAAACCCTTGATACCACCATTTTCTTGTGTTTTTGTTATTTATTATGGTTTTAATTTGTTTTTCGATTTGAACAAATGCAGCGGGGACACTGATGGAATAGTACCAGTAACTTCTACTAAAAAATCTATCAAAAAGATGAAGCTTCGCGTTGAAACGCCATGGTATCCTTGGTTCCACAAGGATTATGAGGTGCGTGTACAAGTTAATTATATAGATCGTCACTACAAAGAATTTTTTTACCGGAATTTGTAATATTGAATATATAATTGACAAACTTGGAGAGTAGTTAATTCAACAAATAAAATGTCCACAATGTTACAAGACTCTAAATTTGCATTGACAAAACCAATCTTTATTATTCCTGATCAGTACATAGGTTTTCCGAATTTTGAAAATCAAATAAATTATTATTTTTTTTCCGTAATTTTTTCATGTATCTTTTAACTAGGTTGGTGGATACGCACAAGTATATAGTGGAAATTTGACATTTGCAACAGTAAGAGGAGCAGGACATCAAGTGCCAAGTTATGAGCCTGCTAGAGCTTTTACATTGGCTAAGCACTTCCTTGCAGGAACACAGCTCCCTAATTCTACAAACACATAAAATAATATACCTTA
This sequence comes from Solanum lycopersicoides, assembly GCA_022817965.1. Classification (NCBI taxonomy): domain Eukaryota; kingdom Viridiplantae; phylum Streptophyta; class Magnoliopsida; order Solanales; family Solanaceae; genus Solanum; species Solanum lycopersicoides. Next base: position 111,340,195 of record CM040618.1, read on the forward strand.
CACAACATTCCAATGCAAAGAAAATAAGTTACATATATATTTGGTGGACATTATTTTAATCGACGATATTATAGTAATTTAATATTCAAATTATGTAGTTCATACTTTTACGATAGTATGTTTAGAAATAAAGATATATAATCCTTTTATTTATAGTCGGGTACTATGAACATGTGGCTACTATGTCTTATCAATTCATTCATATTACTACTTTATTAGAACAATTTTTGAATTATACTCACTTCATTGAATATCAAAATTAAATAGTAGGATCATGTTCCACTAGAACTATATTTGTTTGGTATAATATCATGCATATTATACTGATCCTTATTTTGCTTTCAGTGATTGCCAATTTGTTGTTTTGATGTAAGTATTTTTACCGGATTAGAAAATTTTGATTCACACGACATTATTATAACTAATTATTAATATTTGATTCATAGATAAGATAATAATTATTTTTATGGAAAAAATTTATAAAATAAATTTTAAAAGGGAAACTTTCACATATAGCCACTTAAAATAAATTAATTACTCTTCATAGCTATAGTTTGATAATTACAATTTGTAACTACATGTTATATGGAGGAGAGAGGCGAGAGAGGGGGAAAAGAGTGGGAGAAAGGTGAATTGTATATGTATATTGATAAGATAATTATATATTATACATATGTATTTGTATATACGACAAGAAAGATTGGGAGGGAGGAGAGAGGCGAGCGAGACTGGAAGAGGGAGGAGAGACGCGAGTGAGATCGAGGAAAGAGGAGAGAGGCGAGCGAGAGAGGGCAGAGAGTGGGAGAGACTTGAATTTTATATGTATATAATTGTATATAATTGTATATTATACATATGATTTGTATATATGACAAGCGAGATTGGGAGAGGGAGGAGAGAGGCGAGCAAGATTGAGAGAGGGAGGAGAGAGGCGAGCGAGATAGGGCAAAGAGTGCGAGAGAGGTGAATTGTATATGTATATAGGTTAAATAATTGTATATTATATATATGAATTTTGTATATCCTGACGAATTATACATATATAAACGTGATAAATTATACAAACCCAAAGTCAGCCCACATAATTAATGTATAATGTTAGTCGTGATGATAATTATACCAAACTATAACTATGATAAGTAATTAAATAGTATAAGTTTGCTTAGCTGTGTAATTTCCCCTTTTTAAAAAGCTAAATTCGCTTAGCTGTGTAATTTTTTCCTTTTAAAAAGCTATTCAAAGAAAAAAAAACAAATCTTAAAAGAAAAAAGCTGTCAAATCTTAAGAAAATTTTATTTTCCATCCATCGCTATAATTCTTTTCTAGATGTACTTATTCATTTCTCTTGTCTTAATGGAATTTCATTTACCACAAAACATGAGAATATTATTATTTTTAATAATATATGAAAGTTGTGACAAAACACAATTGAAAGTCATCTACATCTACTTCATTTTCTTTGTTGGTAAATTGAATATATATTTGATATTTTTATTGATTTTCTTGTTGATTAGTAATGTGTTGGGTACTATTAAATTAAAATAATTTGGCATCTATTGTACTATTTTGATTAATTAATATTTACTTGTCTTTTAGAAATTCATCTTAATTTTTTTATACGGTGATTTCTAGATGGTAGAAAGATTGTCATCTTAACTATGTTGATAAATATAACTTTTACTCAAAAGACAATAATGAGTTCAAATACGCTTATGCACGTTGTGCTTTGACAATATACTTTAACTATGATATTTATATGTTAGAATTTTTATTACGATTAATAACTTTTAAATCAGTGCAAATTTTCTCAAAAAATCTTGTTATTTGTTTTTGGATATTCGTTCTCTTATTTTTGGAGATTGTTTTAACTATTTTTGTGGACATTTTTTTTGCCCAAATATTTTTCTATTTGAGTATATTTAATTTCACTAAATGATGGTATAATAATTGAATGAAATGGTGAAAATATAATTTTATCTAAAGCGGTATGTTCAAACAACGTTATTAACGATCTTCATGTTTTTAATATAATTATGTGTTTTCAATACATTAACTTGGATCTTAATATAAAAAACCATATTTATTAATATGCTAATTTGTACAATTTAGTTTATAGTTTTAAAATATTTTTGCTAATAAAACAAGTAGTTATATTTCTTTCTTTTAATTAAATTTTCCATTTTTTAATAATCTTAATATTGTCTAAGAAAGAATAAAATAAAATTCAGTATTAAAATTTTCGGGACTATTTGGAAATTTATATCCTATATAACTATCCTATTCACGGAAGCTCCATTCCACAATACACCCCCTAAAATGTAGAATTTTGGAATATGTAATAATATTTGATTGGGTAATATACTATGATATTTTAAAACTTAAAATGGTCATATAAAATAATTTTGACTATCAAGTGAAAGTTAAAAAAAATAAACATTGAAAGTTATTTATATTTCTATAGTAACGCCAAATAGATTTTATCTCAAAAGTCTGATTAACATAATTGCTTAGTATGTTATCACTAAAAAATAGAAAGAGTTTAATAATCATTTGATAAATTAACAAGAAATTCTTAAACCATTTGTACTTTCTATTTCTATAGTAAAGAGTATTAGGTAGCAAATCCATATACTAATCTTAGACATATTTATATGCCTAAGTAGTTAATATTTGTCCATGTTTTAGAGGTGTTAAAGGACGATCTTTAGTTTATTAGCTTTATTTTGTGATTACTTGTGATGATTATGCAGTTACACACATGATTAGTGATTTCAGAAACTCTCGGAGAAAGCGGAGATGGAGCGAAAAGAAGGAATAAAGGCGGACGTGAAAAATGGCTAAGGATAGAAGTACCTAGGCGAAGCGCACTGGCAGGCGCGCCACACAAAGGCCTGACGCTCAGAGCCAGTGTTGAGGCGCACTGCTAGGCGCGCCGTGTCAAGTCTTGACGCGCAGAGGATGTTTTCAGGCGCGATGATGGCGCGCCGCGCCATGCAGAACCTGAGTACCAGATGTGCTAGGCGCGATAGAGGCGCGCCGCCCCAGCCCGATTCCGACTTTTTCAAGTTTTAAACAGTAACTAGGAGTTTTAATTTCAGTAGGATTTGTTTTTAACTTTTCCCACTATTATAAATAGATCCTATGACAACAATTATTAGGGTTCGACTTTTGTTTAGTGTGAAGGGCAAGAATCAAGATTATAATCCTCTTAACTCTTCTATTTTTGGATTTGTTTATGAACAATTTTTTTTTTCTTGATTATTAAGAGCATGAGTAGCTAATTAAACGCCCTAGTTCTGGGGGTGTAGCTATGAATGTATTGTTGAATATTTGAGGCTTTATGAATTAATCTTCGGTTGTCAATTCAAATTACTTTTATATTTTTGTTTTACTATTTTATGTTTGTGCACCATAAAATAAACCTAGTGTCTAATCTTGAATTGACTATAGGAGAGATTAGATAGACTAGAGAATATTGAGAGTTTGATCCGCCCATCAAATTGAGAAAATTAGTGTTCAGGAGCGACGCCCGGAAGACGAAACTTGCTTTGTTATGAAATAGGATGAAATATAAATGCGCCAGTTAGTCTATTTATCCCCGCTCAATGATGTAGTTAGATAGCTAACTGGGGTAGGCGACGAGAGGTGTGTAACCCAGATCATACTATTAACCCTATAAACCAGTAATTTGACAACTGAAGTTAGTTCGAAGCCAATAATATAATGCATGACATTCATTATATGCTGCAGCCCTGGAATTGCTTTTATTCTTGCTTGAAACATGAGTCTGGAGCCTAAAGGGTATAAAATTTTAACAAAAATTCTAAAACGGTATATAAATTTTCATTTTAACCAAACGGCAAAAATCGCTGGTAGAGCAGCGATTTTGCTCGCCGGAAAAAGCAAAATCGCTGCGAATTGCCAATTTTAAATATTTAATTTTTTTTTTTTTTAAAGAAATCGCTGCAATGGAAGCGATTTTCAATATTAAATTTTTAAATCTTTTTTAGGCAGCGATTTAACTTAAGTTATTTATTTTAAATTTTTTAAAAAAATATTTAACGCAAATCGCGTTCCTAGGCAGCGATTTGTGTATAATTTTTTTTTATTACTTTTGTAAATTAAATCGCAGCGATTTTACATTTTTATTTTTATTTTAAAAAAAATTTAATTAAATCGCTGCAGACGCAACGATTTGATTAATCTTTTTTTTTTAAAAAATTCACAATGTAAAATCGCTGCTATTGCAGCGATTTACTAAAAAATATATAAAAAAAATTAAAATTAAAAATACTGCAGCGATTTAATTTACAAAAGTAAAGATTTTTTTTTATACAAATCGTTGTCTTGGGTAGCGATTTGCGTTAAATAATTTTTTTTAAAAATTTATAATAAATAATTTAAGTTAAAAAAAATTAATATTGGAAATTGCTGTCATTGCAGCGATTTCTTTAATTTTTTTATTTTTTAAAATAATATTTAAAATTAGCAAATCGCTGCTCTACCAGCGATTTTGCTTTTACCGGCGAACAAAATCGCTGCTCTACCAGCGATTTTACCGTTTTTGTTAAAATAAAAATTTATATACCGTTTTGGAATTTTTGTTAAAATTTTATACCCTTTAGGCTCCGGACTCCTTGAAACATTATATCAATATCCTTGTTTACTTTAAATTAGTGCCTACTAGTTGTAGTTAACCATAAATCATCATCTCTTGAAATATTTACTTTTCTCTTTAATTGTGGAATTAAGTGTGAATATAAGTTGATCATAAGTCCCTTGGGAACAACAACTCGTTTCTAAAAAAAACTATATTACTTGCGCGACCACGTACACTTGCGTGTATACTGGAGAGCAACACTATCATTGATATATTCATTCGTATTACTACTTTATTAGAAAAATATTTGAATTGTAATTACCTGATTGACATACAAAAATTAAACAATAACATCAAGGAAAGGATATCTACAGTATCTAATTTTCTCAAGTTTCCTTCTATAATTGGGGTAAAACTTATCCGGATGTTTACACCAAATCAATACATGTATGCCATGTATTTAAATTCATTATTTATTTTACTTTATTAAATCACATAATAATAAAAATTGCATTGATTTATATAAACACTCAATTTTTTCCCTATTGAAAAAAATTTGACAATTCAATTCACTTCTGTTGAAATGTAAAGGCCAAACACATCAAGGTCCAACAAATTAGCCACAAACTTTTTTTTTTTTTTTTTTTTTTTGATATTTTAACTAAGGTTTGTTCCCATTGGACACTTTTAACATCATAAAAAAAAAATATTCGTTAAACACAAATAACTAATGTGGTAAAATGTGTGCAACATCCTTTTCCTAAGAGCATTTGAAGCCAAAAGAAGTATTTCTTTTTTTAAAATTCCTTCATTCATTGAATCCCATAGATTTCCCGCAAAATAAAAAATTAACAAAACTAAACAACACGTCGACAAGAATCACAATATGCATTTTCAAGTTCAATTGTAATTGTTTCTATTGTTATGAGAAATGCCCAAATCATGAAAGTCTATATGAGCCAATTTAATATAAAAATAACTATCAAGATCTTCATGATACAAAGCAATGATAAGATTAGATAACCATTGAAACAAAGAATATGGACTAAAGACATACCTCTAGAGGATTTTGTAATAAAATATTGAAGAAGGCACAAGTATTCGCTAGACTATGACCGAAATCTCAAAGACACACCATAACTAAATTAAGGTCTTGTTACCCCTGAACTCATTTTATTATATAATATTTTACACCTTTTGACTTATGTGCATACCCTGCAACCCATGCAGTTGAGACGCGTGGGATATATTTGAATGTCACGTAAGCCAAAAAGGTGTACAAAATTTAGAAAAAATGAGTTTAGGAGGTAATATGACCTTAATTTAGTTAAGATGTGTCTCTGAGATATGGGTTATAGTCTAGAGACGTACTTCTACCTTTTTCCTAATATACAGTTACAAACAATCATTTAGGATTTTGTAATAAAATATAGTTACAAACAATCAGTTATGAAAATATATGATATTTTATGAGCGTCTTAAGATATTTCGATTATTGATATCTTATTTATGAATTGTTATTTACTTATATTTGACAAGATTATAAGAATTGAAAAAGTTGAATTAGTTTTCAGTAGGGTGTCAAAAATGAATCCAAACATAGGTTACCCGCTCAATCCGCCCAGAATTTTAAGGGTTGGGCTCAAGATAATTTGAATTAGGTTCAATCTCAACTCATTCAAACTTTAATTCATTTGAAGAGAATTCTCAATTGAGCCCAATTCAATCTCAAATTTCAACCCGATTTAAAACTTCTTATTAAGATACATTCCTATATTGAAGGTAAATTCTAATTATAATTATAAAAGTTAAATATCAGTATGTTAAATTATAGAGATTAATCGGGTAAAATTGAGCGGGTCAAGACCAACCCGTTTTTTAGCTCATTTGAGCCCAAAATAAACTTGGACGGGTCAAGACTCAATCCAATTTTTATTCAACCCGTTTTAATATTTTAATTTGAACCGAACCCACCCATTTGACACCCCTAGTTTTCACAAACTGTGAAATTTCATAATTATGAGAAAAAAATACAATTCAAGTTATATAATAATATCATACGTTTGTGAGTGCAGATGCACCATCTGATTTTTTTAAAACCATTCTTTTCCCAATCAGGAATACATTAAAACTATATTTAGTATATAATTATGCATATTACGCTATTTCTTAATTTCATACAAGTAATTGTCAATTCTTTTATACTAGTATATGGGCACGTGCGTTGCACGTTCACTTCATAACGAAGAATAAAATGATAAACGATTTAAATTTTAAAAACATGTTTGTAGTGTATAGTTAACTTGAAGAATTTTTTTTACATTTAGACTCTCTTTAATATAATTTTGATATAGAAATTTTATATTTGTTTTAAAAGACAAAATAAAGTAGCAAAAACAAACATGGAGGCACACTATCTTATGATTAACTTCCTTAAAATGTTTTTTTGTCTCATAGAATAGAGTAAAAATATTGAAATTCTTCCTTAAAATGTCTCTCTTATCTCATAGAATAGAGTAAAAATGTTGAAATTAAATTAATTGTTACACAAGATATACATTTCAAGAAGATAAAATGTTTGACATTAATTAGTAAAAGATGAAATTCTCCTTCTCATTAAGTAGAATGCAATTAAGTAATTCAAATTTATAAATAAGAAACTTATTAGAAGAAAATAACTAAAGATTTAAAGTGCAATGATTGTTATTTAAATTATGTAATTGTACAAATAAAATATTAGTATTTAATTAAATAAATCATATTTTAATTTATTGGAGAGCCAAAATGACAATATTATTTTTCTTACAATTAAAAGTTTGTTAAAATATTTTATAATTTAAAAAAAAAAGTTAATAGGAGCAATATTTGGTCAAAGGATAAAAGATCTTCTAACTTCATAAGCATTTTGGTGTATCATTTCTTTGACTTTGGGATTTGAATCTCATGATAATTTAATAAAAATTGTCTAAAAACTATAGATTATATTCACAAGCACAAGTAAGAATAATTCTTACAAATATTTAAAATTTAAGATACAAAAATATAATTATTAATAATTTGAAATTAGAATATCTTGTAGGCATTAATTGTTTAACATGCCTTATACACTATTTTTATGATTGTATTTGTCTCATTTTCTAAAGCAAAAAATACACCCTTCAATCAAATATATTCTTAAAACAAAATTATAAATACAAAGAAAAAATATCATTTATAGGAGCAAGTTTAGCATAAGGCTACCAACAAAAATTAGAAAAATTATAAGACAATCTTTTTCCTTTTTTTTTTTTTTACTGATAATGCATATTGAAACAAAGTTATAGTAATAAACATTCAACTTTTGACCATAAAAAAAGTCAAAATCTTTGGACGACAAGTTAATGGAAATGATATTCAACTACATAAATGGAGAGGTTAATCATAGTTCTGATCTCAATAAATAAGTAAAAAAAACAATTACATCAAGTTTTGATATTCTAGTAATTAAGGTGTTATACATTCCTATAATCACATTATGGCTTGTAATTTTGACACAAATATTCTTGCCTTGAAATTTTCTTCACTTGAATAAAGCTTGTCTAGTCTTCCACACACAAAAATTGTATCACAAATAAATCTTTCTATGAAAATAATGTTAAAAGATTTGTATTTAAAGAAAAAAATATAGCTTTGGAATATGAAGATTAACTTACAAAGTTGAAAGGTCAAGTGTTACAAAAATTAAAAATAAATATTAATTAAGAACATAAATTAATTTAGAAGATAAATCATATACATGTATTTATTTAAAGGGTAAATAATTTCAAAAAAATAAATTAAATTAGATATTTTAATTTAGAATTATTCTAAAGAAGTGTAGAAGTCATTAACATTTTTATTAAAATAATGTAATTTAATATTTAAATTAAATTTTAAATATTTTTATAACATTTTAATAATTTATAATAAGGGTAAAATCGTAATTCAACTTTTAACTTTTTTGGTTCTCTCTTATAATAATACTAGTATATGGGCACGTGTCTTGCACGTTCACTTCATAACGATGATTAAAATGATAAACGATTTAACTTTTAAAAAAATGTTTGTAGTGTATAGTTAACTTGAATTTTTTTTTGCATTTAGTCCTCTCTTTATTATAATTTTGATAAAGAAATTTTATATTTGTTTTAAAAGATAAAATAAAGTAGCAAAAACAAACATGGAGGCACACTATCTTATGATTAACTTTCTTAAAATGTGTCTTTTGTCTCATAGAATAGAGTAAAAATATTAAATCTTTCTTAAAATGTCTCTCTTGTCTAATAAAATAGAGTAAAAATGTTGAAATTAAATTAATTGTTACACAAGATATACATTTCAAGAAGATAAAATGTTTGACATTAATTAGTAAACGATAAAATTCTCCTTCTCATTAAGTAGAATGCAATTAAGTAATTTAAATTTATAAATAAGAAATTTATTAGAAGGAAATAACTAAAGATTTAAAGTGCAATGATTGGTATTTAAATTATGTAATTGTATAAAATAAAATATTAGTATTTAATTAAATAAATCAGATTTTGATTTAATGGAGAGGCAAAATGACAATATTATTTTTCTTACAATTAAAAGTTTGTTAAAATATATTTTACATTTAAAAAAAATAAATAATAGGAGCAATATTTGGTCAAAGGATAAAAGATCTTCTAACTTCTTAAGCATTTTGCTGTATCATTTCTTTGACTTTGAGATTTGGATCTCATGATAATTTTAATGAAAATTGTCTAAAAACAATAGATTTTATCCACAAGCACATGTAAGAATGATTATTTACAAATATTTAAAATTTTAGATGCATAAATGTAATTATTAATAATTTGAAATTAGAATATTTTGTAGGCATTAATTGTTTAACATGTCTTATACACTATTTTTATGATTGTATTTGTCTTATTTTCTAAAGCAAAAAATACACCCTTCAATCAAATATATTCTTAAAACAAAATTACAAATACAAAGAAAAATATCATATATAGGAGCAAGTTTAGCATAATGCTACCAACGAAAAATAGAAAAATTATAAGACAATTTTTTTCCTGTTTTTTTTAATTGATAATGCATATTGAAACAAAGTTATATTAATAAACATTCAACTTATGACCATAAACAAAATGTCAAAATCTTTGGAAGACAAGTTAATGGAAGTGATATTCAACTACACAAATGGAGGGATTTATCATAGTTCTGATCTCAACAAATAAGTAAAAAAAAAAATCAAGCTTCGATATTCTAGTAATTAGGGTGTTATTCATTCCTATAATAACATTATTGCTTGTAATCTTGACACAAATCCTCTTGCCTTGAAATTTTCTTCACTTGAATAAAGCTTGTCTAGTCTTCCACACACAAAAATTGTATCACATATAAATCTTTCTATGAAAATAATGTTAAAATATTTGTATTTATATGAAAATATAGCTTTGGAATATGAAACTTAACTTACAAAGTTGAAAGGTCAAGTGTTACAAAAATTAAAGACAAATATTAATTAAGAACATAAATTAATTTAGAAGATAAACCATATACATGTATCTATTTAAAGGGTAAACAATTTCAACAAAATAAATTAAATTAGATATTTTAATTAAGAATTATTCTAAAGAAGTTCAGAAGTCATTAACATTTTTATTAAAATAATGTAATTTAATATTTAAATTAAATATTAAATATTTTTATAACATTTTAATAATTTATAATAAGGGTAAAATTGTAATTCAACTTTTAACTTTTTTGGTTCTCTCTTATAATAATACTAGTATATGGGCACGTGCATTGCACGTTCACTTCATAACGATGAATAAAATGATAAACGGTTTAACTTTTAAAAAACTGTTTGTAGTGTATAGTTTTCTTGAAGATTTTTTTTTGCATTTAGTCGTCCCTTTATTACAATTTTGATTTAGAAATTTTATATTGTTTTAAAAGACAAAATAAAGTAGAAAAAACAAATATGGAGACACAATGTCTTATGATTAACTTCCTTAAAATGTCTCTTTTGTCTCATAGAATAGAGTAAAAATATTGAAAGTCTTCCTTAAAATGTTTCTCTTGTCTCATAGAATAGAGTAAAAATGTTGAAATTAAATTAATTGTTACACAAGATATATATTTCAAGAAGATAAAATGTTTGACATTAATTAGTAACAGATAAAATTCTCCTTCTCATAAAGTAGAATGCAATTAAGTAATTCAAATTTATAAATAAGAAATTTATTAGAAGGAAATAACTAAAGATTTAAAGTGCAATGATTGGTATTTAAATTATGTAATTGTACAAATAAAATATATATATTTAATTAAAAAATTCAGATTTAATTTAATGGAGCGCCAAAATGACAATATTATTTCTTACAATTAAAAGTTTGTTAAAATATATTTTACATTTTTTTCAAAAAAATTAATAGGAGAATATTTTGTCAAAGGATAAAAGATCTTCTAACTTCTTAAGCATTTTGCTGTATCATTTTTTTGACTTTGGGATTTGGATCTCATGATAATTTTAATGAAAATTGTCTAAAAACTATAGATTTTATCCACAAGCACATGTAAGAATGATTCTTTACAAATATTTAAAATTTAAAATGCAAATAATTATTAATAATTTAAAATTAGAATATCTTGTAGGCATTAATTGTTTAACATGCCTTAGACACTATTTTTATGATTGTATTTGTCTCATTTTCTAAAGCAAAAAATACACCCTTTAATCAAATATATTCTTAAAACAAAATTACAAATACAAAGAAAAAGTATCATATATAGGAGCAAGTTTAGCATAAGGCTACCAACGAAAAAATAAAATTCTAAGACAATCTTTTTCCTTTTTTTTTATTGATAATGCATATTGAAACAAAGTTATATTAACAAACATTCAACTTATGACCATAAACAAAATGTCAAAATCTTTGGAAGACAAGTTAATGGAAGTGATATTCAACTACATAAATGGAGGGGTTTATCATAGTTCTGATCTCGACAAATAAATAAATAAAAAAAATACATCAAGTTTTGATATTCTAGTAATTAAGGTGTTATTCATTCCTATAATCACATTATGGCTTGTAAATTTGACACAAATCCTCTTGCCTTGAAATTTACTTCACTTGATTAAACCTTGTCTAGTCTTCCACACACAAAAATTGTATCACATATAAATCTTTCTATGAAAATAATATTAAAAGATTTGTATTTATAGGAAAAAAATATAGCTTTGGAATATGAAGATTAACTTACAAAGTTGAAAGGTCAAGTGTTACAAAAATTAAAGACAAATATTAATTAAGAACATAAATTAATTTAGAAGATAAACCATATACATGTATCTATTTAAAGGATAAATAATTTCAAGCAAATAAGTTAAATTAGATATTTTAATTAAGAATTATTCTAAAGAAGTTCAGAATTCATTAACATTTTTATTAAAATAATGTAATTTAATATTTAAATTAAATATTAAATATTTTTATAACATTTTAATAATTTATAATAAGGGTAAAATCGTAATTCAACTTTTAACTTTTTTGGTTCCTCTTATAATAATACTAGTATATATGGGCATGTGTGTTGCACCGTTCACTTCATAACCAGCGGCGGATCTAGGATTTAAGGTTGTGGGTGCTCTGAAGTGAAAATGTAACAAAAACATGTTTACAATGAGATTCGAACCTTGGTAACAACACTAAAAGTGTCTTAACTACGCATCCAAGAACCATTGGGCCAACTATATCATTTATTCATTGGGTGCTCTATGTTAATTTTATACAAATACCTATCAATTTCTACATAGAGATATATATTTCGTAACGAAGTTAATGGGTGCTCGAGCACCCGGCGGACACCATCTGGGTCCGCCCCTGTTCATAACGATGAATAAAATGATAAACGATTTAACTTTTAAAAAAATGTTTGTAGTGTATAGTTAACTTGAAGAATTTTTTTTGCATTTAGTCGTCCCTTTATTATAATTTTGATATAGAAATTTTATATTTGTTTTAAAAGATAAAATAAAGTAGCAAAAACAAACATGGAGGCACACTATCTTATGATTAACTTCCTTAAAATGTCTTTTTTATCTCATAGAATAGAGTAAAAATATTGAAATTCTTCCTTAAAATGTCTCTCTTGTCTCATAGAATAGAGTAAAATGTTGAAATTAAATTAATTGTTACACAAGATATACATTTCATGAAGATAAAATGTTTGACATTAATTAGTAAAAGATGAAATTCTCCTTCTCATTAAGTAGAATGCAATTAAGTAATTCAAATTTATAAATAAAAACTTATTAGAAGGAAATAACTAAAGATTTAAAGTGCAATGATTGGTATTTAAATTATGTAATTGTACAAATAAAATATTAGTATTTAATTAAATAAATCATATTTTAATTTAATGGAGAGCCAAAATGACAATATTATTTTTCTTACAATTATAAGTTTGTTAAAATATATTTTACAATTTAAAAAAAAAAATTAATAGGAGCAATATTTGGTCAAAGGATAAAAGATCTTCTAACTTCATAAGCATTTTGGTGTATCATTTCTTTGACTTTGGAATTTGGATCTCATGATAATTTTAATAAAAATTGTCTAAAAACTATAGATTTTATGCACAAGCACAAGTAAGAATGATTCTTTACAAATATTTAAAATTTAAGATGCAAAAATGTAATTATTAATAATTTGAAATTAGCATATCTTGTAGGCATTAATTGTTTAACATGCCTTATACACTATTTTTATGATTGTATTTGTCTCATTTTCTAAAGCAAAAAATACACCTTCAATCAAATATATTCTTAAAATAAATTACAAATACAAAAAAAAAGTATCATATATAGGAGCAAGTTTAGCATAATGCTACCAACGAAAAATAGAAAAATTATAAGATAATCTTTTTCCTGTTTTTGTATTGATAATGCATATTAAAACAAAGTTATAGTAATAAACATTCAACTTTTGATCATAAATAAAGTCAAAATCTTTGGAAGACAAGTTAATGGAAGTGATATTCAACTACATAAATGGAGAGGTTTATCATAGTTCTGATCTCGACAAATAAGTAAAAAAATAAAATACATCAAGCTTCGATATTCTAGTAAATAAGGTGTTATTCATTCCTATAATCACATTATGACTTGTAATCTTGACACAAATCCTCTTGGCTTGAAATTTTCTTCACTTGAATAAAGCTTGTCTAGTCTTCCACACACAAATTGTATCACATATAAATATTTCTATGAAAATAATGTTAAAAGATTTGTATTTATAGGAAAAAATATAGCTTTGGAATATGAAGATTCATTTACAAAGTTGAAAGGTCAAGTGTTACAAAAATTAAAGACAAATATTAATTAAGAACATAAATTAATTTAGAAGATAAACCATATGCATGTATCTATTTAAAGGGTAAATAATTTCGAGAAAATAAATTAAATTGGATATTTTAATTAAAAATTATTCTAAAGAAGTTCAGAATTCATTAACATTTTTATTAAAATAATGTAATTTAATATTTAAATTAAATATTAAATATTTTATAACATTTTAATAATTTATAATAAGGGTAAAATCGTAATTTAACTTTTAACTTTTTTGGTTTTCTGTTATGATATGATATGATTATTTAAAATAGTAAAATTAATCCGTTGAAAATCATCAACTATATTTGGCATGATGCATAATAAAAGAAAGTTATATCATAATCCAATCAACAAATCCAATTTGATTTTGCTTCTAAATGGTATGGGAATCAAATCTTTGATCATAATCACACAATTTCATGATAAATACCCTTTCCTCTAACTCTACTTTTCATAGTAAATTAAAATACACACAACCATGGGAAGATTTACTCTCTTCTTCCTTCTTTTTACCCTGTTTTTGTCAAATTTTGTTGCTTCAACCCTTGGTAAGAAGCAAGGTGATGTCCTTGGCAAGTATTACAAGGCCAAGCAGAAGAATTCAGCGTTTTACAAGAGTTATTATAAGGCGTCAGCAGCGTCAGGCGTAGAAAATGTAGAATTAGACAAAGTTATTCTTCCACAAGAGGGATTAAAAGCGAAAGATTGGATCAATAAATTGCCTGGACAACCACCAGTGAAGTTTCAACAATATGGTGGTTATGTTACTGTCAATCAATCAGCTGGTCGTGCTCTGTATTATTACTTAGCTGAAGCTGAGAATTCCGAGGCATTGCCGTTGCTTCTTTGGCTTAATGGAGGTATATACATACATACAACATTTCTCTATATTTACTTTTTGTCATATTATATAGTTTTGAATAGAGGCGAACCCAGGATTTGAAGACTTTGGTTGCATCAATATAAACACAGTTCACTTAAAATAAAAGGAGGCACCCTGTCTAGCTTCTACCAATAGCACAAGGGCAATTCTATATTGTTTATGGTGCATTGTTAACTATATACCAGTTTTTCAAAACATCTATGCATATATACATATGATTTTTTTACGGAAGTTAGCAGGGTGCACGTGCACCCCCTCCATATAGTATGGTCGGCCCCTGGTTTTGATACAACATATTTTTCTTTCTGCAGGTCCTGGTTGTTCTTCAATTGCATATGGTGCAATGGAGGAACTTGGACCATTCAGAGTTAATAGTGATGGGAAAACATTACACGGGAATCGTTATGCGTGGAACCGTGGTAACTAAAATTCCCTTTTGTATAATTTTTCCATAAATGTTTAGAACTCAACTCTGAGTACAGAGTACTAATTAATTCTCCTATTGAATTAGCTGCAAATGTGTTGTTTTTGGAGTCTCCTGCTGGAGTAGGATTTTCATATACAAATTCAAGCAGTGACCTCAATACTACTGGAGATAGTAGAACTGCTAATGATAATGTTGTGTTTTTACTCAATTGGCTCGAGAGATTTCCCGAGTATAAGAACAGAGATTTTTACATTTCTGGTGAGAGTTACGCAGGGCATTATGTACCTCAATTGGCACATGCTATTCTTCAGCTTAACAAGCTTGAGAAAAAGACTCTTATCAATCTTAAAGGAATTATTGTAAGTGATATCTAGCGAGTTACAATTGTCAGTGTACATAAGTTAAATTGTACTAACAAGTTCCATGTGACTAATTGCAGATTGGTAATGCTGTGATTAATGATGACACAGACACTATTGGAATGTATGAATACTTTGCATCTCATGCTCTGATTTCGGATGAAACGTACCATGACATTCTTAATAGTTGTTATGATGATAAATACAATCAGAGCAAGTGCGAGGAGGCAGCTGATGTTACAAACAAAAATTTGAACAATCTTGACATCTACAACATCTATTATCCCCTTTGTAAGGATGGAAATCTCACGAAATACCCAAAAATGCCGACAGTAAGTGGGATAACTCTGCATTTTTGCTTACATTCTATCTCGTATAAGATAATGTAGAAACATTGAGTTTACGTTAATGAGTGATTTTTGATGCAGCCATTACAGATTGACCCCTGCTCCGATAAGTATATTTATGCTTACATGAACAGGCGCGATGTTCAAGATGCACTCCATGCCAACATTACCAACCTCAAATATGAGTGGACATCTTGCAGGTTATTATCCCATATACAAATACTGTAATTCATACAAATGCTTTACTACTTGTTTGTGCTTCACTGCTTATAATTCTTTCTATTTCAGTGATTCACTCTTTTACGATTGGAAGGACAGCCCGGCCACTATAATTCCTCTCCTCAAAGAGTCATTGGCAAATGATGTCCGCGTGTGGGTTTTTAGGTATTTTTTCCCCTCATACTATTTCTTTTCTTTCTGATCATCTTACCACAAAATGTTTAACATATACTTGTACTTGGAAATTAAATGCAGTGGCGATACAGATGGAAGGGTGCCTGTTACTTCTTCAAAGAGATCAATACAAGCAATGAACCTTACTGTTGATCAACCTTGGCGCTCTTGGTTGACTGGAGGAGAGGTAAGAAAAAAACAAACAGATATGCTCGTCAAACGACTTTTGATTCAATATTTTTTCAATGTTTGTTGGATATATATGTTGCAGGTTGGAGGATACGTTGAGACATATAAAGGAGGTTTAACATTTGCAACAGTAAGAGGCGCGGGACATGAAGTTCCAAGTTACCAACCTGCTAGAGCTCTTTCCCTCATTTCTCATTTCCTGTCTGGCACATTACCCCCTGGAGATCATTAATCTAGCACATCCTTTGTTTGTGTAATTAAGAATCATTTTACGAGTTTTCTTATACAAAGATTAATATAAACGAGATTGATTAGTTGATCTAGTTTAATTTATGTCATCCCTCTGTCTTTCTCTTTTTATTCAAATGTTTAGCGCAAGTGCAACTAGCATATTCAGAGAATTAATCATTTTCAATTAATTTGTAAATGCCATTGACATTTTCAAGTAATGGTTCTTTGTATTTCTATAGCTAGTTCATACCAAATGATTGTCTTTTAATTGACAATGGATGGCAAAAGGCATAGAAGCTAAAAAAAAAGTCCTCTTGTTCTGTCTATTCTGGTGTCACTAAAAAAAAAGGCAAAATAATTCATCTTAACAAGAAAATGTTTAACCTCTTGTAAGGAAATATCATTGAAATATTCATTCATTCATATTATTACTTTATTAGAACACTTTTTGAATTTGATTGACATAGCAATATAAAATAATGCCAATTTCTGATATTTATAATAGTAAAATTATAAAATTCAAGAAATCTATTCCACAATTTCATGATAAATACCATTCATCTCACTCAACTTTTCAATACAACACACACACACACAACAATGGGAAAATTCACTACCTTCTTCCTTCTTTTTGCCCTCTTTTTCTCCAACTTTATTGCTTCAAGCCTTGGAAAGAAGCAAAGTGAAGTTCTTGGAAAATATTACAAGGCCAAGCAGGATTCAGCTTTTGGCAACGATTACTATAAGGCGGCAGCTGTTGAAAATGTAGAATTGGACAAAGTTATTCTTCCACAGGAGGGATTAAAAGATAAAGATTGGATCAAGAAACTGCCTGGACAACCACCAGTAAAGTTCCAACAATATGGTGGCTATGTTACCGTCGATGGATCTGCTGGCCGTGCTTTATGTGGGGTCCATCCCCATGTACCAAACTTTGAATTGTTTTCTGCCAATTTCAAAGTTTGGCAGAGTTGGTAAAGAAAAAATTGTTTTTTTCTTCAATTTCAAAGTTTGGTAGAGTTGGTAAAGAAAAAATTGTTCTTTCTTTAATGTCAAAGTTTGGCAAGAGTTGGTAAGCTATGAAGAAGAAAAAATTGTTTTTTCTTCTGTAGCACATTTGGAGGGTAGTGTATTTGTTCTCTATAAAAGAGAGGACAATTCTTCATTCTAAGTACACCAAAAGGAAATTACAAAGGAGAGAAAAGAAGAGTGAGGCATCACAGAGGAAAATAATCTGTGAGGAAAAATAGAGAGTGTGAGCGATATTATAGTGAGGTGGAAAAATCAAAAGAGGGTTATTTCTTTTGAATGTGTAGTGATCTTTGGAGTTTTGCTCGGATCTACAAGTGTAAAATCCTTACTATAGTGATATTCGTTGCTCCTCTCGGGTCGTGGTTTTTCCCCTTATTTAGGAGGGTTTCCACGTAAAATCTTGGTGTCATTATTTCTCTTTTATTCTCGTTGATTAACCGTATTGTTGTGTTCCGCATTTATTGCCTTTATTATCGCAAATATTATTTCTGTTACGGATTTATTCCCAACAATTGGTATCAGAGCACAGGTTCTGCCCATTTACAGAAATATTTTTTGCAGCTTATTGTACTATACTCAGTAAAAAAAAAAATGTCTGGAGTAAAGTACGAGGTAGAAAAATTCAACGGTGATAGCGGTTTTTCAATGTGGCAGAGAAGGATGAGAGACTTGCTCATCCAACATGGTTTGCACAAGGCACTAGGCGGCAAATCCAAAAAGCCCGAATCCATGAAACTTGAGGATTGGGAAGAAATGGATGAAAAGGCTGCCAGTGCAATCAGATTGCACTTAACAGATGATGTAGTTAATAACATCATCGATGAAGAGAGTGCATGTGGCATTTGGACAAAGTTAGAAAATCTATACATGTCCAAAACGCTGACAAATAAATTGTACCTAAAGAAGCAGTTATATGCGCTACATATGGGTGAAGGTACAAACTTTTTGTCTCATTTAAATGTACTTAATGGACTAATCACGCAGCTAGCAAACCTCGGAGTAAAGATCGAGGATGAAGATAAAGCCATAGTGCTCCTAAACTCGTTGCCATCTTCCTACGATACTTTAGCAACAACCATTTTACATGGTAAGGACTCTATTGAGTTGAAGGATGTCACATCAGCCCTTTTGCTTAATGAAAAGATGAGAAAAAGGCCTGAAAATCATGGACAGGCTCTCATCACGGAAAGTAGAGGCAGAAGTTACCAAAGGAGCTCAAGTAACTATGGTAGATCCGGAGCTCGTGGAAAGTCCAAAGTCCGATCAAAATCGAAGGCCAGAAATTGCTACAATTGCGATCAACCAGGACACTTCAAAAGAGATTGTCCAAATCTAAAAAGGGGCAAAGAGGAAAGCAGCGGCCAGAAGAATGATGACAACACAGCTGCCATGGTGCAAAATAATGACAATGTTGTTCTCTTCATAAATGAGGAAGAAGAATGCATGCACTTGGCAGGTGTAGAGTCGGAATGGGTGGTCGACACAGCAGCATCTTACCATGCCACACCGGTAAGAGATCTTTTTTGCAGATATGTAGCTGGTGATTTTGGCAATGTGAAAATGGGTAACACAAGTTACTCAAAGATTGCGGGGATCGAAGACATTTGCTTAAAAACAAATGTTGGATGCACATTAGTGTTGAAAGATGTGCGCCACGTACCTGATTTGCGGATGAACTTGATCTCGGGAGTTGCTTTGGACCGAGATGGATATGAGAACTACTTTGCAAATAAAAAATGGAGACTCACCAAAGGGGCATTGGTGATTGCAAAAGGAGTTGCTCGTGGCACTTTGTACAGGACAAATGCAGAAATATGCCAAGGGGAATTAAATGCGGCTCACGAAGAAAATTCTGCAGATTTATGGCATAAAAGAATGGGTCATATGAGCGAGAAAGAATTGCAAATTCTTTCCAAAAAATCACTCATCTCTATTGCCAAAGGTACAACGATAAAACCTTGTAACTACTGCTTATTTGGTAAACAACATAGAGTCTCATTTCAGACATCATCTGAAATAAAGTCGAATATACTTGATTTGGTATATTCTGATGTTTGTGGTCCAATAGAGATAGAATCGATAGGAGGTAATAAATACTTTGTTACCTTTATTGATGATGCTTCTCGAAAATTGTGGGTTTATATCTTGAGAACCAAAGATCAGGTGTTTCAAGTATTTCAAAAATTTCATGCTCTGGTAGAAAGAGAGACAGGTCAGAAGCTAAAACGTCTCCGAACTGACAATGGAGGTGAGTACACTTCAAGAGAATTTGAAGAGTACTGTTTAAACCATGGAATCAGACATGAAAAGACAGTTCCTGGAACCCCACAACACAATGGTGTAGCTGAAAGAATGAATCGCACCATTGTTGAGAAGGTGAGAAGTATGCTCAGAATGGCTAAATTACCTAAGACATTCTGGGGTGAAGCAGTCCGGACAGCGTGTTATCTTATCAATCGTAGTCCATCAGTTCCGTTGGAGTTTAACATTCCGGAGAGAGTTTGGACCAACAAAGAGATGTCTTACTCGCACCTAAAGGTGTTCGGTTGCAAAGCTTTTGCACATGTACCGAAGGAGCAGAGAACCAAGCTAGATGATAAATCAGTTCCCTGCATATTCATCGGATATGGAGATGAAGAGTTCGGGTACAGACTATGGGATCTTGTAAAGAAGAAGGTCATCAGAAGCAGAGATGTAATCTTTCGAGAAAGTGAAGTTGGAACTGCTGATGATCTATCCGAGAAGGCCAAAGAATGGTATAGTCCCTAATCTTGTTACCATTCCCTCTTCTTCTAACCATCCCATAAGTGCAGAAAGTACGATTGATGAAGTTGCTGAGCATGAAGAGCAACCTGATGAGATTGTTGAGCAGGGGGAGCAACTCGGTGATAATACCGAGCAAATGGAGTACCCAGAAGAAGAAGAACAATCTCAACCTCTGAGGAGATCAGAAAGACAAAGGGTAGAATCAACCAAATACCCTTCCTCAGAGTATGTCCTCATCAATGATGAAGGTGAGCCAGAAAGTCTTAAGGAGGTGTTGTCTCATCCAGAAAAGAGCCAATGGATGAAAGCCATGCACGAAGAGATGGGATCTCTACAGAAAAATGGCACATACCAGCTAGTTGAACTTCCAAAAGGCAAAAGACCGCTTAAGTGCAAGTGGGTCTTTAAACTCAAGAAAGATGGAAATGGCAAGTTGGTCAGGTACAAAGCTCGATTGGTTGTAAAAGGCTTCGAACAAAAGAAAGGTATTGATTTTGATGAAATATTTTCACCTGTTGTCAAAATGACTTCTATTCGAACTATTTTGAGCATAGCAGCTAGTCTAGATCTTGAAGTGGAGCAATTGGACGTGAAAACTGCATTTCTTCACGGAGATTTGGAAGAAGAGATTTATATGGAGCAACCAGAGGGATTTGAAGTATCTGGAAAGAAACACAAGGTGTGCAAATTGAATAAGAGTCTTTATGGGTTGAAACAGGCTCCAAGGCAATGGTACAAAAAGTTTGACTCTTTCATGAAAAGTCAAACGTACACAAAGACCTATTCTGATCCATGTGTATACTTCAAAAGATTTTCTGACAACAATTTTATTATTTTGTTGTTATATGTGGATGACATGTTAATTGTAGGACAAGACAAAGAGCTGATTGCAAAGTTGAAGAAAGATTTGTCCAAGTCATTTGACATGAAAGACTTGGGCCCAGCACAACAAATTCTAGGGATGAAGATTGTTCGAGAACGAACAAAAAGAAAGTTGTGGCTATCTCAAGAGAAGTACATTGAACGTGTACTAGAACGCTTTAACATGAAGAGTGCTAAACCTGTTAGCACGCCTCTTGCGAGTCATCTGAAGTTGAGCAAACAGATGTGTCCTACAACAAAAGAGGAGAAAGAGGGAATGGCTAAAGTTCCTTATTCTTCAGCAGTGGGGAGTTTGATGTATGCATGGTGTGTACAAGACCTGATATTGCTCATGCAGTTGGTGTTGTTAGCAGATTCCTTGAAGATCCTGGAAAAGAACACTGGGAGGCAGTTAAGTGGATACTCAGGTACCTAAGAGGTACCACAAGAGACTGCTTGTGTTTTGAAGGATCTGATCCAATCTTGAAGGGCTATACTGATGCTGATATGGCAGGTGACCTCGATAATAGAAAATCTACTACTGGATATTTGTTTACATTTTCAGGGGGAGCTATATCATGGCAGTCAAAGTTGCAGAAGTGTGTCGCACTCTCTACAACTGAGGCAGAATATATTGCAGCTACTGAAGCTGGCAAAGAGATGGTATGGCTGAAACGATTTCTTCAAGAACTTGGATTGCATCAGAAGGAGTATGTCGTCTATTGTGACAGTCAGAGTGCAATAGACTTGAGCAAGAACACCATGTATCATGCAAGAACGAAGCATATCGACGTGAGATATCACTGGATTCGTGAAAAGATAGAGGACGGATCTATGCAGGTCATGAAGATCCCTACTAGTGAAAACCCTTCAGATATGCTGACCAAGGCGGTATCAAGAGACAAGTTTGAGCTATGCAAAGAACTTGTCGGCATGCACTCAAGCTAGAAACCTAGAGCTACCTCCTTCAGGTGAATGGGTCTGGAGGGGGAGATTGTGGGGTCCATCCCCATGTACCAAACTTTGAATTGTTTTCTGCCAATTTCAAAGTTTGGCAGAGTTGGTAAAGAAAAAATTGTTTTTTTCTTCAATTTCAAAGTTTGGTAGAGTTGGTAAAGAAAAAATTGTTCTTTCTTTAATGTCAAAGTTTGGCAAGAGTTGGTAAGCTATGAAGAAGAAAAAATTGTTTTTTCTTCTGTAGCACATTTGGAGGGTAGTGTATTTGTTCTCTATAAAAGAGAGGACAATTCTTCATTCTAAGTACACCAAAAGGAAATTACAAAGGAGAGAAAAGAAGAGTGAGGCATCACAGAGGAAAATAATCTGTGAGGAAAAATAGAGAGTGTGAGCGATATTATAGTGAGGTGGAAAAATCAAAAGAGGGTTATTTCTTTTGAGTGTGTAGTGATCTTTGGAGTTTTGCTCGGATCTACAAGTGTAAAATCCTTACTATAGTGATATTCGTTGCTCCTCTCGGGTCGTGGTTTTTCCCTTATTTAGGAGGGTTTCCACGTAAAATCTTGGTGTCATTATTTCTCTTTTATTCTCGTTGATTAACCGTATTGTTGTGTTCCGCATTTATTGCCTTTATTATCGCAAATATTATTTCTGTTACGGATTTATTCCCAACACTTTATACTATTACTTCACTGAAGCTGAAAATTCCAAGTCATTGCCTTTGCTTCTCTGGCTTAATGGAGGTATATACTAGCAATTGTGATATCTTTTTAGCATCCTGTTTGAAAAGGGTGGGGGGTGGGGGTGGGGGGAGGGGAGGACTCTACATTACTCCACCTGAATATTTCTAAAAGTTTTATGGTTTTTACATCTTCATTTTAATACATAAAGATCAGAAAAAAAGATTTCCTTCTAGATCTATATAGTTATGATATAAACCTTTTGTTATTTTCTTGTGTGATCAAACATGGGAAAAGGAATACTACAATTAGGCCACTTTAATCTTTCTAAAGTTTTATGAGTTTTTTTTATGACCGATCTTCATTTTAACACATAAGAGATCTGAAAAACACTTCGAAAATTGGTTCTGATTATGAAACCATACTTAAAATGCTGTGTATCAGGTCCTGGATGTTCATCTATTGCATATGGTGCCATGGAGGAGCTTGGGCCATTCAGAGTTAATAGTGATGGAAAAACATTACATCGGAATCATTATGCCTGGAATCTTGGTAAAAAGAAAGTTCTCTTTTTTGTGTAACATAATTTCCTATTAATGTTTGAATGAAACAATTCTCAACTCGGAATACTAATTTTCTCCTGTTGAATTATAGTTGCCAATGTGTTGTTTTTGGAGTCACCTGCTGGAGTAGGATTTTCATATACAAATACAAGCAGTGACTTCAATACAACTGGAGATAGTAGAACTGCTAATGATAATGTTGTGTTTTTACTCAATTGGCTCGAGAGATTTCCCGAGTATAAGAACAGAGATTTTTACATTTCTGGTGAGAGCTATGCTGGGCACTATGTACCTCAATTGGCACATGCAATTCTTCAGCATAACAAGCTAGAAAACAAGACTCTTATTAATCTCAAAGGAATAATTGTAAGTAATCTCTAATTTAATCGGTATGTTATTACATGTTAAATTACACTAACAACGTTAAATTGTTGTAACTACAAATTTCAGATTGGGAATGCAGTGATTAATGATGACACAGACATCATAGGAACGTACGAATACTATGCATCTCATGCGCTGATTTCAGATGAAACGTTCCTCAACATCAAGAAATATTGTTTTGACAATCACTACAATAAGAGCAACTGCAATGAGGCAGTTGCAGTTTCAAACAATAATTTGTATCATATCGATATTTACAACATTTATTTCCCCCTCTGCCAGGATGGAAATCTTACGAAATACCCAAAAGTACCATCAGTAAGTGGGAAAACTCTGCATTTGCCCTTATTATTACCAATATCCACATTCTATATCCCGTATAAAAGAAAACATAGATTTGAGATAATGAGCTATTTTGATGCAGGCATTAGTGTTTGAGCCCTGCTCGGACCAGTACGTATATGCTTATCTGAACAGGCGGGATGTTCAAGATGCACTTCATGCCAATGTTACGAACATCAAATATGATTGGGAATCTTGCAGGTTACCTTAATCCCATCAGCCAATACAAACAGTTAAACTCATACAAATCCTTAACATTTTTATTTAATGCTCATAATTCTTTTTCAATTTCAGCGATCCACTCTTTTACAACTGGAAAGACAGTCCAGCAACTATAATTCCTCTCCTCACAGAGTCTCTGGAAAACGGTGTTCGAGTTTGGATTTTCAGGTAATTTTATTCCTTTTTTTTTTCATTTTGATCATATTATAGGTCTTGACCACAAAATATTTGTACTTGGGAAATTATGTACAGTGGTGATACAGATGGATCAGTTCCTGTAACATCTACGAAGAAATCCATAAAAGCAATGAACCTTATAGTTGATCAACCATGGCGCTCTTGGTTATCTGGAGGAGAGGTAAAATCGTAAAAATACAAACATTGCTCATCAAACAAAACTATTACTTCTCACCATAAAACTTGATTCTATATTTCAATGAAATGAATTATGTTGCAGGTTGGAGGATATGTTGAGACATATAAAAGAGGTCTAACATTTGCAACAGTAAGAGGCGCGGGACATGAAGTTCCAAGTCACCAACCTGCTAGAGCCCTTTCCCTTATTTCTCACTTCCTTTCGGGCACACTACTCCCTGGAAATCGTTAATCTAGCACATCCTTTATATATATGTAATGAAGAATCATGGACATCATTAATCTAGCACATCCTTTATTTATGTATTGAAGAATCATTTTATGAGAGCTTTCTTGTGCTCCTCTCCTTCTCCTCCTCCTTCCATGTTTCCCTAGAAATTGTGAAAAAATTGTTCCATGATTTATAGTAAAAATACGACAACACTCGTAGCAAGTTTATCCATCATCAAGGTGATTGGCCAGAATTTGTTCCAAATTTATGATTCAATTTGTTCTAAACTCCTAGCCATGGCTAGCCCATCCATCATAAACTCGTGATGATCTGTCACAATATGTCTGTAACAAACCCAATAACTAAACCAACACACTTCAAACTCAAAATAACCTATACGTACATTTCATTAATTCGTAATTGAAATTACAAAGGAATTAAGAACTAAAAGGGAAATCGAAGAACACAAATGGAGAAAAGGATGAGAAGCAGAACTCGGAAAAAGGGGATAGTAGATATTTTTCACAACAATTTGCATCCTCCCTAAATCACATATCACTATCCTTTTTTATGGAATCGTTTCATGCCCACTACTCAATACGGATCCCAATATTCTCCCTTGTCTCGAATTAATGGTAAAATAAAATGTTCAATGTTCAATCGCGAATGATTTAGGGAATTAATGATAAAATAAAATGTTTAATATTATATTTCTAGCGAGTTTGATTAAATGGGCGGGTCATTAAATGGTTTTAATTGATATATATATTTGATTCTTAAAATTTTGGTTAATAATTAAAATTTCATGTCACTAAATTTTAATGAAAAAATAATTAAATAGGTTGAGTGACTTTCTGTGCAAAGAAATCATAGTTGAGTGACTTTTGAGTTGAAAATGAAAGTTGAGTGACTTTCTATGCAAAGAAATCATAGTTGAGTGACTTTTGAGTTGAAAATGAAAGTTAAATTCTGTGAAAACAATTGATAGTTAAGTGACCATCAAAGTTATTAACTCATATCTATTGGGGGTTTGATTTTTCATTTGCAGAAATAAAAGATAAAATGTGTTAAGTCCCCATTCGATCGCTTGCATTATCGAAAGCTTCTCAAAAAATGTTAGCCGTGAAAGCACCAAACTGATCGGAATCTGCTCAAAGCTTTCTGAAACAATGTGTCGACCCCGGAAATGTTGAAGCTTGTTACACCCTTACATGGTGAGTATTCTACTGTTAACAAGATCGAGGACCCGTTCGCGTCCTTAATGGTGAAAGCGGCTATTAGCTCTCACGCATTGTTGCTCTACTCTCTTGTTGTTATCCAGTTCAACCGCGACTGAAACTGCTGTCAGCGAGCGAGAGAAAACCGGCGAGTGTCACCACAAAACTATGTGATATGTCTTATGTCGGTGGCAATGAAAACAACGGAATGGGGCAGATGGAGAAGCTTGTTTGGATTTATGGATTTAGAAATGGGTTTTGAGTTAAGTATAATTCTAAATTAATTTGGATATAGTTAGATGTGGACTACTAAAAATAATATTATATATTTAATTTTACGAAATTATTTATGCCTCACTTAAGTTTATCCTTGAGAATATTTTTGATCCAAATAGATGAATGAAGGGGCATTTTTAGTCCAATAATTGGATGAAGGACATTTTGAATATTTTTCAATAGGTTAACGGCAATTTTGGCCCTTTTTCCTTTTTAATATAGTATTGATTATTTATAATAAGAAGAATTATTTCAAAGTTATAAAACATTAGTTTATGTGTTTTCAATACATTGTCCCGGATTTTAATGTAAAAACTATATTTATTAATTTGATGATTTGAGTAGTTTCAATTAAAGTTCTAAAATATTTTTATTAAAAAAATAAGTAAATTTATATTTCTTTCTTTTTTTTAGTTAAATTTTATATTTCTTAATAATGTCAAAAAGAAATTCATCATTACAATTTTTTGGGACTCTATGAAAATCTAAAATATATAACTATACCATTAACGGAAGCTCCATTCACAATAAACCCTTGAAATGTAGAATTTTGGAATATAAAATAATATTTGATAGGGTAGTATACTATGATATTTTAAAACTTAAAATAGTTAATTATTATAAAATATTTTTGACTATCAAGTGAATGTTAAAAAATTAATATTAAAAGTTTTATTCCTATTTTTATAGTTCATATCGAATAGATTTTCTCTCAATTGTCAATGGAGATAGGACTTAAAAGAATTCAATTATTTCAAACTATTAAAAAAGTTTTAACATAATTACTTAATATGTTATCACTAAAAAGAGTATAATAATCATCTTATAAATTAACAAGAAATTGTTAAACCACTTGTACTTCCTATAGTTATAAGGAGTACTAGTTAGCAAATACACATATTATCATTGAGATATTCATTTTTATTACTAATTTATTAGAACTAATTTTGAACTATAATTACCATTTATTTGATTGACATACTATAATTAAATTATTGAATCGGGAAAAAGGATCCCCTCTAATATATTTTTCTCAATTTTCCTACTATAGTTGTTTAAAATGGTACCACCTCAGTAGGAAAAAAAAATTGTTAATTCATTTCATTTATATTGAAAAATGTAAAGGCTAAACACATAATGGGTTGTGTAAATTAGTCATAATTTTTTTTTTTAATTTGATACATTAACTAAGATATTAGAAAACAAAGAGTCATGGACTAAAGACATAAATTTAGAGGTTTTGAAATAAAATAGTCATAAGTAGCAAATATTTATTTATAAAAGAAACATAAAAATATTTGATTTATTGATATCTTTGATACAATTATAAGAATCCAGAAAGTTCGACTAATCTTTTCGCAAATTACGAAGATTTCATAATTATGAAGAGAAAAAAATACAACTCAACTCATGTTGAGACTAAAGTTGAATGGCTAAACTCCAATCAAAATATACTGATTGTCATACGTTTGTGAGTGCTGATGCTCCATCATGTTACATTAAAATTAGGGGCGAAAACAAAAATCACATATTTTTAAGTTAACATTATCATTTGTTCTTTATAAGTTTATAGTTACAGAAATCTCTCAAATTAATATAATAACATAAACGTTGATATATCAATCTGATGCGTGAGATACATTAATCGTTAAGTAAGATACATTACATTTTATACATGATACACTAATCTGATGTACATTTTATACATGATATACTAATATGCTGCGCGAGATACATTAATCTGATGCGCAAAAATGAGAAATTTTAGGAATTTGTAAAACTAATAGGGGATAATGTAATAATAAAACTTAAATGTGAGCATATTAGACTATTCCTTAATTTCATACAAGTACTTATAAATCTTTTTATATTTAAAATAATAAAAATTATTAAGTAGAAGAAATCATCAACTATATTTGGCATGATGCATAATTAAAGTAAGTTATATCATAATATCACGCTCCAATTCGATTTCTCTCCAAAATGGTATGAGAATCAAATCTTGATCCTAATGACACAAACATAAATACTACCATTTTCTAACTCTGTTTTTCAATATTAACAATATAGAACCATGGGAAAATTTACTTTCTTCTTCCTTCTTTTTACCCTGTTTTTGTCCAATTTTGTGGCTTCAAGCCTTGGAAAGAAGCAAGGTGATGTTCTTAGCAAATTTTACAAGGCCAAGCAAAGAAATTGACCCTTTCGCAAGAGTTATTTTAACGATAAAAATGTAGAAGTAGACAAAGTTATTCTTCCACAAGAGGGATTAAAAGCAAAAGATTGGATCAATAAATTGCCTGGACAACCACCAGTAAAGTTTCAACAATATGGTGGTTATGTTACTGTCAATCAATCTGCTGGCCGTGCTCTGTATTTTTACTTCACAGAAGCTGAGAATTCCGAGGCATTGCCGTTGCTTCTTTGGCTTAATGGAGGTATATATATACATACAATATTTATCTATATTCAATTCTTGTCATACTATATAGTTTTGATATGACATATTTTTCATTCTACAGGTCCTGGTTGTTCTTCTATGGCATATGGGGCAATGGAGGAACTTGGACCATTTAGAGTTAACAGTGATGGAAAAACATTACACAGGAATAGTTATGCGTGGAACCGGGGTAATTAAACAAAATAATTCCATTTTATATGAAATTTCAGTTAATATTTGGTAATTATTATTCTCAAACTGTGAGTAATAATTAGTTCTCCTATTGAATTAGCTGCCAATGTGTTGTTCTTGGAGTCACCTGCTGGAGTAGGATTTTCATATACAAATACAAGCAGTGATTTCAATACAACTGGAGATAGTAGAACTGCTAATGATAATGTTGTGTTTTTACTCAATTGGCTCGAGAGATTTCCCGAGTATAAGAACAGAGATTTTTACATTTCTGGTGAGAGTTACGCGGGGCATTATGTACCTCAGTTGGCTCATGAAATTCTTAAGCATAACAAGCAAGCGAACAAGACTCTTATCAATCTTAAAGGAATAATTGTAAGTGATATCTCTAATTTAACCCGTCTGTTACAACTTGTTAACTTACACTGACAAAATTAACTATAAATTGCAGATTGGGAATGCAGTGATCAATGATGATACAGACATTATAGGAATGTATGAGTACTTTACATCTCATGCACTGATTTCAGATGAAACTTATCATGACATCCAGAATAGTTGTTTCGTTGAAAACTACAACGAGAGCAAGTGCAATAGTGCTATTGCAATTTCAGACAACAATATCAACCATCTTGACATCTACAACATTTATTTTCCTCTTTGTAAGAATGGAAATCTTACGAAATACCCAAAAATACCGCCAGTAAGTGTGAAAAATATGCACATTCTATCATGTACAGTAAAAAGCAATGCACTGACATTGACATTGATATATGGTTTATTTTTTATGCAGCCATTGCAGATTGATCCCTGCTCGGCCGATTACATTTATGCTTACCTGAACAGGCGGGATGTTCAAGATGCACTTCATGCCAATGTTACCAACATCAATTATGCATGGGAATCTTGCAGGTTATTAGCACTCCAACACAAAAATACAAACATGTTCAATTTCTGAATGCTCATAATTCTTTTCTATTTCAGCAATTCACTCTTTTACAATTGGAAAGACAGCCCGGTGACTATCGTTCCTCTCCTCAGAGAGTCTTTGGCAAATGGTGTTCGTGTGTGGATTTTTAGGTAATTTTGTTCCTTATTACAGTAGTACCTTTTTAACATTCTGATCAATCTTATCACAAAATGTGTTTAATTTGTACTTGCAGTGGTGATACAGATGGAAGGGTGCCTGTAACTTCTTCAAAGAGATCTATACAAGCAATGAACCTTACAGTTGATCAACCTTGGCGCTCTTGGTTAAATGGAGGAGAGGTAAAATTGCTCGTCAAACAACTAACTATTGCTCACCATAAAACTTGATTCAATCTTTTAACTTGTTGAAATTAATAATTATATGTTGCAGGTTGGAGGATACGTTGAGACTTATAAAGGAGGTCTAACATTTGCAACAGTAAGAGGCGCGGGACATGAAGTTCCAAGTTACCAACCTGCTAGAGCCCTTTCCCTCATTTCTCATTTCCTGTCTGGCACATTACCCCCTGGAGATCATTAATCTAGCACATCCTTTGTTTGTGTAATTAAGAATCATTTTTACGAACTTTCTTAGACAAATTAAAGCTTAATACAACATAATGTGATCAATTGATCTATCTTTTGAATTATCGAAGTTCTGAATATTGTCACGCTTAATATATCGAAGACGATATCAAATGTTTAGCAATATCAGGGCAAATGTCATAGTCAGTATTGAACTATAAACTGAAAAATGAACTACAAATGATACACTCTACTAATATAATGAGAAGATGGAATAATAAATTGAGTCTAATCAACACTTTTTGAAGGTTGGAGGAAAATCTCAATGGTTAGGATTCAAATTAGAATGTTTGAATATCAAACTTGGACTTCATTTCAATCAATTTTGAGGCAAAAACATGTTGGTAGAACTTTTTAGAAGTTTGAATTGTGAACAATTTGTTCCTAAGTGACGACACAATAAGGTCCTTAAAATCCGACAAATCTCGTGGAGAAAAGCTCACCAACTCAAGTCTAACAGTCATGAAGCCACAAGGCAAGCCTTTTGGCGATCGACGGGGAATTCAACTCTAACTTTTGATCTAGAAGTTAATTTTGTTCAACTTATTTACATGAGATTAAAATTATTTTTATTTTCTTGGTAAAATGAGATCAAAAAGTTCAAATAGCAACTTGAAATAATCTTATACATAATTGCGATGTTAAAAAATATATGAGTTTAATCACTCCGAAATCAATTTTATGCTTATGCAATTCAAGTTGTAAAAATTTGTGTAAAAATTTAATATTTTTAAAAGATAAATTAATTTTGACTTATCAAATCAAACTTTCAATTCTTAAAATTTGATGTGTATTACATAAAGCTACAAATATATATGTTCAGAACTAAAAATAACATTTCTTAAAATTTAAACTACGAATTTTCATTTTTAGTAATATTTTTAATCAGTCGATTTAAAATTTATGAGATTTCGAATACTAAAGTTGTAAAGCGTGGCTACATCTTAAATAGTAATGTGAAAATTGGCTAGGGAATGAAATTACTTGTAAAATAAATGAAAATACAAAAGCTCCGTCTCTGCCCACACAACCGGATATAACGAAAATGGACCCCAGGGCAGCGGCGCCAAAACTCCGGCAGCCATCCACGGCGGGCACGGCAACCGTGAAGAACAAAAAGAAGAAGACAACAGCAGAAGCCCTCAGCCATGATGTTCTCTGCATCATCTTCTCCTTTCTCGACTTAGTCCAGCTCATTCGCTGCTCCGCCGTTTCTACTTCTTGGTACGACGTCAAATTTTGTTATCTGATGTCTTTCTTAAGCCAATTACTGACTGACTTGCTTATTTTGCCCTTGCTTTGTCCTCTGAAGGAGTAAAGCTGTCAACAAATTGAAGTTACATCAAACAGAATACTTCAAGCAGCAGCATAGTGGTCCTAATGGCCTCATTGACGCATCTTTTTCTCAGAGATCATTGAGTGAACAAGCGGAGCAGCTGGCTATGGAACAACACAGATTGGCATTACAAAGGGGCCCTGCTAATGTTATTCAGTGGAAAGGTCATTCAGTAGGGTAAGCATTAAGATACCATTTCGATTAGTTTTTCTTCTTTTCCACTGCAAACTTAAATTATGCTGATTCGTGATTTATACTATGATCAACTATTTGGATATCTCATGGATTTATTGCTTATTAGGGATATTTTGGAGTTACATATCAGACTGGAACAGTTACCCACCTTAATAAAAAAAAATTACTCAAACTATCATGTACCTTTTTAAAAAGAAATTTTCAGACTGCAATGATCCTCACTTGGTACAAAGACATAGCTAGAAGTTTTGACCTGTAAGCTTTAGGTTGAGAGCTAAAATGAAGAACATCTAACCTTCGGGGTGGCCCAGTGGTTTGAGCTTGGGACTTCCATGTTGGAGGTCTCAAGTTCGAAACCCCTTGCCAGCGAAAGCAAGGGGTTTGTCTTCTGGGTCGAGCTCGTCGCACCAGGCTTGCCTAGTGTGGGTTACCTCTCCTATGTGGTTTGCAAACTATTGCATAGGAGCGGGGGTATGCACACCCAAAGGGTAACGGGTGCGGGTTTCCGTTGTCATAAAAAAAAATTAAAATGAAGAACATCTTAGGAAACTTCAGCTTGAGGATAATGTGTTTCTCTTCCCCTAGTCTTTATAAGCAGCTTCTTTAGCTTTACTTATAAATCATAAAGATTCTTTAACGTGAAAATCTTGCACTAAAAATCTACCTCCGTAGCTTTGCTTTTGTTATCATGGAATCAATCAGTTTATCATTCTTTAGATTCAGTATCATATGACATAGCATTTGGCTTCTAATATTTGTTAGTGACTTAAAAGTCGATCTCAGTCACTGTAAATTTCATCACATACATTATATCCTCTCCGTTTTGGCTGAGTCCACTGTCCTAACTCCCATTGCCATATTAGGTTGACTTCCTAGATATAAGCCGAATCTTCAAATAGAAGAAGATGTTTCCTTCTAATCACCCTAATAGAGATTTTTTAATATAAGCAGTTCAACCCTTCTAGTGCACTAACCTATTTTCTTCCAATATTAAAGTGATATTCGTATCTCAAATATATGGGATGAACTTGCCCCTAATATACAAGATAAAATTATTGAAGGATATGGAAAGATGAGGGAAAACTCATAAGAGTCTGCAGCTAGTTCCTTTTCTCTCTCTTTTTTTTCTCTTGGGGTCTAATCATTCTCCATCACACTTCCCAGAAATACCAAATGAACTTCAATTTCCTTCTGATCAACATAAGGTTCACAAAGATTTTGAAAATTCCACCATAATAATAACTGTTTCTAACTTGGCTTTAAACCTACATATTGTGCATTTTATATGGTTTTTTCTCTAACTTCAATTTCTACTAGGGTAAATCAGTGCAGAATGAAGATGGGAAAAGTCCTTACCGGTGTGGGTGACAAGGTAGGGTCGCTTTTTACTATTAAGAATTACAAGAGTTAAAATTTCTTACTGGTTTCTTTCCTTTAGCTGGAAAGTGCAAAATCTTATTATATTACCTACTAGGAAAATCATGTATGTTATCCACAGTAAGTTCTATGAGATAAATTTTGAACCTTTCTCAATGATTAGAACTTGTTGACGTGGGAAGCATAATGATGATACCATGCTTCTGGTTGGATTAACCCAAATGCTTAATTATGATAAGTTCTGCACTCATAGTTTATACATGAGATTTACTGTAATAATACATGTGAAAGTATGATTTCATTAGACCGCCTCTCTTCATTTCATCAAATCCTCATCCTAATATGCCCTCCATGATTTCTCCTTTTCCAAGATACTTAAATTCTGCAGTTGAAATTAATTTGAATTTCTGACAAAAGAAACCTGTATCATGCATAATGCTTGTTTCATCAGCATTTCTTAGATTCCCCATATTTGTTATGTTTGGTTGACAGAGTCCCATAGATTTTCTTTGGGCTTTTGTTGTCTATCAATCATCATGGCAAAGAAGGCTTTATGATAAAGCCAGTGCACAATGTGTGGGCTGAGCAGCCTGGGAGCGCCGCTGGTGCTAGGTGGAAAGACATTCTTGTGCCTAATAAGTGAAGAAGGTTGTTGTCTGTTGGTTTTGTAGAATAATACAGTTATACATCCTTGATCATCTTTCCTTTTTAATTTCTCTGAAATATGGTGTAGGTATTTCTCTTTCTCGAGTTTATTATGAATTTGCTATCTTTGACAAGTGTCATAGTTTCTCTGAAGTACTACCACATCAGTTGCTATTGTGTATCATGTTATTCATTACTTGTATATTTTCCCCCGGATAATATTGCTATTCATGAATCATGACTCTTCTGCTATTGGCCACATGTCTCTGCATGCCTTGTTTACAGAAAAAAGGACACATTTTTTAAGTTACATTTTACACTCCTTATGATCCAGGTCATGCGTCTCTGGTCGGCAGAAAACTGCAAATGTTTGGATGAATATTTCCTTGTCGATAAAGCCCCTTTAATTGATTTTGATTTTGACGAGGGCAAGGTGAGTTCAATACTTTACATTTTATTGTATCTTGTATGGTAAGATTAGTTATATTAATAACACTTTGATCATGTATTACTAATTTTATATTCCTTATTTAATTTATTGTAAGTTGTGCACTTCTTCACTTCAAACTTCAAAGAACTGTTTGCATCACTACATGCTTTTCATTTCAAACCCTATGGATCTCGTCACTTTTTCCCCTAAGCTTTAAGTTTTTAAAAGTACTCACAATAAGAGGATGAGGAGTGAAGGAGTAGAACAGGATGTCCTCATTAGACAGCAACATGAGATGTAAGACTAAGAAGTATGAGCTAATCCTGTGAGGTCAATTAACACTATCACTGAAAACAATCATTTTACCACTGCAATGCCGAGAAAAGGAGGAACTATTATTTTCAATCTAAAAAATTGTATGCATTTGGTTTGGTATTCTCTAGCAGTTTTTCAAACTAAAATTGTATGCAGAGGATGAAGACTGTCTTCCTCTATAAGTTGTAACACTTTTGAAGGGGAGCTACACTTTTGTTGTAGTATACATGTGGATGTATAAACTAAAATTACCAGTTTCAAACAAAAAAAACTCATTGCTACATTTGCTCATTTTACAACAATGACAGGATGAAGTTATTTTTTTGGCCTCATTAAACAGGTCTAACATACACTTTGTGAATGATATTGGAAATGTTATTGTACAGGTTGTTGGTTTGGTTGGCACCCGTATATGCATCTGGAATCGTACAGAGGCAAG
>CM040618.1:111376832-111390287 GCA_022817965.1 Solanum lycopersicoides
ATATAACACCAAACATCAAAGTTTATGCATACAACTTTCAATACTTTTACAGTGATCTTTTCACAACCAGTTTATACATGTCCAAATTTACAAAAGAATTCACTTGCTATTTCTACTTTCCAGTGTGCTTAAGGCTGTCGAGGAGTTTACCTCGTTCAGCCAAAACTTCTGAGAACAGATCATTTGTTTTCTTCCCAATTTTCTGCATCAATTCTTCTAAATCCTCCAATCTTCTCTTCAATTCAATCACAAATTCATCAACATTACCATTAGCTACTGCTTCTTTCAAACCAGTTATCACTTCATTTATCTCCTTCACCTCTCTCGAAACACCGCACTTCTCTGCAATTTCACTTGCTAATATAGTATCCCATCCTCTGATCAAAGAATCATTAAACAATCCAGCTGATTTCTTCAATTCTATATAGGGTTTATCATTACTGCATATTCCAGATAACAAAACCCCGAAAATCCACGAAGAAACGCTCATCAGGATCCACAAAGATCGACGAACGATCAAATCTTTTCCAGTGCAAGGACTTTCTTCGTTCTCAGGTATCATCTTCCTTTCAACTTTCCATTCCTTGCCAAGATCATAAGGCTGAATCTCATTTAAATGTTCTAAAGCCACCAATGGATCTGAATGTTTTCCAATTAAGCTCAATCCATGAGAGATGGAAAGCTTAGCATGACTCAAATGAGAAACACCAGAAGTTACAGAATTCAACAGCTCTAACAAATTCAAGCTGTAATCCAAATACTCCTCCATTTGTGATTTTCCCCATTGGTTCATTGGATGGTCTATTTCAACCATAAGCTTTGCAAAAGCCCTATGAATCAATGGAATTACATCAACACATTTCTGAATCCAAACCAGGGACAAAAACTGAAATTCCAGTTCTGTCTCTGGCTCTGAAATTGGCAAGACTTGGTTCAAGATTTTCGATATTTCGGATCGAAAACCTTGTAAAGAAGAAGCCAATAAGGCTTCTGAATTGTGATTATGATGATGATGATGATGATTCTCCATGTTTTTCAGAAAATGGCTAATTTTTCCAACTAAGAGTACCATATCAAACAACAACAATAATAGGGACTTTTTTTTTTCTTTTTTCTTTTTTCTTTTTTTTTTTGGAAAGTAAAAAGGGGGATTGATTTGATTTGGTTTTAGTCAATAATTTGGTTTATTTATATATAGCTTGTAGGGTTCTGAAAAACATGTGCTGAGTTGACAAGCTGTTTTTGCACTTGGTATGTTGCCTTGCAGCTGCATTTTACGTTATTAACAAGATAAAAATACTCTATACTCGTTTCAGTGTTTTTCTGTTTGAATACTGTCAGGGTCCTTCAACGGATTTAGTCAATAAATTTTGAATATCAAACGATTCAAAGAAAAAAAAAAACATACTGATAACATTTGTATTATAATAATATTTTCTTACGCTTTTAAGTTTCAAACTTCTAATTATTTATAACATATACTAAGTACTAACTACCAAACAGTAAAGTTGAGTGGTATCAACTGGACTATATCACTCCATAGCTGTAGACTGTGAGTTTTAAGTCGTTCTATTTTCGAGAATGGGACGGAGCTGGGTGTGCATCGGTTCAATTCAATTTTATATATTATCAGTTTTGATTTATCAGTTTTTGATTTATTAATTTTTTACTATTATCGGTTCGGTTTTCGATTTACCCAATAAGAAAATGTCCGTAAAATATTATATGTCTTCTCACTTCTTTAAATGCTTGATGATGTAGTGAAACAAGAAAGATAATGAGAAATTGCATCAATAAGAGAAAATATAGTACGAAGGCGATAATTGCATGTTACCACCAAAATATAGTACGGAATTTTTTATGTTAATCAAATTACGGACCTTTACGTACTTGCAAATACTATAACCTACGATTACAAACTAAATCTAAAATCAAATAGCTATAATTGTGAACCCCTTAATTACTTTAATCTTTAAATTTTGAGTAAACATATAAAAACTAGTAAAATGGCCTACACTACATCAAAATTGATCTTTAGCGGCAATTAATTAGCAATTGCCGCTAAATATATACTTTTAGTGGCAATTAACACTCTTTGTATATGTCTCTAAAGGCTTTAGCGACATTGGATCTAATGACACTTAACTAATGCCGGTAAAGGCTATAGAACTCTTTATTCATGTGTCTATTTATTGCCGCTAAAAGTTATTTTTTGTTGTAGTGCTAGTGTGAAGTTGGTAGAGTACTAATAATTTGATATAGTTATAGTCCCTAATTATATATTAAATTATTAATATTAAATGATTAGAAAGGGTAAAATTTTAAATTATTACCATCCAATAGTAAAAATCGACGCCGAACCAATAACCCAATAAATATTTTTTATAAACCCATTAAAAATTCAATAACCTAGTAAATCAATAACATTTTTTTTGGTTCAATTTATTAGTTTGTTCGATTTTTGCACACTTCTAGATGGAGCTAACTTGTAGTCAAGGGTTCATTCAAATCTCCTAAGACGAAAAATTAATTTTTTTAAACATAATTAAAATTATTTTTTATGTATACGATGTCGAATTCCATTCTACTAATAAAAAAATGGGCATACAAAATCAGCGGCATAACCACACTGGACAGCAGAAGAAAAGTTTGGTCAAAGGGTATTATCTGTGTCATCACACACGTCTCTATGAAGTGGTTTTCGTCTTGTCTACGTTTGTGTTTATGTATTGGAAAACTTGGTGACCTAATAGAGTAATATATTATAGTAATAATAATATTAGGATAGATTATTTAAATCTTATGAATTAAGAATAGCTCTATCATTAGATAATACTTAATAGTACAAAACATTTCATAATTATCCAACCAAAAGTCCAAATTATGTCATCTTTGAAAATAATTCTTTTTCGATACAAGATATATATTAAGTGGATTGGTTAGTCCCCTTTCGTAATACATGATATTTTTATGGGCAACTTTCATATATGACAAATAAAAAAATTATTTTTGTATGCTATAGCAAAGTTTGCATAATTGCGCTCCATAGCAAACATAGGAACTGTATAATTCGCTATACATATACAGTTGAAGCAAATTGTATAAAACGAGAAAGAGAAAGACACTTGGGCAGAAACTGTATAAAAACAAAGTGTATAAAATGAATTGTATTATTATAAGTGTATAGAACGATTATATACAATTTGAATTTGTATAAAATGAGAAAGAGAGAAAGACAAAAGAGACTTGACAAGGAATATACAATTGAATCGAATTGTATAAAACGAGAAAGAGAGAAATTAGATACAATTTGAAAATTGTATAAAATGAGAAAGAGAGAAAGGAAAAAGAAACTGGGCATGGGAGTATTTTTATTGTACAATTATAAGTGTATAGAACGAAAATATATGTACTTGCATGTGTATATACAATTTTCTCACGCTTTATACAAACAGAAACGCAATTTATACATTCACTTCTGTTTGTATAAGTGAGAAAGGCGAGGGTGACAAGCGAGATTTGGGATAGTGGCGAGCGAGATCTGGAAGAGGAGAGAGAGGGGAACAAGAATATATGTATACAATTTCCTCTGCTTTATACAATTAGAAACAATTTTTATACACTTGTGTTTGTATAAAAAGTGAGGAAGCGAGCGAGAGATTGGAGGAGAGTGGCGAGCGAGATATTTGGGAGAGAGACGCCTGGCAATTTTTTGCAAACGTTTGCTATGGAGCACAATTAAATCAAACCGTAGTTACTTTATTTATTTTAGGTTATTACTTTGCTATTATATACAATTTTCCCTATTTTTATTAGGTGGATTGATTAATCCACTTCTGTAATACATGATATTTCATTATATATATAACATTAACTATGTGTTCTCGTGTTACTTTGATATTCTTATGCTAGTTTAATTAGAAGATAGTCATCAAGAATATTTTTCAAACTTCTAGGATGCATCAAGATACTTTGTCTAAATAAGTTGATTATGCATAGTATTAACATTTTCACTCAACCTACTATGCTAGGTTTGTTTCTCTACTTCCAACAGAGTCACATCGCCTGCAATTTCACCTTTGCCTAAAGTGACATCCAACTTAAAATATTCTTCAACATTTTGAAAATAAAGATATACCTCGTATTAATTACCCTCTTTGATGAAGTTTGATCTGTCATAAAACATTTTATATCTCTTGATAGGTTCTATCCCATAATTCTAACAAGGGAAAAGGGTTAAAAATATCATTAAACCATTTGAAAAATTTATATTTACCTTTAAATCATAATTCGGCTCAAAATTATCCTTACAGTCAAACTATTGGGTCAAAAATGTCCTTCTTATTAACGGAAGTTGGTAAATGTCATGTGAATGTCATATTGCACGCCAATAGGATTCAACTGTCATATAGACTAAATCCTAACGATCATGTTTTGAAATAATAAACATATAATCTATTTCGAATAATTTAAGGATATTTTTACCCTTTTCTATCTTAACAATAACTAAAATTGTAAAAGAAAAATTTGATACATGGTCTTGAAATATGTTTGTACCATGCGACTAATTGGGAAAAGTAATACTATAAGTAGTAAATGGCCATTAAAATAAACGTATAATTACACATTATAATTATTTTAAAGTATAGTCTGAATAGTAAATAAAGAACATATATTTTGCTATATTATATATTTATATTAAATGAGAAAATTTTATGAAATAATAAATTATTAGTTTAAACTAAATGTTATAATCATAGTTTATTTTATTTGTAATTTTGGTATAAAATGTGTTTGTGATTGTATAAACTGAGAGAAAAATGTGTATAAATATATAGATACATGTATTTTCGTCTTATACACTTATAATTATATAAATACAGATCTTATTATACAAATTATGTTGTATAATATCTAGCGAATTATACAAATTAAAAGGTCCATAAGAAATATAAAATTAACTATAAAACACAATTATACAGACTATAGCTATTACATATAAATATAATTTTTATATTTATTATATGTGAAAGTTTCTTTTTAAAATTACCTACGAATACATACATATTATGATAAAATTAGAGTTGATAAATTTGACCCATAATGTGTAAGCTGCCGGACCGGTCCAAACTTAAATAGGTTGGGTCCATGGAATTTTTTGTCCGGGTCAATTTGGGTTATTCTCGGGTCAAAATAACAAACCTTGAAGTTCTCAACTGGCACATTATTATTATTATTATAATTATTATTTTTATTATTATTATTATTATTATTATTATTTGCAGAAATGGAAAAGGCAAAGTTGGGGAATATTCCAATTATAGTCTTCTAGAATTTTTCCTTTCAATTAATTTGTTGTTTTTTTGGATTTTTCTTTTTTCCAAATCAACTCATTTTCTTTAATTAAAGAAAATGACTTTCCTTCAAAAATTAAGGAAAACATTTTTCAAAACTCTCCCTTATTTCAAATTACATTTTTTTTTTTTGAAAAAAACATCAATTTTAAAAAGATATTTTCAATTTCAAAATTTTATTTTTCACCCGATCCCTGACCCCCCTCCCACCCACCACCGGCCAA
This sequence comes from Solanum lycopersicoides, assembly GCA_022817965.1. Lineage (NCBI taxonomy): Eukaryota > Viridiplantae > Streptophyta > Magnoliopsida > Solanales > Solanaceae > Solanum > Solanum lycopersicoides. The sequence goes on from CM040618.1 coordinate 111,382,411, forward strand.
CCCCAACCCCAACCCCAACCTCTACCCCTCCCCAAAGAATTAATTTTGCTTTTTAAAAATATTTTCAACTTCAAATTTTTATTTTTAAACTCCTACCCCCCACCCAAACCCCAAAAAATTAATTTTGGTTTTCTAAAAATACTATCAACTTCAAATTTTCATTTTTTCACTCCTACCCCCTGCCCCTGCCCCCTGCCCCTGCCCCTGCCCCCTGCCCCCACCCACTACGACCCCCCCCCAAAAAAAAGTAATAATTTTGTTTTTAAAAAATATTTTCAATTTCATAAATTATTTTTTACTCTAGTAAAAATAAAAGATGTCTCTCAAAAATATTTTTCATTCATAAATCAAAATTAAAAATCATTTTCGAAAAATATTTTCTACTCATCAACCAAACATGAGAAAATAAGTCCAAAATCTACTTATTTTCCAGGAAAACATTTTCCATAAAAAACATTTTCCTCCATACCAAACACACCCTTAGTAACAAAAGATTTCATACTGTGCATGAGCACAATATTTGTTTGTAAATTAATTTTTTATATATTAATTATAAATGAATAGTATTAATATTGATAATTTTTAACTCATGTAGTAAATAATTTTTAAAATCTAGTTTTGCTCTTTTTTCTCTTCAGAGAATAACCCCAAAAAAGAAAATTTTAATTAATCTAGACAAGAAGATTTTTGCATATTATTAGTAATATGTATTTCATAGGTTTGGGTATGGCAGATGTAATAATACATAGAAGAAGAAATCAAGTAATTAGGTTTTTTAATGAGGTATGTGTTATAGTGTAAAATATAATTCATACTTGAGTCAATTGAGTTTATAATTATTATCTAACCCATGTTAATCTAATTTGTTTTGATTTAATTAAATTTCTGGCATATCACGTCTTGAACTATTTTCACCTATTTAAATTTGATTTCATCTGCCTATTCGTTACTTAATAAAAAGTATACTTTATTTATTATTTTTAAAGATGACAAATTCCCCTTGAACTTGGCGTCAATATTTACTTTAGTTTTTAACTATACGGCGTTTAAATATTCCCTTTTAACAATTTTGAAGTAATCAAATGGCTGACGTGGCAAAATGAGTGTATTCACTCTCCTAAAGGCGTGCGAAAACATAAAAATAAAAAAAACGAATGGTTATATCATATACATGTCATTCTTTTATTGCCAATATATAACTAATAGTTTTTAATTTTTTTATAAATTAAATTTATAAAAAATGTGAAATTTCTTGTTTAAAAGTAAATGAAATTTGTGTGTTCAATATTTTTTAAGAAAATAAATAATCTTTTTGTTTTTTCTTTATTTTGTTGTCTTCCCTAAATGTTTTCTTTTCCATTTAAATACTTCTTATACCTTTCTTCTTTCATGTATGTCATATTTCCTTCAAGTTCATCTCTCACCTCACTAGTCATTGATCAATCCACAAAATTCAACACCTAATTGAATATAAATTTCTTGAATTTTAAGTGACCCATTTTGAATTATATATGAAAAAAAAGAAGATGGGTCTATCAATTTTCTTATACAACCTTCAATTTTCATTTGAGTTGTTAAGAAAAAAATACTTTAAGAAAATATCATTCTGTAATGACAAATTTGTAGGAGAGAATGGGTGAAAGAAGGTGAGACAATTTTTTATTTAAAATGCGTTTTAAATTAATTGATTAGTGTAATGTATTTTTAAAAAATGTTTTAAGAAAAAGGGTGAAAAAAATAAAAATAAAAATAATGACGTGGTGCTTACGTGGCAGTAACGTGGTGCTTACATGACTATGATGTGGTAGGTGAGAGTGGTATTCTACTCTCAGGATTGTATTTAATTCACTTCAAAGATGTTAAGAGGTATTTAAACGCCCATATAGTTACAATACTAAAGTAAATTTTGACGCCAAGTTCAGAAGGGATTTGATGTATTTTCTCTTTTAAAAAAGGCTAAAGTTATTTGTGGCCTTTTAAAGTTGTTCGCAAATTCACTTAGGCACCTTAACTAGAAGTTGTACCTATTAAATTCTTCTACCATTCAAAACATGTACCTATTAAATACTTTGTGGTGACATGGCATCATGTGTGTAATACACATCCAAAAAGGCGAGTGAAGCCAAATGTTTTTTACCGACGATCAAAATTAGACATGTCAACATTAGAAAAATCATAATTTCTATTTAAAAATTATTAAATCTACACCTGCATCCTTTTTTTTTTCCAATCCAACATACTCATTAGCCTTCGCCATCATACTCGACACCCATCTACTCGTACTCCTGCATTCTTCTTTTTTCTAGCATGATCCCTTCATCATCATTATCGTCGTTGTTTTCTTTATCAGAAAAGTATTAGTTAAAGAGATAAAAATCAAATTGAGTAAAAATAATTTCGACGAAATTTCATTTTTATTATAAGACTAATATGAATCTGAAATTATTTTTTTTGAAATCGTTAAAGAATTCAAATTCTAAAGAACCCACAACATTGAAGAAGAAAAAAAATCAACAAATCATGATTATTATTCGAAAAAAGGAATGAGATTGAGAAAAATGACAACTACAATATTGAATTAAAATAAAGGTGAGGACGTAGGTGTACGGTTATCGTAGCATGCGATTTTAGCCGGAGTCCCTGTGTGTTTTCCAGTGAAGAAGAAAATGAGGAAGAAAGGAAGTCGGGGGTGGTCGTTTTGACGAAGAAGAAAAGGCAGAGAAGAGTTTTTTTTTTTTTGGATGAAAATAAATTTTTATTTTATATTATTTTATTTTTTAATGTACATTTCAATTATTACTATGTCGCACAATGTCACATGTTTTTTTTGATTAGTCATATGTTACACACAATTTATATTTTTAATTCACATAAAATGTTTAATAGATATTTTTTTAATTATCAAAAGTGTTCAATAGAAACCGCCTAAGATGAAATAGAGAGACAATTTTAAATAACTACATGACTTAAATCTTTTAAAATGCATATTCCATTATTACTCATGATGATGTTATTTTGTAATGATTTGTGGTGAAGTAGTAATTGAATTTGGGCCCGTGCAGTACATGGGCCAAAATTTATCCTATCCTGGACTAGTGGTCCCAGATTAGAACTTTCTGAATTTTGGATAGTGGAATTTCGAGGAGGAATTTCATAAATGGCGGGACTACTATTCCATTTAGAAAGTGAATAAATAATGACCATTTATTTGAATAAAAAGACGATGACTTCTATTATTGGCGAGCGATCTCCTCTGCACTTATGATTTGTGTTGAACTAATTTTTGAATTTGGGCCTTTACATGGGCCAATAATTCTATCCTATCATGGGATAGTGGTCCCGTATTAGGACTTTATGGAATTTGGATAGTGAAATTTTGGGGAGGGATTTTCATAAATGGTGGGACTACTATCTCACGAAGAAAGTAGATAAATAATAGCCGCTTATTTGAGTAAAAAGTCGGTCGCTTTTATTATTGTGAATAGTCTCATTAATTTATAAAGTTTCGATCAATATATATATATATATATATATACTAGATATTATATGTCCGCGCCAGCACAGACTCAACGTATGTTAGTTTTTTTCTTTCCAATTTATGTGACACAAATGAAATTTGAAAAGGTGAACTAATTTTTTAATGTGTTTTCTAAAAAAATATTTTAAATTGTTAATTTATAAAGTACCTTTTATGTTATTTTCAAATAATATATGTTACTCTATTTGTTTTATTTTATGTGATACAAGTGATTTTAGGAAAGTAAACAAAATTTCTTATATGATTATCACATATTTTTAGTTGTCATTTTACTGCGATTCATAGTACTTTTTAGTTCTTACGTTATTTTCAAACAATATATGCAACTTTTTTTGTTTCGATAAAAATAAGGGAGTCAACCAAATTTCATTATGTTTTTTAACTATGTTTTTCTAAAAATATCTTAAATTGTTACATTGCGTTTTTAAGCTTCTTTTTTATGTAATTTTCATATATATATCAAATTAGAAATTAAAACGAAGAATTAAAGTTTTCAAATCATTATATTTCTATATTAAAATGTTCAGATCTTTAAAACTCCACATATATATATGCACAAATTAATATAAGGAAGCCAAACAATTGTTTTTAAAAAAAATAATAATATATGAAAGCTCATTTCAATAATAACACACATATATTTCATTTTTTAATACATGACTCCCTCCTTTTTTTATTTTATATGAACTTATTTTTCAATTCATTTCAAAAAGAAAATAACTTTTGAATTTTAATTTTTTTATATAGCATATTAAAGATCACAAAATTAAAAAATATTTCAATACACAAAATTTAATATACATATAAATTTTAATTTTAATTTTGATTGGTTCCACCTAATATTATACTTGATGTATAATTATCAAGAGCTAAGGGTGATCATTATTTATTAACTTTCATATAATAAATAGATATCACAATAACTTATAAAAAAAATAAAGAAATAACAAAAATGAGGTAATACTAATAATAACACCTAAAGATGTTTCTAGAACTATTTAATTTTTTTGTCATCATTCTTGGTAGATTTTTGCTTGCATGATTTACATTTTTACCTTTGATCATCATTCACTTCATATGTAGAAAGATGTTTCTAAAATTATTTTTTCTCGATAGATTTTTGTTAGAATGAAATTACATTTTTATTCTTGGTCATCTTTAATACAAATATATCATCCTATTCATTTTTATTTGTAAATTTACTTTTAACATCTTTTTCTTTAATTTCAATCTAATGTATATTATTAATTTTATCACACTAATTTATTTTCAAGTATATTAATTAGAGCCAAAATAAAGATTGAAATAATTAATTCATGATATTTTTATATAAAAAGTAGATTTTTTTATAAGCATAATGAATAGAAAAAATATTAAGAATTAAATTAAAGTAATAATGAAATAGATATCACAGTAAATCACAAAAGAAATAAAAAGGAAATGAAGTAATAACAAAATAAGATAATGGTAATAACAATAACTAAGATATTTCTAAAACTATTTCATTTTTTTGTTATCATTTTTGGTAGATTTTTATTAGCGTGAAATTATATTTTTCCCTTGATCATTATTCACTTCATATATAAAAAAAATAATTCTAGAATTATTTATTATCTTTCTTCATAAATTTTTATTAGAGCAAAATTATATTTTTAACGTCGATTGTCCTCCAATTTCACTCTTCTATATAATAAAAATATATACACTTTGATTGATTACATAAGTCAACTTTCAACAATTTGATTGAAATAGTGAGTTAATAGTTTAACTTCAGATATTTTAATGTAAGCCTTACTAAGGTTTAATATTAAATAATTTGGATCTAATATTATTTAATATAAAAATATTATTTTCCGAAGAAGTATCAAGAAAAATGATACTAACTCTTAATGTTTATTCTGTACAAATAAGCCTATATTTACTATTTAATAGTGTCGTATATCTGAAAAATAGAATTCATTTTTGCCAATTTTATTAGTTATGACTCCCTCTCAGTAATATGACATTTACGAAAAACTTTTTGAATATATATATATATATATATTTATTAAGCACAAGTTAAAACTTTTTTCTCGTCAAACATTAATTTTTATTCTCTAATATATATTTTCAAAAGACACTTGCAATAAAAGAAAAAAGAATGTCAAAATAAAATAATCTCGACAGCTTAACCAAATATGCTTTTAATTGAATTAAAGAAATAATATTCTGGAGCTCTTTTTTTTGTTTGTTTGTTTGTGTTACACAAATAATTTGAAGGACCAATTATTGATTTCTTATTTGGTAAAGGAAGACAAAAAATTATTCCAGCCAATGAACAGATCATTTTTATTTTTATTTTTGGATTTTAGTTCTACTATTATGGTGTCTACATTAGGTTTTGTTATCGAGTTTTTTTTTTTTATTGTTGTTGAACTTTTCATCCTTTTTTTCATATAAACATCAGGAATGAGATTGTGCTGCTTGAAAGAGCATTTTGGCCATTTAATTTATATTAACCCTTTTCATTGGCTACTTGCATATAATTGTTACTATATATTTTATACGATTGGGGCATGCAACTTAATATTCAGGGGTCCTACCATTGAGTCATCTATATTTAATTGTTATTGAGGGGTTCAAAATATATACATCCACAAAAATACATAAAATTTACCTTATATATATCGTATATTTTTTACCGAGGGTGTTCGGGTGAACATCCTGAACCCAATGTGGATCCGCCCCTGAGTGGCACAACAATTTTTTTTATCGAAGGTGTCCAAATTTTAAGATGACCCATGGCAGTCGACATAAGAGGCCGGATGAGACATACTTGTTGTTAGTAGAAATTTAGAAATCTACGATCAAATGAAAGAGAATCGTCAATATTTGTAATATATAGAAAACTTTTTGTTAAGAAAATTTTATAAAATTTGAATTTTCAACTTTAAGATTTGTTTGGTAATATTTTAAATAAAAAATATATTGTAAAAAATAATTATTTATTTTTATATAATTTCTGAAAGTTATTTATCAAGAATTTCTTAGATAAGAAAATAAGAGTTAAAACGTTACTTTATTTGATAAAAGATGGTCTCGACTCATCCTTCATTTAATTTTTTAGTTTGAAAAATATAATGTGCGGATGAAAAATCAAAATGGGAATTGATACCGCGACAAACAACATAAGCATGACCACTTTTACCGTTAGGCCGTGACTCTCAGATTTATTAGTGTCACGCCTCTTCTTTTTTTTTCTCAAAAATTTGATTTGATTTTATTATTTTGAAAGAAAAGAGTTTTTTCAATTAAAGTAACGTTTTGTAAAGGGATAATTATTGTTCAAAGTCACTACTTAGAATTGAGTTTTGATATTTCAAGTCACCTTATTTAAATCCCTAATCAAAAGAAAATTTGGCTCTATTTTTATTAGTCCGCGAACTAAAAATTTGATAAAAAATTTTGTTGACCGAGTGGGAATGTGTTAGGCACCCCTCGAACCCCGTGATTCTAGCACGGTCGCTTGATTGACTTTGGTATGACTTGACTTAATTTTGAATAATATATTATTTAACTTAATAATAAAAATATCTTTTACTTTATTATCTCATTTATTTTAAAACTATTAAAATTATATTATTTATTTTAAATCTATTAAAAATTGTTTTATTATTTTTGGTGTGTGTTCATTAATTCTAAATCTGAAACACTCATATTTGTTTATTTATTTATCTATTTATTATTTTATTTATTTATTTATTTATTTATTTTTACATTTTTTTATATTTTTTTATGTTATATATATATATATATATATATATATCGTTTTGTTCTTTTTTTTTATTGTTATTTTATTATTATTTACAAATTTTTTTTTTCTTCTTATTTATTATTTCAATAATTTTGTCATTTTTTCTTTTTGTACCTTTTTTTATTCTTTTCTTTATCTTATTTTATTTTCATTCTACTTCTTCCTTTTTATTTATTTATTTTGATTATTTTTTCCTTTTTCGTTTTTATTTTCATTTTTACTGTTTCTTTCACTTTTTTTTCTGTTTTAATTCTTTTGTCATGTTTTTTTTTTAAAAAAAATTCAATGCTTTCTTCTTTTTTTATTTTTTAATTCTTTTGTTCTTTTATATAATTTCTCAAATTTTACTTTTTTATTATTATTAGAATTATTAGTTTAATAATAATAATAATAATAATAATAATAATAATATAATAATATTAATAATATATTATCACTAATTTATCATGAATCTCTAGATGCAATTTATTTCTCCTTTTAATTAACAATTCTACTTAGATATATATATATTTTTAAAATCATTTATTAATAATTTTATATCCTGAT
>CM040618.1:111391287-111419401 GCA_022817965.1 Solanum lycopersicoides
GATCCCCTCTAATATATTTTTCTCAATTTTCCTACTATAGTTGTTTAAAATGGTACCACCTCAGTAGGAAAAAAAATTGTTAATTCATTTCATTTATATTGAAAAATGTAAAGGCTAAACACATAATGGGTTGTGTAAATTAGTCATAATTTTTTTTTTAATTTGATACATTAACTAAGATATTAGAAAACAAAGAGTCATGGACTAAAGACATAAATTTAGAGGTTTTTGTAATAAAATAGTCATAAGTAGCAAATCTTTATTTATAAAAGAAACATAATAATATTTGATTCATTGATATCTTTGATATAATTATAAGAATCCAGAAAGTTCGACTAATCTTTTCGCAAATTACGAAGATTTCATAATTATGAAGAGAAAAAAATACAACTCAACTCATGTTGAGACTAAAGTTGAATGGCTAAACTCCAATCAAAATATACTGATTGTCATACGTTTGTGAGTGCTGATGCTCCATCATGTTACATTAAAATTAGGGGCGAAAACAAAAATCACATATTTTTAAGTTAACATTATCATTTGTTCTTTATAAGTTTATAATTACAGAAATCCCTTAAACTAATATAATAACATAAACGTTGATATATCAATCTGATGCGTGAGATACATTAATCGTTAAGTAAGATACATTACATTTTATACATGATACACTAATCTGATGTACATTTTATACATGATATACTAATATGCTGCGCGAGATACATTAATCTGATGCGCAAAAATGAGAAATTTTAGGAATTTGTAAAACTAATAGGGGATAATGTAATAATAAAACTTAAATGTGAGCATATTAGACTATTCCTTAATTTCATACAAGTACTTATAAATCTTTTTATATTTAAAATAATAAAAATTATTAAGTAGAAGAAATCATCAACTATATTTGGCATGATGCATAATTAAAGTAAGTTATATCATAATATCACGCTCCAATTCGATTTCTCTCCCAAAATGGTATGAGAATCAAATCTTGATCCTAATGACACAAACATAAATACTACCATTTTCTAACTCTGTTTTTCAATATTAACAATATAGAACCATGGGAAAATTTACTTTCTTCTTCCTTCTTTTTACCCTGTTTTTGTCCAATTTTGTTGCTTCAAGCCTTGGAAAGAAGCAAGGTGATGTTCTTAGCAAATTTTACAAGGCCAAGCAAAAGAATTCACCCTTTCGCAAGAGTTATTTTAACGATAAAAATGTAGAATTAGACAAAGTTATTCTTCCACAAGAGGGATTAAAAGCAAAAGATTGGATCAATAAATTGCCTGGACAACCACCAGTAAAGTTTCAACAATATGGTGGTTATGTTACTGTCAATCAATCAGCTGGTCGTGCTCTGTATTATTACTTAACTGAAGCTGAGAATTCCGAGGCATTGCCGTTGCTTCTTTGGCTTAATGGAGGTATATATATACATACAATATTTATCTATATTCAATTCTTGTCATACTATATAGTTTTGATATGACATATTTTTCATTCTACAGGTCCTGGTTGTTCTTCTATGGCATATGGGGCAATGGAGGAACTTGGACCATTTAGAGTTAACAGTGATGGAAAAACATTACACAGGAATAGTTATGCGTGGAACCGGGGTAATTAAACAAAATAATTCCATTTTATATGAAATTTCAGTTAATATTTGGTAATTATTATTCTCAAACTGTGAGTAATAATTAGTTCTCCTATTGAATTAGCTGCCAATGTGTTGTTCTTGGAGTCACCTGCTGGAGTAGGATTTTCATATACAAATACAAGCAGTGATTTCAATACAACTGGAGATAGTAGAACTGCTAATGATAATGTTGTGTTTTTACTCAATTGGCTCGAGAGATTTCCCGAGTATAAGAACAGAGATTTTTACATTTCTGGTGAGAGTTACGCGGGGCATTATGTACCTCAGTTGGCTCATGAAATTCTTAAGCATAACAAGCAAGCGAACAAGACTCTTATCAATCTTAAAGGAATAATTGTAAGTGATATCTCTAATTTAACCCGTCTGTTACAACTTGTTAACTTACACTGACAAAATTAACTATAAATTGCAGATTGGGAATGCAGTGATCAATGATGATACAGACATTATAGGAATGTATGAGTACTTTACATCTCATGCACTGATTTCAGATGAAACTTATCATGACATCCAGAATAGTTGTTTCGTTGAAAACTACAACGAGAGCAAGTGCAATAGTGCTATTGCAATTTCAGACAACAATATCAACCATCTTGACATCTACAACATTTATTTTCCTCTTTGTAAGAATGGAAATCTTACGAAATACCCAAAAATACCGCCAGTAAGTGTGAAAAATATGCACATTCTATCATGTACAGTAAAAAGCAATGCACTGACATTGACATTGATATATGGTTTATTTTTTATGCAGCCATTGCAGATTGATCCCTGCTCGGCCGATTACATTTATGCTTACCTGAACAGGCGGGATGTTCAAGATGCACTTCATGCCAATGTTACCAACATCAATTATGCATGGGAATCTTGCAGGTTATTAGCACTCCAACACAAAAATACAAACATGTTCAATTTCTGAATGCTCATAATTCTTTTCTATTTCAGCAATTCACTCTTTTACAATTGGAAAGACAGCCCGGTGACTATCGTTCCTCTCCTCAGAGAGTCTTTGGCAAATGGTGTTCGTGTGTGGATTTTTAGGTAATTTTGTTCCTTATTACAGTAGTACCTTTTTAACATTCTGATCAATCTTATCACAAAATGTGTTTAATTTGTACTTGCAGTGGTGATACAGATGGAAGGGTGCCTGTAACTTCTTCAAAGAGATCTATACAAGCAATGAACCTTACAGTTGATCAACCTTGGCGCTCTTGGTTAAATGGAGGAGAGGTAAAATTGCTCGTCAAACAACTAACTATTGCTCACCATAAAACTTGATTCAATCTTTTAACTTGTTGAAATTAATAATTATATGTTGCAGGTTGGAGGATACGTTGAGACTTATAAAGGAGGTCTAACATTTGCAACAGTAAGAGGCGCGGGACATGAAGTTCCAAGTTACCAACCTGCTAGAGCCCTTTCCCTCATTTCTCATTTCCTGTCTGGCACATTACCCCCTGGAGATCATTAATCTAGCACATCCTTTGTTTGTGTAATTAAGAATCATTTTTACGAACTTTCTTAGACAAATTAAAGCTTAATACAACATAATGTGATCAATTGATCTATCTTTTGAATTATCGAAGTTCTGAATATTGTCACGCTTAATATATCGAAGACGATATCAAATGTTTAGCAATATCAGGGCAAATGTCATAGTCAGTATTGAACTATAAACTGAAAAATGAACTACAAATGATACACTCTACTAATATAATGAGAAGATGGAATAATAAATTGAGTCTAATCAACACTTTTTGAAGGTTGGAGGAAAATCTCAATGGTTAGGATTCAAATTAGAATGTTTGAATATCAAACTTGGACTTCATTTCAATCAATTTTGAGGCAAAAACATGTTGGTAGAACTTTTTAGAAGTTTGAATTGTGAACAATTTGTTCCTAAGTGACGACACAATAAGGTCCTTAAAATCCGACAAATCTCGTGGAGAAAAGCTCACCAACTCAAGTCTAACAGTCATGAAGCCACAAGGCAAGCCTTTTGGCGATCGACGGGGAATTCAACTCTAACTTTTGATCTAGAAGTTAATTTTGTTCAACTTATTTACATGAGATTAAAATTATTTTTATTTTCTTGGTAAAATGAGATCAAAAAGTTCAAATAGCAACTTGAAATAATCTTATACATAATTGCGATGTTAAAAAATATATGAGTTTAATCACTCCGAAATCAATTTTATGCTTATGCAATTCAAGTTGTAAAAATTTGTGTAAAAATTTAATATTTTTAAAAGATAAATTAATTTTGACTTATCAAATCAAACTTTCAATTCTTAAAATTTGATGTGTATTACATAAAGCTACAAATATATATGTTCAGAACTAAAAATAACATTTCTTAAAATTTAAACTACGAATTTTCATTTTTAGTAATATTTTTAATCAGTCGATTTAAAATTTATGAGATTTCGAATACTAAAGTTGTAAAGCGTGGCTACATCTTAAATAGTAATGTGAAAATTGGCTAGGGAATGAAATTACTTGTAAAATAAATGAAAATACAAAAGCTCCGTCTCTGCCCACACAACCGGATATAACGAAAATGGACCCCAGGGCAGTGGCGCCAAAACTCCGGCAGCCATCCACGGCGGGCACGGCAACCGTGAAGAACAAAAAGAAGAAGACAACAGCAGAAGCCCTCAGCCATGATGTTCTCTGCATCATCTTCTCCTTTCTCGACTTAGTCCAGCTCATTCGCTGCTCCGCCGTTTCTACTTCTTGGTACGACGTCAAATTTTGTTATCTGATGTCTTTCTTAAGCCAATTACTGACTGACTTGCTTATTTTGCCCTTGCTTTGTCCTCTGAAGGAGTAAAGCTGTCAACAAATTGAAGTTACATCAAACAGAATACTTCAAGCAGCAGCATAGTGGTCCTAATGGCCTCATTGACGCATCTTTTTCTCAGAGATCATTGAGTGAACAAGCGGAGCAGCTGGCTATGGAACAACACAGATTGGCATTACAAAGGGGCCCTGCTAATGTTATTCAGTGGAAAGGTCATTCAGTAGGGTAAGCATTAAGATACCATTTCGATTAGTTTTTCTTCTTTTCCACTGCAAACTTAAATTATGCTGATTCGTGATTTATACTATGATCAACTATTTGGATATCTCATGGATTTATTGCTTATTAGGGATATTTTGGAGTTACATATCAGACTGGAACAGTTACCCACCTTAATAAAAAAAAATTACTCAAACTATCATGTACCTTTTTAAAAAGAAATTTTCAGACTGCAATGATCCTCACTTGGTACAAAGACATAGCTAGAAGTTTTGACCTGTAAGCTTTAGGTTGAGAGCTAAAATGAAGAACATCTAACCTTCGGGGTGGCCCAGTGGTTTGAGCTTGGGACTTCCATGTTGGAGGTCTCAAGTTCGAAACCCCTTGCCAGCGAAAGCAAGGGGTTTGTCTTCTGGGTCGAGCTCGTCGCACCAGGCTTGCCTAGTGTGGGTTACCTCTCCTATGTGGTTTGCAAACTATTGCATAGGAGCGGGGGTATGCACACCCAAAGGGTAACGGGTGCGGGTTTCCGTTGTCATAAAAAAAAATTAAAATGAAGAACATCTTAGGAAACTTCAGCTTGAGGATAATGTGTTTCTCTTCCCCTAGTCTTTATAAGCAGCTTCTTTAGCTTTACTTATAAATCATAAAGATTCTTTAACGTGAAAATCTTGCACTAAAAATCTACCTCCGTAGCTTTGCTTTTGTTATCATGGAATCAATCAGTTTATCATTCTTTAGATTCAGTATCATATGACATAGCATTTGGCTTCTAATATTTGTTAGTGACTTAAAAGTCGATCTCAGTCACTGTAAATTTCATCACATACATTATATCCTCTCCGTTTTGGCTGAGTCCACTGTCCTAACTCCCATTGCCATATTAGGTTGACTTCCTAGATATAAGCCGAATCTTCAAATAGAAGAAGATGTTTCCTTCTAATCACCCTAATAGAGATTTTTTAATATAAGCAGTTCAACCCTTCTAGTGCACTAACCTATTTTCTTCCAATATTAAAGTGATATTCGTATCTCAAATATATGGGATGAACTTGCCCCTAATATACAAGATAAAATTATTGAAGGATATGGAAAGATGAGGGAAAACTCATAAGAGTCTGCAGCTAGTTCCTTTTCTCTCTCTTTTTTTTCTCTTGGGGTCTAATCATTCTCCATCACACTTCCCAGAAATACCAAATGAACTTCAATTTCCTTCTGATCAACATAAGGTTCACAAAGATTTTGAAAATTCCACCATAATAATAACTGTTTCTAACTTGGCTTTAAACCTACATATTGTGCATTTTATATGGTTTTTTCTCTAACTTCAATTTCTACTAGGGTAAATCAGTGCAGAATGAAGATGGGAAAAGTCCTTACCGGTGTGGGTGACAAGGTAGGGTCGCTTTTTACTATTAAGAATTACAAGAGTTAAAATTTCTTACTGGTTTCTTTCCTTTAGCTGGAAAGTGCAAAATCTTATTATATTACCTACTAGGAAAATCATGTATGTTATCCACAGTAAGTTCTATGAGATAAATTTTGAACCTTTCTCAATGATTAGAACTTGTTGACGTGGGAAGCATAATGATGATACCATGCTTCTGGTTGGATTAACCCAAATGCTTAATTATGATAAGTTCTGCACTCATAGTTTATACATGAGATTTACTGTAATAATACATGTGAAAGTATGATTTCATTAGACCGCCTCTCTTCATTTCATCAAATCCTCATCCTAATATGCCCTCCATGATTTCTCCTTTTCCAAGATACTTAAATTCTGCAGTTGAAATTAATTTGAATTTCTGACAAAAGAAACCTGTATCATGCATAATGCTTGTTTCATCAGCATTTCTTAGATTCCCCATATTTGTTATGTTTGGTTGACAGAGTCCCATAGATTTTCTTTGGGCTTTTGTTGTCTATCAATCATCATGGCAAAGAAGGCTTTATGATAAAGCCAGTGCACAATGTGTGGGCTGAGCAGCCTGGGAGCGCCGCTGGTGCTAGGTGGAAAGACATTCTTGTGCCTAATAAGTGAAGAAGGTTGTTGTCTGTTGGTTTTGTAGAATAATACAGTTATACATCCTTGATCATCTTTCCTTTTTAATTTCTCTGAAATATGGTGTAGGTATTTCTCTTTCTCGAGTTTATTATGAATTTGCTATCTTTGACAAGTGTCATAGTTTCTCTGAAGTACTACCACATCAGTTGCTATTGTGTATCATGTTATTCATTACTTGTATATTTTCCCCCGGATAATATTGCTATTCATGAATCATGACTCTTCTGCTATTGGCCACATGTCTCTGCATGCCTTGTTTACAGAAAAAAGGACACATTTTTTAAGTTACATTTTACACTCCTTATGATCCAGGTCATGCGTCTCTGGTCGGCAGAAAACTGCAAATGTTTGGATGAATATTTCCTTGTCGATAAAGCCCCTTTAATTGATTTTGATTTTGACGAGGGCAAGGTGAGTTCAATACTTTACATTTTATTGTATCTTGTATGGTAAGATTAGTTATATTAATAACACTTTGATCATGTATTACTAATTTTATATTCCTTATTTAATTTATTGTAAGTTGTGCACTTCTTCACTTCAAACTTCAAAGAACTGTTTGCATCACTACATGCTTTTCATTTCAAACCCTATGGATCTCGTCACTTTTTCCCCTAAGCTTTAAGTTTTTAAAAGTACTCACAATAAGAGGATGAGGAGTGAAGGAGTAGAACAGGATGTCCTCATTAGACAGCAACATGAGATGTAAGACTAAGAAGTATGAGCTAATCCTGTGAGGTCAATTAACACTATCACTGAAAACAATCATTTTACCACTGCAATGCCGAGAAAAGGAGGAACTATTATTTTCAATCTAAAAAATTGTATGCATTTGGTTTGGTATTCTCTAGCAGTTTTTCAAACTAAAATTGTATGCAGAGGATGAAGACTGTCTTCCTCTATAAGTTGTAACACTTTTGAAGGGGAGCTACACTTTTGTTGTAGTATACATGTGGATGTATAAACTAAAATTACCAGTTTCAAACAAAAAAAACTCATTGCTACATTTGCTCATTTTACAACAATGACAGGATGAAGTTATTTTTTTGGCCTCATTAAACAGGTCTAACATACACTTTGTGAATGATATTGGAAATGTTATTGTACAGGTTGTTGGTTTGGTTGGCACCCGTATATGCATCTGGAATCGTACAGAGGCAAGAAACGTATTTTCCTCACGAGAGAACTTATTTACTAAGGCCCTCTGTATGCGGTGTGTGACCTCTTTGTTGTTCATCTTTTTTTCGAAATTTCCATCAGTAATGTGGGAAGAAGCAATTTCAATGTCGTAGTCATGTTCTTTAATCATTGACTTACAGTATCTGACTGTTCTAGTTTTGGTTAAGATCTCTGTGTCGTCCATATAAAGAAGTATCAAAACTATCTTAAATGAAGAAAGTAGTTTTAACTTTTTTTGGGACTTCATGCGATTAATGGTGCTAAAGGGACACCCTCTCGGACGCCCTTGATATTGAGATAAAGCTTGTGAGAAGATAAGTATGCATGTGTAAAGTTTTGAATTACTTGATGGTCTCTGTTCTGTTAACTGTCATAGCTCCATATTTGAAAATCTGTGCTGCTTATGTGGTCTATCTTAGAGCTTATGATGCTTCTTTTGTAGTTTGCTGATAGTAATTTCGTTGCTTCTTTCCAGTTATGTAGACCCTGAAGCTGTGATTGGATGTGAGGATGGGAAGGTTCGTGTATTTGACCTATACAGCAGAAAGTGTACCCAAATAATAAAGTATGATTCGGTTTCACTACTTACTTTGCATGCTTTGTGCATTAGTTGAGAAAGAGGTTGAAATGATTTTCTCCTGGATCATTACCTATCTTGCACAATCATGCACATAGACGATAAGCTGTTTTTAATCATTGCGTCTTTTGCTCACGTGCACATAGACAATAAGCTGTTTTGTGACGATAATCTAAATCATAATCGCTTTAATAGCTAATACGGAATTAATGCTTCTCTCTGGTAATCCCTCAGCCAGCACACACAACCCCCCCCCCAAACCTCTTTTTCCGCTCTAAGGCTATTAATGGCAAGTGCCAACAAATTGTGATTTCTTCCTTTCTCCTTAACAGAGATGCAGAATTGGTGCCTTCTCCTCCCTCCTGTCCAACCATATCTTTTGCAGTGTTTTGGTCTTTCCCTTCTTTTGATCCTAAAATAATATTCAAGACTAATATGTAACTAACTTGTTTAGCTCTATTTCTTGCAGGATGCATCAGGGGCCTGTTTCTTGCTTAGCTTTTACTGATGACCAATTGCTTGTTAGTGGTTCTTCCCTCGGCACCCTTTCACTCTCAGATCTTTCTTCTGATCAGCGAGTTGTTCAGCTGGGATCAACCTACTCTGCAGGTTTGTTAAATATATTTTGTCAGATCCACAATACACTCATAACTTATGGAACAATGCCTCTACATCCCTTGTCATTGATTTCTCTTTCCTGAATACCCATGAACGCATAATTAGCTTCCTCAAGTCATATCTTCTTGGATAGATCCCCATAATTTGAATTACAAGCTTCTGCACCCAAGGTTGTGGCCTAGTGTCAATGAAGTGGGTTAAGAACCATGTGGTCACATGTCACATCCCAGCAAACACAAAATCATTTGGTAATTTCTTTCCATTTGTCTAAGCCTTAGTGTATAGTACCTGTGCTGGTGAGTGGTGAGACATAATAGGTACCCTGTGAAATTTATCGAGGTGCACACAAGCTAGCCCATACACCATGGATAATAATAATAATCAGTGTTTTTGGAAGCGAGAAGCGGAAAAAAGCGACGAGGGCTCGCTTCACAGAAGCGAAGCGCACTTTTTTTTTTAAGAAAAGCGACATTTAGTATAAAAATAAAAAATTATTAAATAACTAAATAGAGGTAATAGTCTTAGATTAAAAGAAAATAGATAGTCAATAATACTCATAAGTCATAACATATAAAGCAAAAAATCAAAAACATAATTAAATCACAAAGACTCAAACTCCTATTCTTCAACAAGATCCTCAAATTATTCAAGTGCCATAACCAAGGCTATTAGCCTTCATATTTTTTTGTCAAATATGTAAGCTAAAATATATAGTATACAGCCAACAAACAATTAAATAAAAAAAAAATCAAAGAGCAAATGATTTGGAAAAATACCCAACTTTTTACACTTTGAAATAGCTGAGGCGAAAAAAAAAACAAAAAAAACAACAAAAAGCACAAGATCGAGAAACTACAATGATAGGAGTGATAGGAATAACTGAGAAGCAGATAGAAGAGAAAAGAAACTCACCAATCAGATGAAGCACAGTAAGCTGGTGAAGAGAGACGCAGTCGCGGTCGTGAAGAAAAGAAGCAGCGAAAGAAGAGTAAAGTCGTGAAATTTAGCTAAGTTGTATCTATTTCAATTTTTTTTTAAAAAATCTTTTTTTTAAAAAACAACAACCCTAATTGTCGTTTTTTTTTATAAAAAGCGCGCTTTATTGCACTTTTGCCTTTGTGTCGCTTCTCGCTTTTTCGATTGAAGCGAGCGCCTTTTTAAGATCTCATCGCCTCAGGAGAAAGAAGCGCAGTGGTAGCGCCTCGCCTCGAAGCGCTCTTAAAGCGCGCTTTTCACAACACTGTCTAGGCCATACCCTTTGGTGTTATTTAAATTATGGGAATCTGTCCAAGGTAAAATGCCATAGCTTGTTCTTGTTATTATTATTATCAGTGTTGTGAAAAGCGCAGAAAAGCGCGCTTCGAGGCGAGGCGCTACCACTACGCTTCTTTCTCCTGAGGCGAGGCGATCTGAAAAAGGCGCTTCTTCAGATGAAGAAGCGAGAAGCGACACAAAGGCAAAAGCGCAATAAAACGCGCTTTTTATATAAAAAAAAGCGACAATTAGGGTTTTAAAAAAAAAGGTTTTATTTAAAAATTTCTTAAATAGATACGACTTGGCTTTCTTTCACGACTTTACTCTTCTTTCACTGCTTCTCTTCTTCACGACCGCGACTGCGTCTCTCTTCACCAGCTTACTGTGCTTCATCTGATCGGTGAGTTTCTTTTCTCTTCGATCTGCTTCTTAGTTATTTCTGTCACTGTAGTCTTTGTTTTTTTTCGCCTCGGCTATTTCAAAGTGTAAACGTTGGATATTTTTCCAAATCATTTGCTCTTTGATTTTTTTTTATTTGATTGTTTGCTGGCTGTATACTATATATTTTAGCTTACATATTTGACAAAAAAATATGAAGGCTAATAGCCTTGGTTATGACACTTGAAGAGTTTGAGGATCTTGTTGAAGAATAGGAGTTTGAGTCTTTGTGATTTAATTATGTTTTTGCTTTTTTGCTTTATATGTTATGACTTATGAGTATTATTGACTATCTATTTTCTTTTAATCTAAGACTATATTACCTCTATTTAGTTATTTAATATTTTTTTTATACTAAATGTCGCTTTTTTTTAAAAAAGCGCGCTCTTCGCTTCTCGCTTCTGTAAAGTGAGCCCTCGTCGCTTTTTTCCGCTTCTCGCTTCCGAAAACACTGGGCCTAGTGGTCCATGAGGTGGGTTGAGAACCATGATGTTTAACAGAGTCAAAAACAGTAGGTGATTTCTTCCCATTTGTCCTAACTTTTGTGAATAGAGTTGCATGGTATTTGTTGTTTGAGGGAGGTGGCAGATATGCCGTATAATTAGTTGAGATGTGTAGCCGTAGATTTTCATGCTGAGCCTGCTATATAGATTTCTTCCCCTAAGAAGTGTTGTCTTTACTTCTAGTTCAAAGGGTACCCTCTGCATTTATCTAGTCTCCTTTTTAGCTTTGCTGGAAGAGAGAAGAGAAATGCAACATAAACTAGGAGGCTGTCTAGGGAACATATGGTTACTTTATGCTGCATTTGGCACTTATAGTTTTTTCTAAATGTTGTTTTTTTTTTTGGGGGGAAAATCTGACAAGTATTATGTTTATGACTCAGCATGAGAACCCTAGAATCTATAGTTTATACTTTTGTAGAAAGTCTTTTTTTTAATTGTTGAAAGTATTTTCTGGTTTATATTATTCAAACTGATGTCTAATTAATAACTAGTGAGGGCTTCCTAATGTCAATCTGTGCTAGGAAGTGCACAAATGCTTTACACAGTTTACTAAGTAGATTATCTTGGATGTATTTCTTTTAGAATCTTGATTCTCTTTGTAATAGGAATTCTGATTTATTTTTCTTTCTATGCTTCTCAAATCTCCTGCCACAGGGATCAAGACTTTAAGCTCCACCTCTAGCTCAATTAAATTATATTTCATCTTTTTTTTAGAATGTTGATTTTCTCTTTTTTATCTGATTTCTTGTTTGTTTTTCTTTATCTGTTTTTGAATCTTTTCTGACAGGGGTCAAGACTTTGTGTTTCAACCCTAACTCCTATATGGTATTTGCTGGATCAACTGCTGGAAATGTGTCTTGTTGGGACCTCAGGTTTGCAGAACTAACTAAAACGTGAACCGACTTACATGTGTTTTTCTATGGAACCCCCGGCCTTTCTGATCTTGTTCCATCCTTCTGTGCAATAACTGGTGTTTTTAATCCTTAGACAGTAGCTTTATTAATTCCTTTATATGTTGTTGCAGTTAATTGTAAATTAGGGATGTCTCATATTTGTAAATCTTTCTAGTCTGCTTATGAGTATGACAAGTTGCTCTATCTTTTTTTTTATGACTGGTGTCCGGGTCAGCTTTCGCGTACCTCGACTAATTTCACATCCCACCAGCAAAAAGTTGCTCAATCTCTTCGTCTAAGATTCCCCCAGAGTTCATCCTCACTATTTAAAATTTTAAATATAGTTTCAATGATATTTGATTATTGTAATTGCCACTTTAGCAACAAGTACAAGAACTTCAGAGATTTCAAATATAGGATATTGGGGGCAATTGCTAATTAGTTAAAGAAGCAAAGGGGGAAAGAAAGAAAGGGAAAGAAGAAAAAAGGAGCTTTACTATTTCTCTCTGGCTGATTGTGGTCTAAAAATGGAATGGAATAAAATGAATACTGGACATGGATTTACATGTGGTTCTTGAGATCAAGTTTAAAGTTGATAATGATCTCTTGCACATGTGGTTCTTGAGATCAAGTTTAAAGTTGATAATGATCTCTTGAAATATTACTATTGATAATGGAGGGCTAAGTTGTTGAAACTTGAAAGGTTCCATCAATCATAAATTCATAATGTTAGCGTTCCAAAAGACTGCAGTGAACTCGAGCAATCAGCATAGTGAAAGATAAAACAAATTGGCTTGAAGCCAAGGTTGCATGCTGCTTTGATTTTTTGTTCTGAAGTATGTAGGGTAAGTAGGGCCTAGTATATGTTTCTTTGAAATATAAAGTACTTTTAGGAATGGAAGGACGACTGGGATACAGAATTGTTTCAAGGGTATCGATATTGACTAAAATATTGCCTCCCCTGAAAGTACAGAGGGGGGAAATTTTAATTAGTCTCTAACGTCAAGGCTGAAGGAGAGATAATTTTGGAACTTGTGAAGGTGACTAAAAAAATGTGAACCGTGTCAAATAATCTGATATTGCAGCGATGAACCAAAAATCCTTCATTCTGATGGTTGTTTCTTAGGTGAAGAATTTAGATGCATAAACTTCAAAAAGAAAAGCCTGTGAGGGATTAATGTGAGATTTCTTTCGTCTTTCTCATCTCCAAATGTGAATGTGGACTCTTTTCATCATACGTTTAGATGATGAATAGGATTTGCTTAGCTACAGCTTGCTGCTATTTGCTCTGAGTCGTGAAATTGTTTTCCTATGTAGTTTAATATTTTTCTAGTTTCTGATTATTTCAATCGGAAAATGCACAGGAATACGACGAGAACTCTATGGGAAACAAGAGTTTCTCCAAATGTTATTTATTCTATGCATCACCTTATGAACGACACTTCAACATTGGTAGTTGGTGGAATCGACGGTGTGTTAAGAACTGTGGACCAGGTAACTGGTGAAGTAATTTCAAGATGCATAATGGATGATAGTACCTCTGCGTTACATCGTTCAACAGAGAGATTTGGAACTGTGCAAATTGAGAGCCGGAAAGTGAAAAGGCTGTCTGAAGATGATCGAATTGATCTTATGCCAAGAACTTCCAAGCCACAAATCACATGTTTAGCAGTTGGGATGGAGAAAGTTGTTGCTACGCATAATGATAAGTATATCAGAGTTTGGAAATTCAGGAAGTGAAAAAGGAATCTCATTCACTACCTGAGAATTCCTGGTGTATGTATTTCCATATGTATACGTATTTCTAATCCGGTAGCAAAATACATGTATGTCGATTTACTTGATTTAAAATTTGGTGTGAAATTATTAATTAGTGAGATAATATGTAATTCTTTCAGAAAATTATTAAATACGATAGGAATATCTATTTAATTAGTTAGTTTTTCCTAAAACTTAGCTATTGTGTCAAATGTAACTAAAATAATTTTAATGTGAATATAAAATTAAAATATTTTTATCTCTAGGTGGAATAACTATGTGTCGATATTGAAACTCTGACATGTAAAATTCCAGCACAATTAGTGACTTTTGAAAAAACATTAAAAGTTTGATATTTTTACAAGTTTAAATTCAATTAACAATTTATGAATTTCGAACTCTCGAGTAAAAATTGCTAGAGTATCACACTCTACAAACAATTCTTGGGTTCAAATTGATAAATGTTCATGGCAATTTTCCGTGTTATCGTATATCTTTTGCTAAAATTTTATTTTCACATGGAAAGTAGCATAATTAATGTTAGAATATTATAGCGTTGAAACGCCGTTAAAACTTAACTTGATATCCAAAAAAAATGGCTATTTGTCAACTTCTTCCCCATTAGGCCGATTTGGGCCATTGTATGAGGCCCAAATAAAAAGCCCAAATTCCTGACGAACACGACACAGCTTCCGTCTTGTAAAATCTGTTGCAAACCCTAATTATCGTGTGAGATTGAGATTGAAAAATGGTGTGCATACGAAAGGCGACGATAGATGATTTGCTTGCTATGCAAGCATGCAATTTGTTATGTCTTCCTGAGAATTACCAGATGAAGTACTACTTTTACCACATACTTTCCTGGCCTCAGCTTCTGTACGTTGCTGAAGATTACAATGGTAAAATTGTGGGATATGTGTTAGCTAAAATGGAAGAAGAAACCACTGAGTGCCATGGACACATCACTTCCCTTGCCGTAGTCAGGACTCACCGGAAACTTGGTTTGGCTACTAAGCTCATGACCGCTGCTCAGAATGCTATGGAACAGGTATGAATTAATTCTTTCTGACATTTTATGTAATTTTAATATTATTATTTTATTGATGAAGTGCTTTGAAAGAAATTTGTTTCAACAAGTGATTAAATCTGGAAATTAGATTGGTGGAGAGTGTTTTGATAAGTAGTTTAGTTTTGGAAATTAGTCAGTTTAGTGATAATGGATATGTGTCCCAATTGTTAACTTGTTAGTCAGGATTGGCTGATTATATTTGATGATGAATAAAGTTTTTGGTTACAAATGAAATGCTGAACCTTTTTATTGTTTTGGTGTCTGGGCTGTGCACCATGAGTGTCATGGTAGAGTTGTAGACATTCCAACTCATCATCGCCTTATGCCCTTATCAGATCAAGCACGGACTTGATTAGTTTACTCTAAAGATCCTGGAACATCTGTAGTTGTGTATCAATCAAGTCTGTCAATTTTCTCATTGGCATGGCAAC
The DNA here is from genome assembly GCA_022817965.1 of Solanum lycopersicoides. Lineage (NCBI taxonomy): Eukaryota > Viridiplantae > Streptophyta > Magnoliopsida > Solanales > Solanaceae > Solanum > Solanum lycopersicoides. The sequence continues at coordinate 111,406,758 of CM040618.1, forward strand.
TAATCCTGGTGTGGTTCTAGATAGATGTCACCAACCTCAGTATGAAAGCTAATGAAACTAGAGAGTTGAAAAAGATTGTAAAGTATATATATACATAATTTATACAAGGACTTATAAACCAATATAGGAAACCACATGGAATACCTTCTATTCGGCTTTACTCTACTATGCCTTGAGCAGGAATCCTCTTCTTTTTATGCTAAACGCCCAAACTGTTTCCACTATAGTCATCGACCTTTCTCTTTTTTGATTTGATACCAGAACTCACTTTGTCCCTGTCGGCCACAAGAATTATCGACTTCTTGTTACTCATGCTAGCCTTAACAGCTTGCTTTCTCTACGAGCAGGTCCTTTGAGTGCTTTTCTGTTGGGGATGTTTAGTAGGAGAAACAGGGTCTCAAAATCATCCTCATCATCAGCTATCTTCTCACATTGATTAGGTGAAGACATTTTCGCACATACTTGTTGAAAGACAAAATGGTGCGAAATAACTGAAAACAAGTGTTCCCAATATCAAAACCAACATTATACCCAATCAAAATCAGATGCTTTAATTTATCAAGGAATATAGAAGAATCTAAAAATCGAAAGGTAACCAAAGTAGTATACCAAAATGAAAATAGCACAAGTCTCAAAATATAATCACTGCAATGTAACACTGATAGAAAGAAATGAGAAGCTTAGTTCGAATGAAAAATGGGAGCACTAAAACTAAACAATAACAGAGGGAGAAACAGGAGGGGAGAGTGTTGAGAACGAGAGAGAAGAAGCAATCGTTATGATAGAACCCTGTTAACGGGTGAGACAAAAATTTCAATTTATCTAGTGAATTAGTCTAGGTAGTTGGCCCCGATACCACAGTTATAAAACAAAGTATAAACTTTGTGAAAATATACTGTTTTTAGAATTAAATTGTAAAGATTCTACGATGAAGCATATAACCTTAGCTGTTGAGCAGCAGCGCTCCCTCTTCTGAGGGAAACAAAAGGCTAAGGGAGATTGAGAGACCAAAGTGATAGTGGAAGAGCGATAAGTAATACCTGAAGATCTACGGAAATGATTGGGCAGTTGCGTCAATCATCATGACAGCATGTGAGATTGGATAAGCAAACCAAAAGTAAGCGTACTTGTTCTGCTTGTCTAATATTCAAACGGTAATTGAGCTCAAGCTTGTCTCATTCATGTATAGGCTTTGGTTAGTCAATATTTGAAGCCCCATGCATTTACCCAAACCTCGGATAATGAGGATTTTGATGTGGTGAAACTAGGGTTTCAGTGCATACTTTTCATCGTTTGAAATTATTTGTCTTGATAATGGAAATCACAAATTATGAATTAGGTCATTCGTCTTGAAGTTTGGTGTATCACTTACTTTTTCTATGCTAGTAGATAAAAAATGTCTTATGATCTTTGATAAGTTGTAGACTAATAATAATAACACATTGGAGGTGAGAAGCCTGTATCAATGCAAAAGCTTCAGTTTCAAAAATATGTGGAAGGAACAACATAGTAACGAGGCACATTCACTGAAAATTTGTGCATTATTCAAGAAAATTTGTGTTCCCTTCATCTTGAGTCATTGAGATTTTAGGTGTTTAATGCTGGATCTGTACCAGCAGTGGGAATAGTAGTTCTATAAAATCAATATTTTTGATCCCTCAATTTGTCGTACCCCTTTTGGTAACTGTTATCACATTGTGCCACCAATTAGCTTCTCTTTACCAAGGAGCCCCGTCGACCCACCCTCCCGTGCAAACAAATAGAAAGTAGAATTTTTTAAAATGGAGTAGCGGAAGGTCATGCTTTGGTTTATCACTAATGTAGATCTTTTGGGAAGCTCACATTTCCGGTTGTATGTGACTATAGTATCAACCTAATTAGATACATATTACTGGATTTTTGACTCAGTGAGTTACGGTTATTAGCTATGTTGCTTGGACTCTCCAAAATGTTGCACACAACCGTGTTGGATTCCCAAAAAATACACTTGTTTTGGGTATCCTACACGCACTTGTCAATATTATTGATGAGTTTTTGGAACTTTTACTCTGGTCCTATGTTTGTTGTGTCACTGTTATTCCTTGTTGATTCAATAATGTGCTTAAAGTTAAAACAAAACAGTATAATCTTATTTAGCATGCATATCGTTTGTCCTGACGCAAAAAAATGTTCCTCAGTTGGAATGATTCTAACAATAAGATCCAATTTTTCTTTTGGTAAAAGGTGTTTGGAGCAGAGTATGTGTCTCTGCATGTTAGGAAGAGCAACAGGGCTGCATTTAAGCTGTATACAGAGACATTAGGATATAAGATTCATGATATGGAAGCCAAGTACTATGCAGATGGGGAAGATGCTTATGATATGAGAAAGGAATTGAAGGGCAAGAAGCACCATCAGCATCATCACCACCACCACCACGGTGGTGGGTGTTGCTCTGGTGAGGTGAAGGTAGGACCAAAGGAAGGAGCAGCAGAAACAAAAGCAGCATAATTATGGACCTAAAGCTTGGGACTTGGAACTTTCCCCGAGTCAATTTGCGCACAGGAAATTTTCATATGTTACTAATGTATGTGTTCTACATGAAACAACTACACCATGAAAGGTTGGAACATTGGTACAAGTAATGCTTTTGGTTTTTCTGATATTGTATTCACATTTCATATCTATTTTCTGAGGATGCTATTGAAAATATGAATTTCCAAAAGTTACCATCTTGATTAAATAGGTTGCAACAATTTAACTTTGTTGTATTTTATTTACTAGATCATATTTGCATTCCTGCATTTTATATTATCAATAGTTCTGAATGATGAAGGGTTTAATAAATTTAATTAGTAAGATGAAATTCAGGGGTCGTTTGGTACAAAGATTCATAATGCAGGGATTAGTAATGCAGGGATTAGTAATGCAGGGATAAGTAGTGCAGGGATTAGTAATGCAGGGTTTATTTTTATCAAGTGTTTGGTTCATTTTTTCCCACCTCATCTTGTGTTTGGATTATAGCTCTATGAAAAGCTTCTTTCCAATTATACCCTTGAATTATTATGTAATTGGATCAAGGTAGATAATTGTTGGACAATAATATTTTTTATAACCTTCTAACTAGCTATGGGAAGAACAATTTAGTTGTCTTGTTTGTTATTTTTTTCACTTGAATTATTTGAGGATAAATAATTGTCATCTTAATAAATTGATCACTCACAAAAGGTCATTTTTTAATTAAAAAAAGATAAACCATCTACATTTAAAATCGAAAAAATGGTCAACAATGATAAAATTGAATAAACCATCTACATGTACACATAAAATTGCAAGTTTTAGTTTTAATATGTATGTAAATTTTTTAAATTATTTAAAATACAAATAATTAAAAAACCAAGCAAATATATATATACACACACACATTAAATTTAGATCACAAACTTCATATACAAATATACAACTCACATTTCAAATTTGTATTGATTTATATTGGATTTATTAGTAATAACAACTTTCTCTAAATAATTTGTAAGCTAATTTATTTAAATAAACTTACTTGTACAAATATAAATAATAAAATCAAGAAAATACACAAAATAATTAAAATGATTGAGGATGTTTTTGTCTTTACATAGCTTATCCCATGGTATTATATCCTATGTATTACTAATACCTCCAAATGGAAGGTATTAGTAATACATCCTATAATACCATGTTGGAGGTATAACTAATGCATGGATTAATTATACATAGACTCAAATTCCTACCAAACATGGTACTAAATAATACCTTCCATAATCCATGGACTATTTTGTTCTAATGCAGCCTACCAAACGACCCCTAAGTGTTTCCATGCACTATGGAAGCTTCTCTTAAAGTAGAGGCATTTCATCTAATTATGGAATTTCTTTTGGACATGAAAGTCCATTCTATGCCAAGGAATATTAAATTATATACCATTTTTTCTATGATGTTGAAAAGACACTTTAATTCAAGGGAATGTAGGTTAGAAATTGTTGTGGAGAATCTGATTTTGGGAATGAATTAACGCAGTACTACCTTTTATTTAATTAATCTCATAATGACTTTTCTTCTCTTGATTAGGGAATATCACCTGTCAAGGATCTTTTTCTCCATTTGATGGTCTCACTGCTTCCTATTGCAACTTCTATTTTTTGTGGTACGATTTACGAGTCGCGGGACAATTCAAGTAGACAGTTTTTATGAGGCGTAGATCTCTCAAAAAGTCATAGATGCGCTCAAAGGTTTCTACTTTCAAAATCAAAATTGGAAATGAATTTTGACTTTTGATGATCATGTATTCTAGATTTTAGTAATACTTTATTTTTTTCGTGTACAATTGACAATTATAACAGATTTTTACAAAAAAAAAAAACAATGAATATAAGACATGTCTTGAATATACAGTTGATTCTTAAAGTTAGTTGTGTAGGTAGATGTAAACACTTAATTTGGGCAAGACCACTAAATGTAAAAAAATCGCTACATTTTTGTTAAAATCATTAAATTCTATGGTTAAGAAAATCAAATAATTGACTATACTTTTCTAAATCAATAGTTTAGTACACGTCTATCGTTTGTCAAAATCAGGGTACTATAAATGTTACTTTACTTTATGGTATCGTTTTTGCCAGCAAAATTGACTAAGGTGATAACGTATGTTTATTTCAAGTTGTCATTACTCTCATTTGTTGGAATAATCAATAATTGGAAAAAGCCAAAAGCCCCAAAAATTTTACTTTTTACGTCTGAAATGACAACAAAATATAAGTTTTATTTTTTCTATTTCCTTTGTCCCATATTAATTGATTTTAATACTAAAATTAGTTTTTTATATTAATTATTTATTTTATTAAATTAAGAAAAATATTAGTTTAGTTTTTTTTTTTTGTATTATTGCTATTAATTCTTTTTGAAAGTGTTCACATTTATTTGTAAAATTCATAAAAGTTTTATAGGGATAAATTAGTATATTATTTTCTTATTTATGATTTTTTAAGCATCATGCAAAATAAAAAATGATCAACTAATATAATATGGACAGAATACAATTTTATTTGAATGCCCTTTTGCTTTTGATTATTCCAACAAAATTCATATTCCAATATTCAATCTTGATCCATCCTTAGCTTAAACTAAGTTGTTCCTATTCTTGCAATAATACCTTATTAGGCCCCTAAAAGTCATTATTTTCTTCTTTTTTCCTATTACTTTCTCATGTTTCGTTTTTAGGAAGTAAATAACAAGTCTTTATCATAAAAGTAATTAGTATTAATCATATGAAAAATCAACTCCCCAAAAAAAAAAAAAGAACCAAGGAGCAGTTGATTTTTATTCAATTATTATTTTTTATTCAATTATTAACCAAACAGGACAAATAAAATAAAACAAACGCTACCATGAGTCCATGACTTATTGCCTAACAGAAGCCAAGTTTGTCAAGTCTATTATTGGATGTAGGCATTCTCTATCTTATCTCCTTTCTAATAATGATAAAAAAATGTTTTTTTTAAAAAAAAACAATATTTAGTAATTCTAATTATTAAGTCTTTCCATTTGAATCATCTACTAATTCAAGAAGGAGCTAAAAATGTAGGTAGAAAAAAGTAATTCCAACTTCTTTTTTCCCTTAAAATTTGAATAAGTTCTATGCTAGGCAACTAGGGAAGGGGAAAAGCTACAAGAAGGGAAATAATAGAAGAAATAAAATAAAAGATAGATAATTGTCTTTATGAAGAAATTACTCTAGTTTAATTTTCTCCCTCTTTCTTTTGTCAAATCACAATTTTATTCTTTTCCAAACTTGTAGAGCATCAAGAAAATCATTTCCTTTATAATTAAGCTATAAATATCTATTACTATCTTCGGTTCAATTTATTTATCTAATTTTAATTTGATATTAAATTTGACAAAGTAAAATACTAAATTTTTTGAATTATGTTATCTTAAATTAAAGTTATGAGAATCGTATTAAAATGTCTTAAATTTTATAGGATTCAATATTGACCGGGGAGTGGGGACAGACCCCCTGCTTCCATAGATCCTTGGTTTGACCTCCCCTAGTGGTCCTTGCTTTTAAGTTTTAGACATGCAACTTGTAAAATCAAAATTAAAGGAATTATCAAAAAAGGATAGAGATTTTTTTTAGTGAATTAAAAAAAAAGAGTAAAATAAATAAATCGAAACAAAATAATAACTCGTTTTGAGATAGCTAACCGTTATTTTGTGACCAATGTATAACTTGAAATTCTAAAAGACAAAAAAATACAGCCAAATAGTTTTTGTTAGATTACTTTTTTTTTTTTTTTTGCTCTTTTCATAGGTGAATCATGCTTATGAAATGAAAAAATAACGATATATAACAAAAAGCGCAGAAGCTCAAAAAAAGTGACAATATAAACACGTCAAAAATGTGAGATGTGATGAAAAATGTTTAGGCCCTACCAATAAAATAATGGACTTATCCATTTAAAGCCAAAAAAAATTAAAAAATATTGTGTATGACAATATCGATATGAAAATAGTATTAAGAAAAAGGTAGCATGTTGAGTCACGAAACACTACAACGTAACCAACTTTATGGCTTACAAAATAAGGAGTTTTGATAAATAAAGTTTTAGAGTTTAATTTTGTTATTTTTATTTGAATGTAATGACTGAGTTAGAATTTCAATTAAGGAGTGTTAAAATATAAATAAGTTAAATTGTGCAGAAGTTAAAGAGTGTCAATATGTAATATTTACATATAAAAACTATATTTTATTTAGCTATGCAGTATAATTTTCTGATGCGACACCCCTCAGTTGGTACTGAGTTTCTGTAATTACTGATCTGATTAATTTAAATTTATGTTAAATAAACACTCTAAGAAGATAAATCCTCCTTATTCAGAAATTCTTCAAGCACAAACAAAAGATTCTCAACCATTATAATACATTTTTATTAATTTTGAGAAAACTAATAACTTATCGTAAATAAGTTCAGGAGTATTTCCATTACATCCGAAAAAATGTGCATGTGGATTGCATTGCATGCTCACGTGCCATGTCTTGAAATCTGGTAGACTGCTGACGTGTAATACCCAGAAAAACAGTTGTTCTGTTTTGATTAATGCAATTTCTATTTTAGTCCCACCAAAAATTTATACCCCTACTTTTTTAATTCAACGAATCTTCTTATTTTTTTCAACAGCAAATCAAAACTAATGCCACTAGTGTATATTATATCTAGTTTGGGGGATGTTCAATAACTTTTCTACTCTTTTTTTTCACATGCCAAATTTATTTTCAAATAATATATAAACATTATCGACTATGGTATTTTACTTCAAATATAATACATAAATATATCATTTATTTTGATCTTATTTTATATTTATATCCTCCAATTTTAGATATGAATAAAGAGATATTTAAATTTGTATAAAGTTTAATAAATAGACATCATGTCTTACGTATGGCAATTGCCGTCCTAATACACGTAGGACTCATATGTCTACTTGTGCACATCTAAAATTAAAGGACATGAATGTAAAATAAGACTAAAGACTCATTTGTTTGCACTCAATGGATATCTGAATCTTAATCATTCAGATTTAGCTCATTAAATACGTTTGGTTTTTAAGTCTGAATCATTCAGATTCAGCCCATTAAGTTAATTTGTTTTATTTTTTAAAACGCCTCTTAACGGCTCTGAAGAGGTCTGAACGAATCAGATAAGTAGGAAACTCTTAACAATCTTCAGACTCATTTGATAAGTTATCAAATAATAAATCATACAGTCTCTGCTTTGAACGTGTCTTTTTATCTCAAAACTAGAAACTTTTTTCTCACTTTTTTCAATCAAACACCATTTTTTCTCAACTGGTAAGTTTTCATAAATCCTTTCAAGTATATTGTTTTTATATTAATAATTTTCTTGTATTAATGTGTGTTAAAAACACAGGTTGCAATAATATTTTTGATGTATTGTTGTTTATCAAGGTTTTTAAATGAAAAAATACTATTCCAAATCATGATTATTAAAAAATTTAAAGCTTTTTTTTTTAATCAAAAGTGATTCCACATTCAGATATTGAAAACAAATAACATTAATTATTTAATGTTCAGATTTAGAGACCACATTTTAATATTCAGATGTGTATTCAGATCAAAACAGTCAGATCTTAATGCAAATTTTAATATTCAAATATATATTCAGATTCAGACCTCTTAATCTTAATAGAAACAAATAAAACCTAAATTAAAATACACATTTGTATATTTAGATTCAAACCTATTAATTTTAATGAAAACAATGAGGCTTAAGTTATAAAACACACATTTATGTATTATACCTTTACTTTAAATATCACTGACAAAAAAAAAGAGTAAAATTTGAAACTTTAATTAAAATATGCAATTAGAACAATCAAAGGTGATTTTCCGTAGATTATGTATCTTCCTCTGCATGGTTCGACCAACCAAGTAAAAGATAAAAATTATAAAAAATGAAAACAAATAGTTCAAAGTTTACATGATTACGTAAAGAATGAAATGTAATTTAATTAAATAACATTAGGTTTACCTAACTAAGATGTTGACAATAAACTAGTGGTGGGTCCTTACCACGACTCTACAATATCCCAAAGTATATCAATTATTATATAAATACAAAAGGACAGGTCCATAAAGACATCTCTTCTTGTTGGGGAAATCTGAGTGGGCACTCCAACTTGGAAAGTTATTTCACAGTTGAACCTTTTGGTCCTTGCAATAAATATTTATCATCTAACATATGGTTATGCTTGACAAAAGAATAATTTTATATACATTTTATTGGAATTGCTCAGATCGTAAGCACATTACAAAAATAAATAAATTGGTGCTACCGTGCGAATCGAGAAGGTACAGATCTAGGAGTTGGCACAATAACATCACGATCCGTCTTCATTGAATTGAGTCGTTCTTGAATAGTCTTATCAAAAAGCCTGTTATCTGGATTCTCAGCATAACAAACGTAGTAACTACTCACACAAGCGTGAGGCAAAGCCATCGCGATCCTCGTCTGCAATTCATTAAAAATATACTTTTAAAGAGTCCGAGCAACAGAGCATACGTATAAACAATAGTGAAGTGAAAAAAAGACTAACCAGAAGGTAACCAACATAGGCAGATAAAAGGGACAATGTGGCTGTGAAATTGGGATAAACAGTGAAAGTCCAAGCACCAATGACAATAACACAAATAGAACCACTACAAACTCCAGTCAAGAAGCAAATAGCACTTGTCATGTCTGAATCTACAATTGTCACCATTTCTCTTTTTTGAAATAGCTCCCATGTGTCTTGTGATGCCTTCACAAAGCTCTTACCATACGTAGCAATCTAACAAAATAATAAGAATATTGTTTAAGTAAATATTCATCGCGCAGCTACGTATACAAGTGAATTATTGTGTGATGGGCCCAACGTAACAAAAATTCGAATATGCGCGAGTTTTATCATATATATTATATAAGAAGTCGTCAACTGAATATGGTTGAAAAATTAGTGAAAGTGAAAGTTGTATAAAATTAGTATATATTTGTCGAAATAATTGAGAACGTCTAAGAAGGAATATTGACATCTCATCTCACACAGCAGTCAGCACTAAAGGGAAGGGAGAATTATGACTACTAACTCTATATATTAAAAATTAACATTTAATAAATTGGAAACGCCTGTAATATGCTATAAATTGAAAATGACTAATACGCTATAGTATGAAGACTTTTTTAAAATATAGATGTGGATAATGTTTTTATTTTTGAGGAAAATTAATTCATAAGATAACAGTCAACGTCGATGTTATTATAATCAAACTCTTATCATTTAGAAATCCCTAGAGCATCCTAATTAAGAAGTCCATTTCAAGGGGATGTTACTCTAAATACAAGTGAATCACAATTCTGATGTTACTCTAAATACTCGACTATTCAAATTAATGGAACCTAATAATATAATCAAGATACGCATAAGCAGGTCAAGAAAACATTTTTAAAACGAAAGAATGTTTGAAGTACCTGAACGTATGCCCAGCCATTGCCGCGCTTGAAGATAGAATCCATGATTTTCAATCCACAATGAGCACAACAGAACATGAACTCATCTTCACCTTCAAGCAAATTCAACGCGCGAGCCACAACCCTCAGAACTTCAATTGTAGGAACAAACAAAGAACCAAGACAAGCACTTCCAAGATTCACAGACAATGCCCTCTGGAAACAAAACTGTGTACTGGATTGCATTCCTCTAAGATAATACAACCCAATCACTCTGCTAACCGTCAAATTCACTACATTCCTCATCACCTCAGTAACCCAAGCCATACTCAAAACCAATCCGATGATAACCAACGGTGGGAAATAGAAATTTATAGCCCCAATTACAGCCAGAATCCACATTGACATCCATAAGAATCCAGCAGTTAATGTTAGATAAGTTGGACGATTCAAATCGCCAAATTTAGGTACAGGTTCAAGTGATTTGATTAAAATCTTTGTACAGAACTTAATTCTTGGTGTTACCCAACACGAATACAATCCATTTCCAATTGCAAATATGATAAACACAACTCCAACACCATCAGTTGATGGTCTTTGGAAGCAAATTAATAGGATTCCAGCTGCTAATGTGAAGATAAACGAACCCCAAAGTATGAAATGAACCATGAACGTTGGCCACAATCTCATTGCCTTTTGCCATGTAAATGCTAGTGTTATGCTAAGTAAAGAAGCTGCTTCTACTTTGTAGAAAAAACTTTAATAGCCTCTTTTCTTTTCTTTGTGCTTCCCCTGCTTCTAGTAGACCTTGCAGATTTAACAGTATTGTTATAAATAAAAATTATCACTAAAATCAGTAATTATTTATAAAATGTATAATTTATGTAATTTTTTTAAATTTTTTAAATATATTATGATTTCAAAAATTCGATGAACACAAAAAGAACTCTTATTTACTTAAATTTAAATACTTTTATTTACATATGCACACTAACATAAAATTCTTCTAAAAAGTTATATACAGTAAAATAATAAAGTATATTAGCTTTTAATCTAAAAATGAATCGATATTTTTGTGCCACATCAATTACCGACTCTAGCAGCCTTCAACTTGTCTTTCGTCTTATCTTCTTCTCTTGTTCTCCATGTGACTTATATTTTAACGTAAAATCAAAAGCCATAAGTAAAAAATAAATTCATTTTATTTTATTAAAACTAAATATATTTTTATTTAATCGACACACTATAAAAATACTTAAAAAATAGATCATAAATAGCTCTTACCCCGATAACAGCTCTTTAAAACACGAAACTGGTGCAAGATATTTTCAACTAAAATGAAACACGTGCGAGAAACAGCCGAGCAATGGATCGTGTGAAACACGCGCCGTACGATGCACGTTTGGATGTTTTACCAAATTGGTCTTCAAACAAGTAAATAAAAGAGCAATACTTTGATGCGCCCACAATAGCATCAGTCTCCACGCACAATTCACATACCAACAAAATCTAACGTTCTCTCCCCATAACGGAATAAATATATACTTCCATCCACGCGCCGCCGCACTCTTCCGTCGTTCATGGGTGCTGTAGACCTGTAAGCACATAACTCCATTATTCATTTCATTTTCAATTTTCGGCTTAAAAGTGAAATTGAGTTTGTTTGTTTTTTAATTTTTCTGTCTATTGTTAGGTAGTTGACGAGGAAAATGGAGAAAAGAGACGAAGATACCAGATGTGGAGAAAGGTGAAATGGATAGTCAACAAAGGGATTTAAGTCAGCTACCGGCGCGTAGAAACAGGCGGTGAGAATTTCACATGTGAGATGCAGAGATTGAGTGCTACGAATCCTTTGAGCTTGTGATGAATGCGGAACTAGAGTTGCTTCTCCTTCTCCTTATAACGCTCCGCACCTGCTCAACATCGTCAGCACCGTTCTTTTCCGAATCCTTTACACACCGTCATCCTCCGGCTCCGGCGGGCCGTCTCAGCACCGCATGCTCCGGTGCGGAGACGGCTCCGGTTCCAGCTCGTCTCAGACCACCCTTCTCCGGCTCCTTCTCAGACTCGCTCACCCTGCTGTTACCCTCAAGTATGTTTTGAGCTTAACATAGAAGGATGTGTTTGGTACAATGGAATATTTTTTTAAAATGAAAAATAGTAAGTCATTTTGAGGTTCAATTATAAAGATAATTTTTTTTCATTTATCACAAAATGCAGAAAATATAACTTTATTTTTGGACAAAATTATTTTTATGTCACAATTATTTCAACTAAACTATTCTTAGAAAATAATTCATTTTATTTTTTTTAGCGCTAGCAGGCGCAAGGGGTTCGAATATTTCAGCATTTATACATGATTAAAATTATTTTTACATAGATATACTGATCATGGAGTATTAATAGAGCTGAAATTCTTTTTGATTTTTGATGTGTGTTCCAAGTTTCAGTTTTTTTAAATTTGAGTAAAATCTGAAATATTTCTTCTTGTTATTTTTTTTTAACTTCAGCTTCAGTAATAACACTGAATTCAAGATCCTACACAACAAGTTTTCACTATTTCTGTTCCTTATACACATGATTGGTGCAATGGGCTAGTTTGTTTCTTGTTTCAAAGGAAAC
>CM040618.1:111419426-111535595 GCA_022817965.1 Solanum lycopersicoides
TAAGCAGCAGCTTCTTTAGCTTTATAAATCATAAAGATTCTTTAACGTGAAAATCTTGCACTAAAAATCTACCTCCGCAGTTTTTGCTTTTGTTATCATGGAATCAATCAGTTTATCATTCTTTAGATTCATTATCATATGGCATAGCATTTGGCTTCTAATATTTGTTAGCGACTTAGAAGTCAATCTCAGTCACTGTAAATCTCATCACATACATTATATCCTCTCCGTTTTGACTGAGTCCACTGTCCTGACTCCCATTGCCATATTAGATTGACTTCCTAGATATAAGCGAATCTTCAGATAGAAGAAAATGTTTCCTTCTAATCACCCTAATAGAGATTTTTTAATATAAGCAGTTCAACCCTTCTAGTGCACTAACGTAATTCTTCCAATATTAAAGTGATATTCGTATCTCAAATTTATCAAGATAAAATTATTGAAGGATATGGAAAGATGAGGGAAAACTCATAAGAGTCTGTTCAGCTAGTTCCTTTTCTCTCTCCTTTTTTTTCTTGGGGTCTAATCATTCTCCGACACACTTCCCAGAAATACCAAATGAACTTCAATTTCCTCCTGATCCACATAAGGTTAGCAAAGATTTTGAAAATTCCACCGTAATAATAATTGTTTCTAACTTGGCATTAAACCTACATATTGTGCATTTTATATGGTTTTTTCTCTAACTTCAGTTTCTACTAGGGTAAATCAGTGCAGAATGAAGATGGGAAAAGTCCTTACCGGTGTGGGTGACAAGGTAGGGTCGCTTTTTCCTATTAAGAATTATAAGAGTTAAAGTTTCTTACTGGTTTCTTTCCTTTAGCTGGAAAGTGCAAAATCTTATTATATTACCTACTAGGAAAATCATGTATGTTATCCACAGTAAGTTCTATGAGATAAATTTTGAACCTTTCTCAATGATTAGAACTTGTTGACGTGGGAAGCATAATGAGGATGCCATGCTTCTGGTTGGATTAACCAAAATGCTTAATTATGATAAGTTCTGCACTCATACTTTATAATACATGAGATTTACTGTAATAATACATGTGAAAGTATGATTTCATTAGACCGCCTCTCTTCATTTCATCAAATCCTCATCCTAATATGCCCTCCATGATTTCTCCTTTTCCAAGATACTTCAATTCTGCAGTTAAAATTCATTTGAATTTTTGACAAAAGAAACCTGTATCATGCATAATGCCTGTTTCATCAGCATTTGTTAGATTCCCCATATTTGTTATGTTTGGTTGGCAGAGTCCCATAGATTTTCTTTGGGCATTTGTTGTCTATCAATCATCATGGCAAGAAGGCTTTATGATTAAGCCAGTGCACAATGTGTGGGCTGAGCAGCCTGGGAGCTCCGCTGGTACTAGGTGGAGAGACATTCTTGTGCCTAATAAGTGAAGAAGGCTGTTGTCTGTTGGTTTTGTAGAATAAATTTGGATAAAGTGTAACAGTTATACATCCTTGATCATATTTTCTTTTTAATTTCTCTGAAATATGGTGTAGGTATTTCTCTTTCTCGAGTTTTTTATGAATTTGATATCTTTGACAAGTGTCATAGTTTCTCTGAAGTACTACCACATCAGTTGCTATCGTGTATCATGTTATTCATTACTTGTGTATTTTCTCCCGGACAATATTGCTATTCATGAATTATGACTAGTCTTATGCTATTGGCCATATGTCTCTGCATGCCTTGTTTACAGCAAAAAGGACACAGTTTAAGTTACATTTTACACTCCTTATGATCCAGGTCATGCGTCTCTGGTCGGCAGAAAGCTGCACATGTTTGGATGAATATTTCCTTGTCGATAAAGCCCCTTTAATTGATTTTGATTTTGACGAGGGCAAGGTGAATTCAATACTTTACATTTTATTGTATCTTATATGGTAAGATTAGTTATATTATTAACACTTTGATCATGTATTACTAATTTTATATTCCTTATTTAATTTATTGTAAGTTGTGAACTACATGCTTTTCATTTCAAACCCTATGGATCTCGTCACTTTTTTTTTCTAAGCTTTAAGTTTTTAAAAATACTCACAATAAGAGGATGAAGAGTGAAGGAGGATGTCCTCATTAGACAACAACATGAGATGTAAGACTAAGAAGTACGAGCTAATCCTGTGAGGTCAATTAACACTATCACTGAAAACAATCATTTTACCACTGCAATGCCGTGGAAGGGAGGAATTATTATTTTCAAACTAAAATTGTATGCATTTGGTTTGGTATCCTCTAGCAGTTTTTCAAACTAAAATTGTATGCAGAGGATGAAGACTGTCTTCCTCTATAAGTTGTAACACTTTTGAAGGGGAGCTACACTTTTGTTGTAATATACATGTGGATGTATAGACTAAAATTACAAGTTTCAAACAAAACAAACTCATTGCTACATTTGCTCATTTTACAACAATGACAGGATGAAGTAATTTTTTTGGCCTCATTAATCAGGTCTAACATACACTTTGTGAATGATATTGGAAATGTTATTGTACAGGTTGTTGGTTTGGTTGGCACCCGTATATGCATCTGGAATCGTACAGAGGCAAGAAATGTATTTTCCTCACGTGAGAACTTATTTACTAAGGCCCTCTGTATGCGGTGTGTAACCTCTTTGTTGTTCATCTTTTTTTCTTTTGTAAAATTTCCATCAGCAATGTGGGAAGAAGCAATTTCAATGTCGTAATCATGTTCTTTCATTAACTTACAGTATCTTTTTGATAAGTTAATTAGCTTACAGTATCTGAACTGTTCTAGTTTTGGTTAAGATCTCTGTGTCGTCCATATAAAGAAGAATCAAACATATCTTAAATGAAGAAAGTAGTTTTAATTTTTTTGGGGACTCATGCGATTAAATGGTGCTAAAGGGACACCCTCTCAGACCCCCTTGATATTGAGATAAGGCTTGTGAGAAGATAAGTATGCATGTGTAAAGTTTTGAATTACTTGATGGTCTCTGTTCTGTTATCTGTCAAAGCTCCATGTTTGAAAATCTGTGCTGCTTATGTGGTCTATCTTAGAGCTTATGATGCTTCTTTTGTAGTTTGCTGATAGTAATTTCATTGCTTCTTTCCAGTTATGTAGACCCTGAAGCTGTGATTGGATGTGAGGATGGAAAGGTTCGTGTATTTGACCTATACAGCAGAAAGTGTACCCAAATAATAAAGTATGATTCTGTTTCACTACTTACTTTGCATGCTTTATGCACTAGTTGAGAAAAAGGTTGAAATGATTTTCTCCTGGATCATTATTCAAAATCTCTCTTGCACAATCATGCACATAGACGATAAGCTGTTTTTAATCATTGCGTCTTTTGCTCACGTGCACATAGACAATAGCTGTTTTGTGACGATAATCTAAATCATAATCGCTTTAATAGCTAACACGGATTTGATGCTTCTCTCTGGTAATCCCTCAGCCAGCACACACAACCCCCCACCCCCCACCCCCCCCCACCCCACACACACACACCACAAACCTCTTTTTCCGCTCTAAGGCTATTAATGGCAAGTGCCAACAAATTGTGATTTCTTCCTCTCTCCCTAACAGAGATGCAGAATTGGTGCCTTCTCGTCCCTCCTGTGCAACCATATATTTTGCAGTGTTTTGATCTTTCTTCACCCTTCTTTTGATCCTAAAATAATATTCAAGACTAATATGTAACTAACTTGTTTAGCTCTATTTCTTGCAGGATGCATCAGGGGCCTGTTTCTTGCTTAGCTTTTACTGATGACCAATTGCTTGTTAGTGGTTCTTCCCTCGGCACCCTTTCACTCTCAGATCTTTCTTCTGATCAGCGAGTTGTTCAGCTGGGATCAACCTACTCTGCAGGTTTGTTAAATATATTTTGTCAGATCCACAATACACTCATAACTTATAGAACAATGCCTCTACATCCCTTGTCATTGATTTCTCTTTCCTGAATACCCATGAACGCATAATTGGCTTCCTCAAATCATCTTTTCTTGGACAGATCCCCATAATTTGAATAACAAGCTTCTGCACCCAAGGTTGTGGCCTAGTGGTCAATGAACTGGGTTAAGAACCATGTGGTCACAGGTCACATCCCAGCAAAGACAAAATCATTTGGTAATTTTTTTCCATTTGTCTAAGCCTTAGTGTATAGTACCTGTGCTGGTGAGTGGTGAGACATAATAGGTACCCCGTGAAATTAGTCGAGGTGCACGCAAGCTAGCCCATACACCATGGATAATAATAATAATAACAACAAGAACAAGCTATGCCATTTTACCCTGGACAGATCCCCATATTAAATAACACCAAAGGGTATGGCCTCAGAGGCGAACCCAGGATTTGAAGACAACGGGTGCACCACCAACAATAATGCGCTTAGCTAAAGTATGTACCCAATATTGATTTATATGAAAAAGAAAACTACGATATTCATCTATAAATAAATTAGATGATACTAATAGATATAGTGTCGTAGGTGAATCGGTGGTTTTAAGTTTCACTTTGCACCGTGAGGTCGCAAGTTCGAAACTACCCATCCTCCTATTTTATTTGATTTTTTTAAAACCTCATAGCCAAAAACGGAAAAGAAAAACAAAATATGAGCAGATGGGGATTCAAACCCATTTGCTCCTCAAAGAAGTTCAGCATCTAAACCAGCTACCCAACTGACTTTTGTATCTTTGGGTGCCTAATAAAATATATATCTATCTCAAGGTGTATATATATGTATATATACATAATTTTCCGAAGTTAACGGGTGCACGTGCACCCGTAGTGATGACTGTGGATCCGCCGCTGTATGGCCTAGTGGTCCATGAGGTGGGTTGAGAACCATGATGTTTAACAGAGTCAAAAACACTAGGTGATTTCTTCTCATTTGTCCTAACTTTTGTGAATAGAGTTGCATGGTATTTGTTGTTTGAAGGAGGTGGCAGATATGCCGTATAATTAGTTGAGATGTGTAGCCGTAGATTTTCATGCTGAGCCTGCTATACAGATTTCTTTCCCTAAGAAGTGTTGTCCTAACGTCTAGTTCAAAGGGTACCCTTTGCATTCATCTAGTGTCCTTTTTAGCTTTGCTGGAAGAGAGAAGAGAAATGCAACATAAACTAGGAGGCTGTCTAGGAAACATATGGTTACTTTATGCTGCATTTGGCACTTATAGTTTTTTATAAATGTTTTGTTTTGGGGGAAAAATCTGACAAGTATTATGTTTATGACACAGCATGAGAACCATAGAATCTATAGTTTATACTTTTGTAGAAAGTCTGTTTTTAGTTGTAGAAAGTATTTTCTGGTTTATGTTATTCAAACTGATGTCTAACTAGTAATTAGTGAGGGCTTCCTAATGTCAATCTGTGCTAGGAAGTGCACAAATGCTTTACACAGTGTACTGAGTAGATTATCTTGGATGTATTTCTTTTAGAATCTTGATTCTCTTTGTAATAGGAATTCTGATTTATTGTTCTTTCTATGCTTCTCAAATCTCCTGCCACAGGGATCAAGACTTTAAGCTCCACCTCTAGCTCAATTAAATTATTTTCATCTTTTATTAGAATGTTGATTTTCTCTTTGTTATCTGATTTCTTGTTTGTTTTCTTTATCTGTTTTTGAATCTCTTCTGACAGGGGTCAAGACTTTGTGTTTCAACCCTAACTCCTATATGGTATTTGCTGGATCAACTGCTGGAAATGTGTCTTGTTGGGACCTCAGGTTTGCAGAACTAACTAAAACGTGAACCGACATTCTTACATGTGTTTTTCTACGGAACCCGGCCTTTCTGATCTTGTTCCATGCTTCTGTGCAATAACTGGTATATTTAATCCTTAGACAGTAGCTTTATCAATCCCTTTATATGTTGTTGCAGTTAATTGTAAATTAGGGATGTCTCATATTCGTAAATCTTTCTAGTCTGCTTATGAGTATGACAAGTCTCTATCATCTTTTTATGACTGGTGTCCGGGTCAGCTTTCCCGCACCTCGACTAATTTCACATCCCACCAGCAAAAAGTTGCTCAATCTCTTCGTATAAGATTCCCCCAGAGTTCATCCTCACTATTTAAAATTTTATATGTAGTTTCTATGAGATTTGACTTATTGTAAATGCCACTTTAGCAACAAGTACAAGAACTTCAGAGATTGCAAATATAGGATATTGGGGGCAGTTGCTAATTAGTTAAAGAAGCAAAGGGGGAAAGAAAGAAAAAAGGGAAAGAAGAAAAAAGGAGCTTTACTATTTCTCTCTGGCTGATTGTGGTCTAAAAATGGAATGGAATAAAATGAATACTGGACGTGGATTTACATGTGGTTCTTGAGATCAAGTTTAAAGTTGATAATGATCTCTTGAAATATTACTATTGATAATGGAGGGCTAAGTTGTTGAAACTTGAAAGGTTCCATCAATCATAAATTCATAATGTTAGCATTCCAAAAGACTGCAGTGAACTCGAGCAATCAGCATAGTGAAAGATAAAACAAATTGGCTTGAAGCCAAGGTTGCATGCTGCTTTGATTTTTTGTTCTGAAGTATGTAGGGTAAGGAGGGCCTAGTATATGTTTCTTTGAAATATAAAGTACTTTTAGGAATGGAAGGACGACTGGGATACAGAATTGTTTCAAGGGTATCGATATTGACTAAAATATTGCCTCCCCTGAAAATATAGAGGGGAAATTTTAATTAGTCTCTAACGTCAAGGCTGAAGGAGAGATAATTTTGGACCTTGTGAAGGTGACTAAAAAAATGTGAACGGTGTCAAATAATCTGATATTGCAGCGATGAACCAAAAATCCTTCATTCTGATGGCTGTTTCTTAGGTGAAGAATTTAGATGCATAAACTTCAAAAAGAAAAGCCTGTGAGGGATTAATGTGAGATTTCTTTCGTCTTTCTCATCTCCAAATGTGAATGTGGACTCTTTTCATCATACGTTTAGATGATATATAGGATTTGCTTAGCTACAGCTTGCTGCTATTTGCTCTGAGTCGTGAAATTGTTTTCCTATGTAGTTAAATATTTTTCTAGTTTCTGATTATTTCAATCCTGAAAATGCACAGGAATACGACGAGAACTCTATGGGAAACACGAGTTTCTCCAAATGTTATTTATTCTATGCATCACCTTATGAACGACACTTCAACATTGGTAGTTGGTGGAATCGACGGTGTGTTAAGAATTGTGGACCAGGTAACTGGTGAAGTAATTTCAAGATGCATAATGGATGATGGTACCTCTGCGTTACATCGTTTAACAGAGAGATTTGGAACTATGCAAATTGAGAGCCGGAAAGTGAAAAGGCTGTCTGAAGATGATCGAATTGATCTTATGCCAAGAACTTCCAAGCCACAAATCACATGTTTAGCAGTTGGGATGGAGAAAGTTGTTACTACGCATAATGATAAGTATATCAGAGTTTGGAAATTCAGGAAGTGAAAAAGGAATCTCATTCACTACCTGAGAATTCCTGGTATTTGTTAGTCCTGGTGTATGTATTTCCATATGTATACGTATTTCTAATCCGGTAGCAAAATACATGTATGCCGATTTACTTGATTTAAAATTTGGTCTGAAATTATTAATTAGTGAGATAATATGTAATTCTTTCAGAAAATTATTAAAATACGATAGGAATATCTATTTAATTAGTTAGTTTTTCCTAAAACTTAGCTATTGTGTCAAATGTAAACTAAAATAATTTTAATGTGAATATAAAATTAAAATATTTTTATCTCTAGGTGGAATAACTATGTGTCGATATCGAAACTTTGACATGTAAAATTCCAGCACAATTAGTAACTTTGAAAAAACATTAAAAGTTTGATATTTTTACAAGTTCAAATTCAATTAACAATTCATGAATTTCGAACTCTCGAGTGAAAATTGCTAGAGTATCACACTCTACAAACAATTCTTGGGTTCAAATTGATAAATGCTCATGGCATTTTTCCGTGTTATCGTATTTTTGTTTGCTAAAATTTTATTTTCACATGGAAAGTAGCATGATTAATGTTGAATATTATAGCGTTGAAACGCCGTTAAAACTTAACTTGATATCCAAAAAATGGCTATTTGTCAACTTCTTCCCCATTAGGCCGATTTGGGCCATTGTATGAGGCCCAAATAAAAAGCCCAAATTCCTGACGAACACGACACAGCTTCCGTCTTGTAAAATCTGTTGCAAACCCTAATTATCGTGTGAGATTGAGATTGAAAAATGGTGTGCATACGAAAGGCGACGATAGATGATTTGCTTGCTATGCAAGCATGCAATTTGTTATGTCTTCCTGAGAATTACCAGATGAAATACTATTTTTACCACATACTTTCGTGGCCTCAGCTTCTGTACGTTGCTGAAGATTACAATGGTAAAATTGTGGGATATGTGTTAGCTAAAATGGAAGAGGAAACCACTGAGTGCCATGGACACATCACTTCCCTTGCCGTAGTCAGGACTCACCGGAAACTTGGTTTGGCTACTAAGCTCATGACCGCTGCTCAGAATGCTATGGAACAGGTATAAATTAATTCGTTCTGAAATTTTATGTAATTTTAATATTATTATTTTATTGATGAAGTGATTTGAAAGAAATTTGTTTCAACAAGTGATTAAATCTGGAAATTAGATTGGTGGAGAGTGTTTTGATAAGTAGTTTAGTTTTGGAAATTAGTCAGTTTATTGATAATGGATATGTGTCCCAATTGTTAACTTGTTAGTCAGGATTGGCTGATTATATTTGATGATGAATAAAGTTTTTGGTTACAAATGAATTGCTGAACCTTTTTATTGTTTTGGTGTCTGGGCTGTGCACCATGAGTGTCATGGTAGAGTTGTAGACAATCCAACTCATCGCCTTATGCCCTTATCAGATCAAGCACGGACTTGACTAGTTTACTCTAAAGATCCTGGAACATCTGTAGTTGTGTATCAATCAAGTCTGTCAATTTTCTCATTGGCATGGCAACTAATCCTGGTGTGGTTCTAGATAGATGTCACCAACCTCAGTATGAAAGCTAATGAAACTAGAGAGTTGAAAAAGATTGTAAAGTATATATATACATAATTTATACAAGGACTTATAAACCAATATAGGAAATCACATGGAATACCTTCTATTCGGCTTTACTCTACTATGCCTTGAGCAGGAATCCTCTTCTTTTTATGCTAAACGCCCAAACTGTTTCCACTATAGTCATCGACCTTTCTCTTTTTTGATTTGATATCAGAACTCACTTTGTCCCTGTCGGCCACAAGAATTATCGACTTCTTGTTACTCATGCTAGCCTTAACAGCTTGCTTTCTCTACGAGCAGGTCCTTTGAGTGCTTTTCTGTTGGGGATGTTTAGTAGGAGAAACAGGGTCTCAAAATCATCCTCATCATCAGCTATCTTCTCACATTGATTAGGTGAAGACATTTTCGCACATACTTGTTGAAAGACAAAATGGTGCGAAATAACTGAAAACAAGTGTTCCCAATATCAAAACCAACATTATACCCAAACAAAATCAGATGCTTTAATTTAGCAAGGAATATAGAAGAATCTAAAAATCAAAAGGTAACCAAAGTAGTATACCGAAATGAAAATAGCACAAGTCTCAAAATATAGTCACTGCAATGTAACACTGATAGAAAGAAATGAGAAGCTTAGTTCGAATGAAAAATGGGAGCACTAAAACTAAACAATAACAGAGGGAGAAATAGGAGGGGAGAGTGTTGAGAACGAGAGAGAAGAAGCAATCGTTATGATAGAACCCTGTTAACGGGTGAGACAAAAAATTCAATTTATCTAGTGAATTAGTCTAGGTAGTTGGCCCCGATACCATAGTTATAAAACAAAGTATAAACTTTGTGAAAATATACTGTTTTTAGAATTAAATTGTAAAGATTCTACGATGAAGCATATAACCTTAGCTGTTGAGCAGCAGCGCTCCCTCTTCTGAGGGAAACAAAAGGCTAAGGGAGATTGAGAGACCAAAGTGATAGTGGAAGAGAGATAAGTAATACCTGAAGCTCTAAGGAAATGATTGGGCAGTTGCGTCAATCATCATGACAGCATGTGAGATTGGATAAGCAAACCAAAAGTAAGCGTACTTGTTCTGCTTGTCTAATATTCAAACGGTAATTGAGCTCAAGCTTGTCTCATTCATGTATAGGCTTTGGTTAGTCAATATTTGAAGCCCCGTGCATTTACCCAAACCTTGGATAATGAGGATTTTGATGTGGTGAAACTAGGGTTTCAGTGCATACTTTTCATCGTTTGAAATTATTAGTCTTGATAATGGAAATCACAAATTATGAATTAGGTCATTCGTCTTGAAGTTTGGTGTATCACTTACTTTTTCTATGCTAGTAGATAAAAAATATGTCTTATGATCTTTGATAAGTTGTAGACTAATAATAACACATTGGAGGTGAGAAGCCTGTATCAATGCAAAAGCTTCAGTTTCAAAAATATGTGAAGGAACAACATAGTAACGAGGCACATTCACTGAAAATTTGTGGATTATTCAAGAAAATTTGTCCCTTCATCTTGAGTCATTGAGATTTTAGGTGTTTAATGCTGGATCTGTACCAGCAGTGGGAACAGTAGTTCTATAAAATCAATATTTTTGATCCCTCAATTTGTCGTACCCCTTTTGGTAACTGTTATCACATTGTGCCACCAATTAGCTTCTCTTTACCAAGGAGCCCCGTCGACCCACCCTCTGGTGCAAACAAATAAAATTTTTGAAAATGGAGTAGCGGAAGGTCATGCTTTGGTTTATCACTAATGTAGATCTTTTGGGAAGCTCACATTTCCGGTTGTATGTGACTATAGTATCAACCTAATTAGATACATATTACTGGATTTTTGACTCAGTGAATTACGGTTATTAGCTATGTTTCTTGGACTCTCCAAAATGTTGCACACAACCGTGTTGGATTCCCCAAAAATACACTTGTTTTGGGTATCCTACACGCACTTGTCAATATTATTGATGAGTTTTTGGAACTTTTACTCTGGTCCTATGTTTGTTGTCACTGTTATTCCTTGTTGATTCAATAATGTGCTTAAAGTTCAAACAAAACAGTATAATCTTATTTAGCATGCATATCGTTTGTCCTGACGCAAAAAAATGTTCCTCAGTTGGAATGATTCTAACAATAAGATCCAATTTTTCTTTTGGTAAAAGGTGTTTGGAGCAGAGTATGTGTCTCTGCATGTTAGGAAGAGCAACAGGGCTGCATTTAAGCTGTATACAGAGACATTAGGATATAAGATTCATGATATGGAAGCCAAGTACTATGCAGATGGGGAAGATGCTTATGATATGAGAAAGGAATTGAAGGGCAAGAAGCACCATCAGCATCATCACCACCACCACCACGGTGGTGGGTGTTGCTCTGGTGAGGTGAAGGTAGGACCAAAGGAAGGAGCAGCAGAAACAAAAGCAGCATAATTATGGACCTAAAGCTTGGGACTTGGAACTTTCCCCGAGTCAATTTGCGCACAGGAAATTTTCACATGTTACTAATGTATGTGTTCTACATGAAACAACTACACCATGAAAGGTTGGAACATTGGTACAAGTAATGCTTTTGGTTTTTCTGATATTGTATTCACATTTCATATCTATTTTCTGAGGATGCTATTGAAAATATGAATTTCCAAAAGTTACCATCTTGATTAAATAGGTTGCGACAATTTTACCTTATTGTACTTTATCTTAAATGAGCTTCATATCTATTGTCACTAGATTCATATTTGCATTCCTGCATTTTATATTATCAATAGTTCTGAATGATGAAGGGTTTAATAAATTTAATTAGTAAGATGAAATTCAGTGTTTCCATGCACTATGGAAGCTTCTCTTAAAGTAGAGGCATTTCATCTAATTATGGAATTTCTTTTGGACATGGAAGTCCATTCTATGCCAAGGAATATTAAATTATACCATTTTTTCTATGATGTTGAAAAGACACTTCAATTCAAGGGAATGTAGGTTAGAAATTGTTGTGGAGAATCTGATTTTGGAAATGAATTAAAGTAGTATTACCTTTTATTTAATTAATCTCATTATGACTTTTCTTCTCTTGATTAGGGAATATCACCTGTCAAGGATCTCTTTCTCCATTTGATGGTCTCACTGCTTCCTATTGCAACTTCTATTATTTGTGGTACGATTTAGGAGTCGCGGAATAATTTAAGTAGACAGTTTTTATGGGGCGTAAATCTCTCAAAAAGTAATAGATGAGCACAAAGGTTTCTACTTTCAAAATCAAAATTCGAAATGACTTTTTACTTTTGATGATCATATACTCTAGATTTTATTAATATTTTATTTTTCCGTATACAATTGATAATAAACAGATTTTTTACAAAAAAAGACAATGAATATAAGACATGTCTTGAATATTGAGTTGATTCTTAAAGTTAGTTGTGTAGCTAGATGTAAACACTTGATTTGGCCAAGACCACTAAATGTAATATCGCTCCATTTTTGTTAAAATTATTAAATTCTATGGTTAACAAAAATCAAATAATTGACTATACTTTTCGAAATCAATAGTTTAGTACACGTCTATCGTTTGTCAAAATCAGGGTACTATGAATGTTACTTACTTTATGGTATCGTTTTTGCCAGCAAATTTGACCAAGGTGATAACGTATATTTATTTCAATTTGTCACTGCTCTCATTTGTTGGAATAATCAATAACTGGAAAAAGCCAAAAGCCCCAAAATTTTTACTTTTTACGTCTGAAATGACAATAAAATATAAGAGGGTTTTTTTTTTCTATTTCTTTGGTTTCATATTAATTGATTTTCATATTAAAATTAGTTTTTATATTAATTATTCATTTTACTAAATTAATAAAAATATTAGTTTAGTTTTTTTTTTATATTATTGCTATTAATTCTTTTTGAAAGTGTTTACATTTATTTGTAAAATTCGTAAAAGTTTTATAGGGGTAAATTAGTATATTATTTTCTTATTTATGATTTCTTAAGCACCATGCAAAATAAAAAATGATCAATTAATATAATACGGAGAGAATACAATGTTATTTGAATGCCCTTTTGCTTTTGATTATTCCAACAAAATTCATATTCCAATATTCAATCTTGATCCATCCTTAGCTTAAACTAAGTTGTTCCTATTCTTGCAATAATACCTTATTAGGCCCCTAAAAGTCATTATTTTCTTCTTTTTTCCTATTACTCTCTCATGTTTCGTTTTTAGGAAGAGTAATCCTTGTATAGAAAAAAATATGTTAGCCAGAAAATTGCAAGTCTTTATTATAAACTATTTATGAGTTAAAAATTATTAATATTAATCATCTAAGAAATCAACTCCAACAAAAAAACGAAAAACTCAAGCCCAAGAACCAAGGAGCATTTGATTTTTATTCAATTATTAACCAAACAGGACAAATAAAATAAAACAAGCTCTACCATAACTTGTTGCCTAACAGAAGCCAAGTTTGTCAAGTCTATTATTGGATGTAGGCATTCTCTATCTTATCTCCTTTCTAATAATGATAAAAAAAATGTTTTAAAAAAAAAAAAAACAATATTTAGTAATTCTAATTATTAAGTCTTTCCATTTGAATTATCTAATCTACTAATTAAAGAAGGAGCTAAAAATGTAGGTAGGAAAAGTAGTTCCATGGTAGGCAACTATGGATGGGGAAAAGCTACAAGAAGGGAAATAATAGAATAAATAAAATAAAAGAAAGATAATTGTCTTTATGAAGAAATTACTCTAGTTTAATTTTCTCCCTCTTTCTTTTGTCAAATCACATTTTTATTATTTTCCAAACTTGTAGAGCACCAAGAAAATCATTTCCTTTATAATTAAGCAACAGATATCTAATACTTCCTTCAGTTTAATTTGTTTATCCGATTTTAATTTAATATAGAGTTTGACAAAGTAAAACACTAAATTTTTTGAATTATGTGATCTTAAATTAAAGTTATGAGGATCATATCAAAATGTTTTTAATTTTATAGGATCCAATATTGACCGGCGACAGACCCCCGCTTCCATAGATCCTTGGTTTGACCTCCCCTAGTGGTCCTTGCTTTTAAGTTTTAGATATGCAACTAGTAAAATCAAAATTAAAGGAAATATAAAAAATGATAGAGATATTTTTTAGTGAATTAAAAAAAAAGAGTAAAATAAATAAATCGAAATAAAATAATAACTCGTTCTGAGATAGCTAACCGTTATTTTGTGACCAATGTATAACTTGAAATTCTAAAAGAAAAAAAAAACGCCAAACAGTTTTTGTTACATTACTTTTTTTTTATTTTTTTTGGCTCTTTTCATAGGTGAATCATGCGTATGAAATGAAAAAATAACGATAACAAAAAGAGCAGAAGCTCGAAAGAAGTGACTATATAAACACGTCAAAAATGTGAGATGTGATGAAAAATGTTTAGGCCCTACCAATAAAAAAATGAACTTATCCATTTAAAGCCAAAAAAAAATAAAAAAATATTGTGTATGACAATATCAATATGAAAATAGTATTAAGAAAAAAAGTAGCTTGTTGAATCACGAAACACTACAACGTAACCAACTTTATGGCTTACAAAATAAAGGTAATTTGTCTTCTTTAGCTATTATATCTATAGTTAGAAATTCAGGTATGATTCAGTTGAATTCAATAGTTTTAATATATATAATAATATATTTATATTGGAAAGAAATATTGTAAAATATGTAAATATTAAGTGTAGAATTTAATTATTAATACTAGAAATGATTGTTTTAAAATTTAAAGTTAAAGTTTTGATTTTATCTATGCTAATGTATCTTAAGGATTTGTTATCATTGTTTATCTAAGTGTACATTTTGATTTTTGATAAATGGATATCACAATTCTTCATGTCTTTTAATTGGTTCTCTCTCATATTTGTCTACTTAAGTTTGAGATAACGAGTTAATGTTATAAGGTTGGCGATTTTGATAAATAAAGTTTTAAAGTTTAATATTGTTATTTTTATTTTAATGCAATGACGGAGTTAAAATTTCAACTAAGGAGTGTTAAAATATAAAAATGTTAATTGTGCAGAAGTTGAGGAGTGTCAATATGTAATATTTATATATAAAATATATATTTTTATCTAGCTATGCGGTATACTTTTCCAATGCGACACCCCTTAAGCTCCGCCGCTGTTTATACTTTATATGTATGGATTATCTCGTTTTCTTCAAGTTGGTGCTGAGTTTCTGTAATTACTGATCCGATTAATTTAAATTTATGTTGAATAACACATTAAAAAAATAAATCCTCCTTATTAAGAAATTCTTTAAGCACAAACAAAAGATTCTCAACCATTATAATACATTTATTAATTTTGAGAAAATTTATAACTTATCGTAAATAAGTTCAGGAGTATTTCCACTACTTCGAGAAAATGTGCATGTGGATTGCATTGCATGTCTCACGTTCCATGTCTTGAAATCTGGTAGACTGCTGACGTGTAATACCCAGAAAAACAGTTGTTCTGTTTTGATTAATGCAATTTCTATTTTAGTCCCACCTAAAATTTATACCCCTATTTTTTAATTCAACGAATCTTCTTCTTTCTTTTTTTTCAACAGCAAATCAAACTAATGCCACTAGTGTATATTATATCTAGTTTGGTGTTCAATAACTTTTCTACCCTCTTTTTTCACGTACCAAATTTATTTCCAGATGCTATACAAACATTATCACCTATAGTATTTTACTTCGGGCATAATATATCAATATGTCATTAAACATGCCTTTTAACTTTAGATACACATAAGTAAACATTTAAATTTATATAAAATTTAAGAAATAGACACACACGTCTTACATGATATTTTACATGACAATTCGAGTCATATGTAACGTCCTACGTGTATTGTGTCATGTAAGACACGTGTGTCTACTTATATACATCTAAACATGAATATAAAATAAGACTAAATTAAAAGGTATATTTATGTATTATGTCTCCCCTTTAAATAGCATCATTTATTGAAAAAAAAACAGTAAAATTTGAGACTTTTTTATTAAAATATGCAATTAGAACAATCAAAGGTGATTTTCCGTAGATTATGTATCTTCCTCTGCATGGTTCGACCAACCAAGTAAAAGATAAAAATTATAAAAAATGAAAACAAATAGTTCAAAGTTTACATGATTACGTAAAGAATGAAATGTAATTTAATTAAATAACATTAGGTTTTACCTAACTAAGATGTTGACAATAAACTAGTGGTGGGTCCTTACCACGACTCTACAATATCCCAAAGTATATCAATTATTATATAAATACAAAAGGACAGGTCCCATAAAGACATCTCTTCTTGTTGGGGAAATCTGAGTGGGCACTCCAACTTGGAAAGTTATTTCACAGTTGAACCTTTTGGTCCTTACAATAAATATTGATCATCACATATGGTTATGTTTGACAAAAAATTAATCTTATATACATTCTGCCGGAATTGCTCAGACGGTAAACAGATAAAAAAAAAGAAAATTGGTGCTACCGTGCGAATCGAGAAGGTACAGATCTAGGAGTTGGCACAATAACATCACGATCCGTCTTCATTGAATTGAGTCGTTCTTGAATAGTCTTGTCAAAAAGCCTGTTATCTGGATTCTCAGCATAACAAACGTAGTAACTACTCACACAAGCGTGAGGCAAAGCCATCGCGATCCTCGTCTGCAATTCATTAAAAATATACTTTTAAAGAGTCCGAGCAACAGAGCATACGTATAAACAATAGTGAAGTGAAAAAAAGACTAACCAGAAGGTAACCAACATAGGCAGATAAAAGGGACAATGTGGCTGTGAAATTGGGATAAACAGTGAAAGTCCAAGCACCAATGACAATAACACAAATAGAACCACTACAAACTCCAGTCAAGAAGCAAATAGCACTTGTCATGTCTGAATCTACAATTGTCTCCATTTCTCTTTTTTGAAATAGCTCCCATGTGTCTTGTGATGCCTTCACAAAGCTCTTACCATACGTAGCAATCTAACAAAATAATAAGAATATTGTTTAAGTAAATATTCATCGCGCAGCTACGTATACAAGTGAATTATTGTGTGATGGGCCCAACGTAACAAAAATTCGAATATGCGCGAGTTTTATCATATATATTATATAAGAAGTCGTCAACTGAATATGGTTGAAAAATTAGTGAAAGTGAAAGTTGTATAAAATTAGTATATATTTGTCGAAATAATTGAGAACGTATAAGAAGGAATATTGACATCTCATCTCACACAGCAGTCAGCATTAAAGGGAAGGGAGAAATATGACTACTAACTCTATATATTAAAAATAACATTTAATAAATTGGAAACGCCTGTAATATGCTATAAATTGAAAATGACTAATACGCTATAGTATGAAGACTTTTTTTAAATATAGATGTGGATAATGTTTTTATTTTTTGAGGAAAATTAATTCATAAGATAACAGTCAACGTCGATGTTATTATAATCAGAGTCTTATCATTTAGAAATCCCTAGAGCATCCTAATTAAGAAGTCCATTTCAAGGGGATGTTACTCTAAATACAAGTGAATCACAATTCTAATGTTACTTTAAATACTCGACTATTCAAATTAATGGAACCTAATAACATAATCAAGATACGCATAAGCAGGTCAACACAATATTTTTAAAACGAAAGAATGTTTAAAGTACCTGAACATATGCCCAGCCATTGCCCCGCTTGAAGATAGAATCCATGATTTTCAATCCACAATGAGCACAACAAAACATGAACTCATCTTCACCTTCAAGCAAATTCAACGCGCGAGCCACAACCCTCAGAACTTCAATTGTAGGAACAAACAAAGAACCAAGACAAGCACTTCCAAGATTCACAGACAATGCCCTCTGGAAACAAAACTGTGTACTGGATTGCATTCCTCTAAGATAATACAACCCAATCACTCTGCTAACCGTCAAATTCACTACATTCCTCATCACCTCAGTAACCCAAGCCATACTCAAAACCAACCCGATGATAACCAACGGTGGGAAATAGAAATTTATAGCCCCAATTACAGCCAGAATCCACATTGACATCCATAAGAATCCAGCAGTTAATGTTAGATAAGTTGGACGATTCAAATCGCCAAATTTAGGTACAGGTTCAAGTGATTTGATTAAAATCTTTGTACAGAACTTAATTCTTGGTGTTACCCAACAAGAATACAATCCATTTCCAATTGCAAATATGATAAACACAACTCCAACACCATCAGTTGATGGTCTTTGGAAGCAAATTAATAGGATTCCAGCTGCTAACGTGAAGACAAACGAACCCCAAAGTATGAAATGAACCATGAACGTTGGCCACAATCTCATTGCCTTTTGCCATGTAAATGCTAGTGTTATGCTAAGTAAAGAAGCTGCTTCTACTTGTGGTAGAAAAAACTTTAATAGCCTCTTTTCTTTTCTTTGTGCTTCCCCTGCTTCTAGTAGACCTTGTATCCCTTTGAATACAAGAAAACAAACTAGCCCAATTGCACCAATCATGTGTATAAGGAACAGAAATAGTGAAAACTTGTTTGTGTAGGATCTTGAATTCAGTGTTATTACTGAAGGCTGAAGGTTAAAAAAAAATAAACAAGAAGAAATATTTTCAGATTTTACTCAAATATTAAGAAAACTGAAAACTTGGAACACACATCAAAAATCAAAAAGAATTTCAGCTCTATTTAATACTCCATGATCAGTATATCTATGTTAAAAATAATTTTAATCATGTATAAATGCTGAAATATTCGAAGCCCTTGCGCCTGGCTAGCGCTAAAAAAATAAAATGAATTATTTTCTAAGAAATAGTTTAGTTGAAAATAATTGTGACATAAAAATAATTTTTGTCCAAAAATAAAGTTATATTTTCTGCATTTTGTTGAAAATGAAAAAAAAATTATTCTTTAATAATTGAACCTCAAAAATGACTTACTATTTTTCATTTTAAAAAAATATTTTCCATTGTACCAAACACATCCTTCTATGTTAAGCTCAGAAACATACTTGAGGGGTAACAGCAGGGGTGGAGCGAGTCTGAGAAGGAGCCGGAGAAGGGTGGTGCTGAGACGGAGCTGGAACCGGAGCCGTCTCCGTCACCGGAGCATGGCGGTGCTGAGACGGCGCCGGAGCCGGAGGATGACGGTGGTGAAAAGGATTCGGAAAATTACGGTGCTGACGATGTTGAGCAGGTGGCGGAGCGTTATAAGGAGAAGGAGAAGCAACTCTAGTTCCGGCATTCATCACAAGCCTCAAAGGATTCGTAGCACTCAATCTCTGCATTCTCGACATGTGAAAATTCTCACCGCCTGTTTCTACCGGCGCCGGCGCCGGCGCCGGCTGACCTTGAAATCCCCTTTGTTGACTATCCATTTCACCTTTCTCCACATCTGGTATCTTCGTCTCCTTTTCTCCATTTTCCTCGTCAACTACCTAACAATAGACAGAAAAATTAAAAAAACAAACAAACTCAATTTCACTTTTAATCACCGAAAAATTGAAAATGAAATGAAATAATGGAGCTGTATGTGCTTACAGGTTCTACAGCACCCATGAACGACGGGAAGAGTGCGGCGGCGCGTGGATGAAAGTATATATTTATTCCGTTATGGGGGAGAGGAACGTTAGATTTTGTTGGTATGTGAATTGTGCGTGGAGACTGATGCTATTGGTGGGCGCATCAAAGTATTGCTCTTTTATTTACTTGTTTGAAGACCAATTTGGTAAAAACATTCCAAACGTGCATCGTACGGCGCGTGTTCACACGATCCATTGCTGCGGCTGTTTCTCGCACGTGTTTCATTTTAGTTGAAAATATCTTGCACCAGTTTCGTGTTTTAAAGAGCTGTTATCGTGGGATTAAGAGCCTGTTTGATTGATCTATTTTTTAAGTATTTTTATAGTGTGTCGATTAAATAAAAATATATTTAGTTTTAATAAAAATAAAATGAATTTATTTTTTACTTATGGCTTTTGATTTTATCGTTAAAATATAAGGTCACATGGAGAACAAGAAAGGAAGTAAAGACGAAAGACCAAGTTGAAGGCTGCTAGAGTGGTAATTGATGTGGCACAAAAATATCCGATTCATTTTTTAGATTAAAAGCTAATATACTTTTATTATTTTACTGTATATAACTTTTTAGAGGAATTTTATGTTAGTGTGCATGATGTAAATAAAGTTATTTTAAATTTTAATGTAAATGAAGAGTTCTTTTTTGGTGGTTCATCAGAATATTATTGAAAAATCTATAATATATTTAAAAAATTTAAAAAATTACATAAATTGATACATTTTAATAAATAATTACTGATTTTAGTGATAATTTTTATTTATAACAATACTATGTTAAATCTGCAATATGTGTTAAAAGTGAATAATGTATTCAATATATATAAATTATAAATTTTTTTTGAGATATATTATGTTTTTTTGATAAAAATTTGACACATTGTATTATAAGTGTATTAAAATGTGTGATAATTGTATTATCCATAATTAAAACTTGTATTATATGTGAATAATAAATTGTTCTTTGTAATATGTATTAAAATTGTATTATAAATAAATTAAAAATGATTAAGTGAAAAAATATTATTACTTATCTTTTTATTATAGTAAACTTATGTAATTTTCCCCAAAAAAAACTTTAATAGTATTATTATCAAAAAAAAACTTTAATAGTAATATTATCAAATCTGTTCGGAACCTTTATAAATAGAAGATATTTATTTTTATTATTATTATTATCATTATTAGAGTATCAAATTGTTTTAATATTTTAATGAACTATTTGACGGTAAAGAGAAGAGTCACTATGAAACAGGCTATTCCCCCTTTTTTTTTTAATTAAAGTGCAATGCTTAGATTAATTCTTAGAATTAATAATGTATTGATATTAATCGAAACAAGTAATACAATATTAAAAAAATATTTTTTTATAACATAAAACTACTTCCGTTCATCATTGGGAAGTCATTTTCATCTTGATTTTTTTCTTTCTAATAATCAGACACTAAAAAATGTTTTTGGGTTTAAGAAAAAGCACATTTGTTGGAATCTAAGTTAGTGGGGGAATATTTAAGTGATCAATGTAGGTATGAAATACCAATTATTTGGGAATATTTTTTTACCATACCTAAGATTTATACTCCCTCTGCCCTATTTATTTAGTTATCTACTTTAGAAGTGACACACATATTAAGATATCAATGATTATTATATGTTAGTTATAATTTTATTTTAACTTAAAAAATTATGCAACTCCACAAGTATAATAAATATATTTTTTGGTTTCAAAAAATATGTATTACAACTTAGTAGTACTAGAAATTTTCTAGAATTAAATAAGATATATTAAAAAAATATTATTATCCTTTCTTAATTTGTTAAAATATGAACAAATAAATAGAAATAGATGGAGTAGTAGGTAAATAGAATAAAAATAAAGATGGATATAATTAAAGGAAGAGGGATATCAAGATGGAGTGGAACAAGGATATTCATATGCATATACCTATCACATTGTCAAGCCTGTTGAGACGTCCCGCCACAATGCCAGCTGATTTGCGTCCGGATGAGGGCCAGAAGGGTCTAGGGGTTTGTCAGAATGCCCTAGAGCCCCGTAGAAGGCTAGAGTTATTTTTATTTATACTTAGGCCCTTAGGGAGTTGTATAAATAGAGGGCCATTTCATTTGTAAATCATCCAGAAATCAATCCAACAAAGCTATTGAGAGCTTTCCTCCATATCTCTCTCTTTCTAAGTCTTCTTTAGCATTTCTCTTAGCGATTTAGGGTGAAAGGCTTACTTGAACTTGCAAGATCGTGAAAGACTCGTGAGCAGGTTGTCAAGT
Organism: Solanum lycopersicoides; assembly: GCA_022817965.1. Lineage (NCBI taxonomy): Eukaryota > Viridiplantae > Streptophyta > Magnoliopsida > Solanales > Solanaceae > Solanum > Solanum lycopersicoides. Next base: position 111,441,285 of record CM040618.1, read on the forward strand.
GCCGCACGGTTCTTAGCAGATTCTCTAGGTCCGTGACACTGTCCACTACTTTATCATAATTTCAACCCAAATTATTTACATGGACTATATATAAAATTGAAAATCAAAAAATATATTTCTTTAATGAAAGCGAAACCATGTTTATTATTATTTTTTCTTTGTCCACCTTTTAAAAATATTTATTTTACCTTTAATGAGATGAATTATAAGCATACAGTCATCGATAATTTATTTAAATTCACAAGTTTTAAATATTTTTATCTCGTATTCAATCAATGCTAGACGGAAGAGAGTAATATCTTTTACATAATTGAGGTTGAGTGGTCGTTTTCAATTGCGTAGCAATTCCCAAATTTTATATAATTTTTTTTTTCCTGGTGGCAATCCTCAAATATTTGCTAACAAGGTCAATTATATTTGATTCGAAAATATATCCATACTTTTAACCAACATATTATATACAATGACGAATTAAAGTATACAGATAATAATATAATTCTCAAATTTGTATGCAAGTGACGATATACGAAGAACGATAGTTTAGCTAAAAACTAATTAACGCAATAAACATTAAAATTTAAAGACGAAGCATTCTAGCTTATATTTATCGTACACCTCAAAATATAAGTTACGTTTTAGGCATGTTGAAAATAGTGTTAATTCGAAACTTAAATTTTTCTTTGAAGTGTTACACGATTTATAAATAAACTTAAACGTCCCTCTAAAATTATGTACTATATATGAATTTACAAAATCATATATAGATGAGACATTCTTCTATGTAAATTATGGGTGGGTAGGTATCATTCTATATTTGATGTAAACTTCTATAATAAAATGATGTTCCACTTTATACATAAATACAAAGCAAAATGCTGAAATATATTATCGAACTTTTAGAAAAGATTCATTTATGTTATCAGTTAAAAGTATGGTTCATTTATGCCATTACCGTTAAAGAAAAGGCTCATCCATGCCATTATTTTTTAACGGTGGTTTTACAAAACGATTTTTGACACGTGACACAATTATAATTCGGTCACGTCATCAATTTTTTATTAAAAAATCATAATTCTGAAAAAAAAATTGAATTAATTTTTTTATTAAATAAATTGATGACGTGGCCGAATTATAATTGGACACGTCGTCAAATTATTTACTAAAAAAAATCAAAATTTGAATAAAAAATGTTTTATTTTTTATTTTTTTTATTTTTTATTAAAAAAATTGACCACGTGGCCGAATTATAAGTGGCCACGTGTCAAAAATAATTTTGCAAAACCACCGTTGAAAATTAATGGCATGGATGAGCCTTTTCTTTAACGGTAATAACATAAATGAGCTAAACTTTTAACTGATGACATAAATGAGTCTTTTCTGAAAGATCAATGACATATTTGAACCTTTTGATGTGGTCCCACAAAGTAATAATTGGAGATGGTAAAAATATATGAAAATTTTATCTCATATGAGGTAGACATATTATTTTCAATAAATACTAGACTTAGAAAAAAAAAAAAAAAGTAATGAAACTATATGAGACAACTTTATGCATAAATGTACTATAAATAATATTATAAGATTTATAAGAGGAAAATGCTAATTAAGCCCTTCAAGAATATGACTTATGAGATTTATCTTAGATAAATAATAAATAATATGACCGTTGAGAGATTAAAAGACAGAGAATCAGGTTAAGAAACCTGAAATAAACTGACTGTGTCACAATTTTATTTGGAAGCCAAAACAGAGAAGCAAATAATGGGAATTGGTAGGTGCAATATATAGATATATACTGACAGGAAAGGACATATATTTATTGAACATTACAACATAAAAAAGAATACATTTAAACGCATGTTCCAAACTGAAAACAAAATATCTCACCAGAAATATAACAGCCTGGCATGTTCCAAACTGTGAATACTAGTTTTAAATATATTTTGCTAGAATTGTTTTTTAAAATATATTTTGCTAAAAATTGGAAACATTAATCGAATAATCGAAAAGAAAATATCTTCTTTTTTCTTTTGACCCTTGCCTAAAATAATATTTGATATTGCAGTAGTAAACTCGTAGATATATAGACACGGATCAATTTTAATAATTATCTCACATTCTGTATAATTATTATTTTCCAAAAGGTTAAACAAAGCAAAAGAGATAGATTCAATGTTTTCACCTAAGCACATCATCATCATCATGACTGGAAACTTCTGATTATATTTGTAACAACGAATGCTTTCCTTTGTCTTTAAGTATTTGGAAGTTAATACACGCAGATATGATTGTATCTAGTGATCTATTTTGTTATATCGAGTGGTGAAATCAGAAATTTTTACAATATATAAGATGGAACTAACTTTATGCAAATAACATTATATGCCAAATAAGGAGTAAACAAGAGACGGGTTATTTTTTCCTGATTGTACTTGATCTCATATGAAGCTCCTTAAACAAGGTACATGCTAATCGAAGAAAATAAAAGCCCAACAACGAAAATAGATCGATCCATTTTAAAAATAATAATAAGAGACTCAAAACTTGGTCTTAAAAAGGTGAAAATGAAGAGCTTAGCAAGCAAACTGGCATCAAAATTTTTGTTTATACAATTGATTCCTACTTCTTTGAAGCGCCACTGGAGGATTCAGGCTTTTTACTGGAGGACTCAGGCTTTTTAAGTATACATAATTGACCACCATCCTTAGTAGCAAAAGTGGCTGCTTTTGTTTCGTTGCACTGATTAATAAACTTTGTCAATTCCTGGCCACACAAAAGAACAACGCAGAATAATGAGACCTAGAGTTTGACATATTTCATATTCGACATTGCAAAAAATACCCAAGAAGCAACAAAATAACCAAGTACACCTTGCATACTAATATATATGACGTCTGTATGTGCATCGAGTTTTTAAAGTTCTACTTGTATGTCATATTAGTTAGCAAAGGAAGAAGCTATTCAAGAAGAACAAGACTAATAAGAGTTGAGGATGGAACACATCACATGATTGTTCAAGGAAATATGCTCACGAGAATATTAACTTAAGAAATGTTATACTATAAAATACTGATACTTGTGGAATCATGTAAAACACTCTGAGACATCCCAAAATGGAGAGCTTATCATATAAATTGAAATAGAGAGAGTAGGCAAGTACTAAAACTTAAAAGAACCAGTAAACCCGGAACTCTGAACACTGGATATCTTTTATGAAGTCAATAAGTCAGACATGCTAAAAGGATGGTGCAATAGATAATCTGACAAAACACATCTATATTTAAAGAATCATTTTAATTTAGTGGAAGGCTGATGATAGATAGTGATGCCACAAATCAAATTGACAAAAACTTAATCATTTGCTAAGTTAAAACAATTGGAATGTGAAGGCAGTCAATCAAGTTCATTTTCCTACCATTGGTAACACAGAATCAGCTTGTCATTTGCAGGATACCACTAAATACATTATCGTTTAAACCTGTTTATTAGTCAAGCGAATGTATTGACTGAATTTTACAGTTGAAACTACAGCTACTTTGACCAAAGATCAAGCTAATGCAATCAGTAGTTTTAGGAAATTAACATGGTCAAAGGCTTTAACCTGTGCAAAATATCTAAACAAAACATGACTGGATATACCCAACAAGTCGGAAGGGAAAGCAAAGATAAAACCGAAATGAACTACAGATTGTGCTGCATTCCATTCTGGTGCTTTCTCCGCTCCAGTCAGTCCTTCTGTCCTAAATATATCAAATCTGCATAAATATCCTCCTGATAACCCTAAACTTCGCTGCCTATGGCATCTATATATAAGTACTCAAAGGTTGTACAAAATAAAAATTAAAACGACTCAAAAACCATAGTTGAGCAGAATGAATTTGTTCTGTAAATCTCTCAAAACTAAAATTAACTTTGATCAGTCTAGTGTCTTCAGGTCTTTGAAGAAGAACATGAACCCAGATGTGTTATCCTAATATAGCGCCCTAATCTTATTGAATACCCTCCTCAAACACTTCTTTTATTGCATTTATCCAGGTCTCATGTTTCATCTAGGAATACTGAATCAAGATCCCAGATCAAATGGACTGTGAAACTAAAAAAAGCCCTTTCCACCAAACTAAGAGTTCTAACTATTTTCTTTCCATAAAAACCTTCCTCTCTTTTGAGTTTTGAAAAGCATTAAACGTAGAAGTATCATATTACACTTCCAAATCCAAACATATTCATGATATTTGGCACAGCAATAAAACTTGACTTCAACCACAGCTCTTCCACAATTTTTTTTTTACACTAAACTGAACTTAGTTAAAGCAAAAAGAAAATTAAGGGCATCTACTACTAACCATAATACAAACAAAAGAATCAAGTTTCAAGAACAATAATTGATTGACCTAAAATGAAGAATTAAGGCATATAACTCCACAAGACTAACAAAGTCAAACCTCAGAAGAAAGTAACAATAATGTCATCACTAACCTCATTCTCTGACAGAGTGATTTAACTTGATCAATTAAAGTTCTAATGTCATCACTAACCTCAATTCTCCGACAGAGTGATTTAACTTAATCAATTAAAGATCCCAGCTTTGTACCTTACCCACCCCCTCAACCCCTAAGGATCCCTTTATCAATTCCCTTTCTCCAATTATTTATGAAGCTTGAGGTGTTAACATTCATATATTAAAATTTACCACCAAGAATTTGCAAAATCATCTAAACCCAATTACATAGGTACAAAAGCTCAAAACAATGTTGCCACATAACAGATATCCAATATGATTGGGGGAAGGAACCACATCAAACGCCAATAAACTCAAAATACCAAAAATTATAAACCTAGAAATCACAAAACATAATTATAATACACTCACCCGATCGACATCCATCTGCTTTGTGTTCTTCGATGGTTTCACAGCTCTCTTCCCTGTAAATGAAATTACTTGTTACTTATACACTGTAACACAAACGATGAAATTACGCACAAAGAAAAACTTATACCTTTGCGAATTTGAGGAGCTTTTCCATGTCGACTCGGTACTGATTTCTTCTTCTGTTGTCCTTTGAAAAGATTTGCCTTTTGTGTCATCTTTCAACCCCTTTCTATTTTGCTTTCAATGGATTCTAGGGTTTTTGTTGGATGGCTAGGGTTTATATTTACCCAAATTGGTGTATTGCGATTCGGAATGAAGAAATAGATGGACCGGTTCGGGTCCTTCCATTTTGTTATGGCGGAGTAAATTATATTTATCGATAAATTCGTTAAGATATTTGAAGTTTTGAAACTATAACATGTTTCAATTAAAAAATATTTAAATTTAACGGAAAAAATATATGTGTTATTGTAATTAGCGTGTGTCTTAATTTTAAGTTTGTTTGTTTTAATAGTATTTACTTGAGACTTGATATTGTAAGTCATTTATATTTTAGTTAGACTAGATAGATTATTTTTTTGTTAAATAATTTTAAAATTTTTGTGGCATTTTATTTATAATATTAATTTTTTTTGTCAAAACATGTATTTTATGATGTTAATAGAAATCTGATATTTTCAATCTCTATGATTAATTCAATTGTAATATACTAATTTGAAAATTATAAATTATTTATATTTTCATAATAATAGTTAGGAACATATCTTTATTAATTGATACATTTTTAAAAGACAATATATAACTTTAATTTTTTATTTAATACAACTAATAAAGTTTCTTGTTTATCTAGAATAATTGTGCATTCAAATATTATATGTATCATAACATAGTGCGGCAAACAAATATGTCAGATAAATTATTAGATTGTATAATTACTAAACTGGTAATTATTATCTTAGGTGGATAACTATTAATTGGTTTTTAAATAAAAATAATATGTAGTTATTCCTTTATATCACAACATTTTCTCTTTTTCAACATTTCTATATTGTGCATCAATAATCACTTTGAACTTCATTTCTCTTTTTTCTCAAGCTTCAGCATTGTCTCCTCACTTTCATGAAGTGTTTCATGTTTTCTTAGCTCTTCTTTCAACTCATCAAATTTTCGTTACTCAATAAATTGCGTATTATAAATATTCACATTTTTTCTTCTTGTAACTTCAACTCTTCAGTCTTCATTGACCGCCATAAAGATGAAGTTGTGTGCTTCCTTAGTAATACTGAAAAAATATTAGTATTAATTAAGAGGGAGACTTGGCTTTAAAAATAAATATAATAGAATGCATTCAGATTAATACATATTATATATCTGTCTATAAAAAGCAAATTGAAAATAAATCAAACTTAGACCATATATATAGACCACATGATTAACTTGAATAACATATAAATAAATAAAGTTTTCTATACTATAGAGAGTCATTGGGGATGCTCACTAGCCGTTGTCAACGGTTCCCAACGGCTAGTCGTAATTTTTATTTGTTATTTTAAGATTTTGGTGGGCTGATCATGTCAATCGGATAGGAACAATCCATAAATTTAATTCTATTTCATATCTCACTACCTGCTCGACCCCTTATTCCACCTAAATCTTAGGATCGGGACAATCAGGATTCAAATAAGGTTGAAATTGGATTAGGCTGGAACGTCATATTCCCCCTGTCACTCTTACACTTTGTTTGGATAATTGTATTGTTAGTGAAAACTTACAAGATAACAAAAATTACAAGATTACAACTGAAAATGAAATCAAGAAATAAAATTTCTTCAGGCTGAGACGTGAATATCTCGCTCTCTTTAAGGAGATTCAAGTCTACTGCAACAAATGTTTCCACCGGTCCAGCAGTAATCCTCTTTGACTTGTCCCCTTCAGGATACAACAACCTTCACAAAATATAACTCGATAACTTTGGACAAGAGTTGAGTCCAAAGCTCCACAAAAAAAAGCATCTCCATTCAACTAATAAAAACTCTCTTTTGACTAATTTTTTCACTCTATATTTCTCTTGTGTGGCCCAAACCAAATAAAGACCACCACTATTTATACTAAAAGAAGTCTTCCTAGTAATGAATATGAAGATAATGTAGTAGTAAATAGTAAAAATAAATGCCCTTAGAAGTTACCTATGTTACAAAGAATAATGGAGAAAAATGAGTGAAATATATGAGGGCATACAATGCCACTAACGTGCAAAACTGAAGAGCTGCACAACCACCATATTTCACAACGTTCACTAGAACGTTTACCACCATGAATGATGTCATTTAAGCCAAATAACAATTGGCATTACTCATCCACTTAAAAGAGAATCAGGTGACCAACAATCAAGAGGAAGTACTGTCTTAGAGGCAACTTCTACGGAAAAATCAATTTGTCAATGTGGCAATGCAAATAAGCATACTTTTATGATATTAAAATGCTTACACTAACAGTTATGTATTGTTTCATAATGTATTGTATTATTGTATTGTGTTGTGTTGTGTTGTATGTATTGTATCTTACTGTGTTTTTAATGTAAATAATGTTTGGATAGATTGTATCATTCTATATCATTACATAATGTTACACATCCACAATTTGAATAGAAAACTTACAAGAAAAGCAGTGTAAGTGATATAGTTACTATGAAAATATAGGGTAAGAGATGACATATTATTATTAAATAATAAATAAAGACAAAATGAGAAAAAAATATTAAGGTAACGACGTGATCACACCAAATTGATCGTTACATAAAATGTATGTTTTTGTCGTTACCTAACGGTGAACTTAAACAATACGATACAACAAAATTTAAGTAATAATAATAAAAACATTGTATTTAAACTAATAATACAATACAATACAATACAATATAACGGGTAACAACCAATCAAACAAGGTATTAGCTTAGAACAAAAAGTGAAATTTTATAAAGAAATAGTATATTTGGGTTAGAATCATAGAACTCATAAACTTTATGAAAAACATGTGCATTGTTGTAATTAACGTGTATTTTGATTGCAAATTAATATCTTTTTTTTAAATCTAAAGTCTAAATTTTGGTGAATAACGATATACTAGTTACAAGAGGGAGTAGCTCGGATGGTAAGCGTTTCTCACTTAACTCAAATGTTTGTGAATCCAAGTCACCAAGGGAGCAAAAGGGGTGGGAGCTCTAGGGAGGGGTAAAAAATGATACACTAGTATAATATCATTATTGTAAAACAACGCCTAAATAAACATATTAATTAGCTATTAAATAAAGAAAAAAAAGCATAAATGTCAAACTATATTAGAAAGTCTTGCAACGAAATATTGTAACACCTCGGAATTGAAAATCTATGTTCAAAAGAAGAAGTCTAATTTTTGGGCACTATAGTGATCCACGAGTCCTATCTACAGGCCATAGGCAATCCTATGGGTCGTAGAAGGGAGTCGTAGACTTAGGTTTGAGTTCTTTAAATATCAAGTCCTAGTGGTTGACCTACAGATGGACAAGACGGGACGTAGGTTGTTTGACGAGTCGTAGGTAAGTATCGCACTTAGTGAAAGTTTAAAGCTTAAAGTTGGTTTCTAAGGTCGGCATATACGGACCGTAGGAAGACTTACGATTTGTACATGGGTTCCGTCAAAGATATGTGATTTTTAAGGTCCCAGTAGTTGATCTACGATTGATAGTAAGAATCATAAAAAGTTCTACATTCCGTAGGTCTGAAGTGTAAGTCGAGTCGGTAGTTATCTTTTTGGGTTTTAAAGTCTTTTTTCTAAATAGTTAATGTCTAAATATAGTCCTTATAAATACCTTCACCCTTAGAAATTCCCGCCAAACTTATTCATTCTCCCAAATTTCTAATGTCTCTCCAAAAATCTTCTTTGTAGATCAAAGAAGAAGAAGTTAGGGTTCTTTAAGTTCAAGTCTCCTTTCTTCATCATTGCTTAGGATTCAATGAAGGCATCTAAGGAGTTTATCAAGGGTTCCAATCACCTATTGAGTCCCCAAAAGTTTTTCAATTTATTTTTCAAAAAGTGATTAGGTATTCATTCAATTCCTCATGATTTATATTTGTATGGATTCAATTACTTGATTTTGATCTTATTTTGATGATTTGGACTTAATTATATCCCTTTCAATAAATTTTACGTAAATCCATGCATTGATTTATGAATTCTGACTATGATCCCTAACTTACATGAATTTATGAAGAAATTTAAATCTATGAATATATATATCTTTATGAAAACATGTATATTTTCATGAAATTAATGTATATGAATTAAGTAAGGTTATAGATGAATGTATCTATATGTTATATGAAGCTTGACCACATGACACAAATGATATCTATATTTGCCATCATTGTTTTTAGGTTATTTTCCTAAATTAAGTCTTGATTAGTATGGTATTTGAATATACTATCAATGATTATAGATCACATTTTTAAAAAAAATACTATTTTCATTAGTAGTAGGAAAATTTAAGTACGAAGTAATGACTATGGGCCTTAGAAAATTATTATAAAAAAGATGATGGATGGTGAAAGGTTTTCTCGCACATGGTCTAAGGATCTACAGTATGATGTTTCTAGCTTGAATTAGTATCTTAATTTCACTTTTTCATGGTTGAAAAAATGATTATGATTAATGACTAATATTTCTTGGAATTTATACTTACACTGAGAGGATATTGAGATGGAAGTTCTCCCGTTGGTTTAGGTCGAGTTTCTAGTAACAACCTCCATATCTCATAATTATGTGTCAACATAGGTTTTTATCTTAGATAGACATTAACTAGTGAATGCGCTTTACCTGAAGATTATGGTTCTTATATTGACAAGTAGGATACTCTATTTTTGGTGTGGATCCGTACACTGAATTCATGTTATACCTCACATGATCTACCAGTTAATGGTAAACTTCCCACAAAATGAACTAAGTTAATTATTAATGTATTATGAAGGCTCCTTTATGATTTAAAGATGCATTGAGAATGTTAATGATTTAATGATTTTTCTTAAATGATTTTATTATGTCTTAACTTGGTTATGTGTTTCATGTTTTCTTATGTCCCCTTATGATCATGTCTTATGTTTTACTGCATCCCGCTTATGCTTAGTACATTTCATGTACTAATGCATATTTGTGTCTACATTGTTTCACTAATGTTGGGCGTGACAACTCTTCTCCCTTGTTCGTGGCTAGTTGATTGTATTATAGACTTGAAGATTTGGTGAATCCTCATACTTCGAGGATGATGTCACTCGTATACATTTTTTTATTATAATTTTCAACTTTGCATGTCATGTATGAGGTCTTAATCACTTCTTATGATGTCATAGATGACTAGTTAAGACTAAGTTAGACTTCTGCTTTTATCAAACTCTTTTATGATATAAGACTTTTTTTTTTGAAATCTTTATTTTATTATCTTGTATGATGTATGCTAAGTGGCTTGTGTAGGGACTTTTGAGGTCTTATACGTCATGTTACGTATATGGTGTATTTTGAGTCGTGAAAAATACTGACTCAATTACTTTTTAGTTGTTATGATAAGATTTGACACAACCATTAAGAAAGAATGAATAAAGAGTGTTGGTTGACCAATGTATTTCTTTTTTAATTGATTTGGTTACATGGGCCTTTATATTTTTTAAGCAACAAAGTCTATAAACAAAAATAATTCGATCGGTCCAAGTTGGCCCATCAAAATCCCAAAAAAGAAAAGACATAAAAAATATTAAATAAATAAAGTAAGAGAGAAAACTCGAAGCTTCCAAAATTGAAAACCTTTGGTCTTCTTTGCCACTACGTACTTTTGCTCTAGCATTGGCGCCGCCATGGAAGCTGGTAAGTAAATGCGATTTCTTTTTTATCAACTATTATCTTACCTTTCTCTTTCAGATCTAAATTCCATAGTTGAGAGTTAAAACATGTAATTATCCCCAAAAATATGTGAACTAAGATTTGTTCCTTGTTCTTATAGATCTGGTGTCCCTCAAGCTAGATCTGAAATTGTGCTTTCCAAGAGTTGCATCTCTGTTGATATGAAGTTGTTGGGCTTTCAGGTGAGCATATTTATTGTGCAAATAACTGTTTCTTTATCGCTAGCTTTCTGTATTCTTAGTGTTGCTAAATCATTGAGCATGCGGTTGGATCCTCTTAATTTGAATGTTATTTTGCTCTGCCACATAAAGAAATTGAGTCATTCATTTTATGACTATGTGCTTGCTTAGACAAATCATGTATGCTATTATCTTCTTGCACCAATAATAAATGCTTCATACTTGTTGTAATTTATTCTTTGGTGTGAATTCTTAGTGTAGAAAATGATTGTTATTCAGAATTACAATCATCTTGGCATGTGGAAATAGATCTAAAAATTTAAAAAACAGAAATTTGATATCTAATTTTTCATCTAGCATAAAGGTGGTTTTTTCAGTTTGATTTTTTTAAATTAATGAACGAAAATGATAATTTACGAATTCAATTTGAGTGTAAGCGATGTAAAATTCATACAGGTAAATTCAACTAATTTAGAGTTGAATTATAAAAGTAGTTGTTATGCAAATGATTTATGAATTTAGGATTTTTTCTGCTTGTGTGGGATCTAATTGCATTTTTGTTACAAATATTAGTGCTGCAATTTTCTTCTTCATTTTACAATTCTTTTTTTAAAAATAAATGTAAGAATGAATCAACATTTGAATTCGCTCTTTATATGTATTGTTTGATGTTGAAACTAATGATATGCAACTTGAAATGGTTATTTATGACTATTACTTACTTTTACTAATTATTTCATTCAATGTGATTATGTCTTTCACTTGTCTGATGCTGATCACAAACGAGAAAAATCAGCTATAGAAAATTTGAGAAATCTCCTTCAGATATTGTGATGACAAAAAATAACCCTCTTTGCTTGATAATTGTATACACCAGTTCTCTAATTGTACACATCAGTTATCTAATTGTAGCAACAAAAATGTTTGATTTCTTGAGCTGAGTACTCCTTAATACAATATATTTTACTTTCAATTGGCGTTTTCTATTATTATTTTTTTTTAAAAAAATTAACTAATTGTTTTCTTATTAGTTGCTCTTGAATGACATGAAAGAGCAATGACACATAATTGTAGAAATTCATGAGTTAAGTACTAATTTTTACTGACACCTTTTGTGTGTGAAAGATTTAGGTTATTCCACTCCATTCCTTTCTTGATTGAAAATCTTAGTATTGTTTAAATGAACTTCAAGTTTTCAACAATATTTCTTTCCTGATTGTATCAAGAAATAAAATCAATGTATTATATATGTTGGTCTATAAGGTACTACGGCATTGTCACATAGATAACCACCCCAACCCCCATCACACACACACCACCACACAACACTTTTAATATAATTGACACTTCCAAGAATATGTTGTTCATGCGAGAGTTGAAAATGTTTAGGTACTAATACAAAAAAATGTTTATGGAAGAATAAAAGAAAGATATCTTCTTCTTGAATGACTTTGAATTCACAAATCTCTCATCTTCTTGGTTTTGCGAATAAGTTCACATTCAGAATTTTTATTTTATTTTTGCGGTTAATATATTTACAAATTGCTTTGAAGTTTAATGGATCACCTATATTATACAAAGATTGCAGTAGGAGAAATCCGTACTCCTCGTCGTCGTAGGGTTGAAACAATGCAATTTTACAAAGATTATTACGTATAGTGTTTGTAAGTTTAGTAGCATCCTCCATACACAAATTTCTTAACCTCCTTATCCATCTATATGCTTGTCTTCATTTTTTCTTAGAAAAAATCATGTACATTTAATTTATTATGTTATTAGTTGACATGAAGTTACTTTTTACCTTTGTCATTTTTATTGCGTAGAAGAAGCCGGCTTTATGGACCTCTTGAAGTGTATGCATTGTAATACTTTAGCAACTACAACACTTACTGATCTGCTTGATGCGTTGATGATTGTTGACAAGTAAGAGATTGCGTAATGCATGAGATATCGCGGTAACAAACTACAGAAACAGTAAGTGACAACTGACTCAACATTGCTTTATTTGAATCTCTCTTTCAAAATATCAATTGTTGATGCAAATCAGTCGTTAGTCGATGTTGCATGACTATTTTTTGTTTTATGTTTAGGAACATGATCAAATGAGTATCTTTATGTAGAAACTATTCTCTCTGGTATGGTTGAGTTTTAATAAGAAAGCTTCTCAAGATGTTGATTTATATTTTTATCAGTATCACGAGAAATTTCTTGATTTCATTTACAAAAAAAATAATTAAAATTTTAATCAGTTTCGCATCAAACTCAATCAACCAGAGAAAATACTATTTACATAGAGCTACTCACTTGTTTAAGTCTCTAAAACGTAAATCAAGTCTTGCAACATTTATTAACAGTTGAACTACATCAACCATTGATACTTTGAAAGGAAGATCCAAATAGAGCAATGCTAGTTCAGTTGTCACTTGTTGCTTCTGCAGTTCATTGTTGCAGTATCACATGCATGGTACAACCTCAAATTTGTCAGCAACCATCAACACATCAAGTAGACCAATAGGTGTTGTATAGGTGTTGTAGTTCATAAAGTATTACAATACATAAATTTCAAGTGGTCCATGAGAGCAATTTCTTCTGCTCAATAAAGTTGTAAAAGACAAAAATTTAATTTCATCTCAACTAACAACATAATCAAATATGTGTATATGATTGAAGACAAAATAAATGGATAGAAAATTATGAAATTTTGTGTATGGAGGTTGCTACTAAACCTGCAAACATTATATGCGAAAGTTCGTGTCAATTTGCATTGTTTTAACGCTACTTTGAGGAGGAGTGTGGATTTCCTTTGTTTAAATATTTATCTAATTTATGTGCACTATTAAAACTCAAAGCATTTTGTGAATATAAACTTGTCCCCAAAAAGAAAAAAAATATTGGTGAATATAAACTTATCCGCAAAAATAAGAAGAGGAGAGATTTTTAAATGCAAAGTGATTCATGATGATGACACTATTATTTTCTTCTTTAATAATTATTTTCTTTGTGTCAGTGCCTAAACGTTTCCAACTCTAACATGGATAATGTAAGGGTCCTGATCAAGTAACTCGACATAGGCACGGTGACGGCAAATGGTTGGCATGAATGACTTTGTCAAGGCCAAAGTGCGGGTGGAATCAATCGTGCGTTTTGTAAGCAAAGTGTTAGCATGGTCTAATAGTACCAAATAATGCTAGAAAGACAGTGTCATGACATGAAATGGACGTTGGCAAGGCAACAAGCCATGAGATATCATGGACGTTGACCGACATTGGTTGTAGGTGAAGTTTGAATGCGAAAAACACATGGTCTGATCAAGTGTGGGAAAATCGACCTGAGCTAAATTAAAGCATAGTCAAATATGAATGAAACACAACAAAAAAATAAATGAAATGAGTGAATAAAATGATAACATGGCCAAGGCAAGACAACGGCAGGCAACGATAAGACGTCGGTGGTGCTCAGGCATGAAAAATGGGAGGGTGGATTCGGGTGAACTTTGATGTGAGAATGAATATACAATGTTTAGACATTGTATTGGAGCCATAATTATGAAGGGAAAATACAACAAAGGTCCGAAATCCAGTAAGCCAAGTCACATGCCAAGCACATGCGGCAGTTACCTTTTTGTAACCGCTTGTATCCAGATTCATTATAACTTGTAATAGCTTTTTGAATTCAAAATTTGAAATGCCTTATCAGTTGGAGATGTCAACTGAAGTTTAATTTAGTGGGCTAAGTGCTAGACAAGTGTTAGACATGTGTCACAACACTATGTAATGTAAAACATAAGGCTGTCACATGTTCTATAAATGAACAGCCTTGTGTGTTGGACGTTTTTAAGACACAAAATAGGATAAACTTGCTATCCTTAGGGTGAAAGAGAGAAGATTAAGTCTGGAATTTCACCAAGACACTTAGAAAAAACGTGAGGGTGTTAAAAGGTTGTCAAAGACAACAATCGACTTGTGATTGTGCCTTAAGTCGAAGTCGAAGTTGGACAGAATTATTGTTCCAAAGAGTGAGTCCTTTGTATTTGTTTTGATTATCAATATAAACGTTGAATTTGCTCGTATGTTTATGGGTTGGTTTCATTGTTAAAAGTCTGAAAATATTCTAAGGTAAAAATAGTAAAACGTCCTTAAAACATTAGGCAAACTAGGTTGCGAAAGGGCTGAATTAAGTGGGACTGCCTCACATTGGGTTAACCTCTTGAACGAAATTTAGGTGAAGTAATTTTCATGTGTGACAGATACCATAGCTTTGAAGGTGTCAATTATATAAATAGTGGTGTGTGGAGGTGGGGTAAGGATAAGTTATATGTGTTACAACGCCCATAGTACCCTACATACGTACATGCATTGACATTAATTTTATCCCTTGATACAATCAAGAATGACATGTTGAAAAACTCTATGTTCATTTGAACAAAACTACAATATTCAATTAAGAAAAATTTGGGGTGGAATAACCTTATATTTCACTAAAAAAAGTACTAGTCAAAATTAGTATGAATCAGACTCATGAATTTATACAATTATGTGTTGTTGCTCTTCTATGTCATTTGATAACAACTAAGAAGAAAACAAATAGTTGAAGTTAAAAAAAATAGAAAATGCCAATGAAGGCAAATTGTATTGTACTAAGGAGTACTCACCTTAAGAAATAAAATAATCTTTGATGCTATAGCGGGATAAGTTGAGATTTTATGCAGAAAAATCGCAAAATATTTTATTTTCTGCATTATCATTCTTTGGATTGAGAGGGACGATTTAATGCTGGTTGCACTCATTTTTTCATGAAATTCGTCGATAAAGGTAAGTTTATCTCCCAATCTTGCAATTTGATTCTTAAACATTATAATCTAGGATATTACCCTTGGGAAAGGTCTCTGAAATGGTGAAAAAAATCCTAGTTTGGATAGAATGGCCATAAAAAGGCCTAAGGTTAATATTTGTATCTAATGTGGATATAGTTAAGTTATCTTTTTAATTAATTGTTGTATGTATTGTTTGTTTCAAACCAAGAACGAGTCGAGGATTTGAACAAGGAAAAGCTCATGTTTTTTAGAGTTCTAAAAGACTTGATTAAAGGTAGGTGATGGTTGTATGGTTTTCAATCTATTTACATATGCATATCTACTGCTTTATGGTATCTTTTGTGCAATGCATGTTAGAGAAATATAAGACAAAACATGAAATGACATCATGTTGATAATCATATACAATAGACATGTTTATGTGACTTATGACTTTCAAGTGGACTTGTTCATTATGTTTGTGCATGATTGTTTGTGATTGTTTGTTTGCTCAGGTACCTTTCTGGTACATGAATACTAATGGTTGACTCGAATACCACACCTAGTATGAATACTAATGGTTGACTTGAGCATAACACTTGGTATGATTACTAACACTGGTTGACTTGAGTACCATGTCAGTACACAAAATATTTTGTGTGAATTCTATGAAAGGACCATATATGTGTTTATAGTTCCATGAGAAGAGTAAATATATGTAATTGTGATCATGTGAAATATGTATCTTAGATATTTGTTGTATCATAATATTGTGTTTGAAAATCTATATATATTTTTATCTAGTTAAACTCAACACCTCTATCAATTCATTCTTTGTCATATATGGTGATTGTTGTTATATATGTAGACCTGTGTTACTATATTGTGGTTAATTATTTTTATTCATAGTCTGAACTGGTCGTGAGATTCTATCAATATACTATGATTTCTCTATTGTGATATTACACCTTGTTCTTTTCTTGTTGAGTACGTGGTATCTTTTGACAACTGATCCGGGACCTTAGTTAAGGGACACTTGTGTAATGTACAGTCAGTCATTTTTAAAAAAATTTGTGAATTGATCATTTTGCTCCTTTCGATACCGACCTCGAGTCTTTTAAGTTTAAGTTTGAAAAATTGATTTTGAACTTTGAGTTAAAAGTTGAGAATTCTATAAATTTTTAGTTTGAAAGGCTAGTATTGCTAAAAAAGTGATTTTTGAAGTCATTTGGAGTTTTGAGGGTCAGATTGAATTCCGTCAATTTCATCAATCCTGAATTGTGAAATTTGAGATGTGAGAGTTGTCGATTTCAAAATCTGAGTCTTTTAAAAATTTAAGGTACTGATTTGTGAAATTATGAAAATATAGCGTTTGGGTTGACTTTGATCAATATTCGAGGTTCAGATGATCTATTCAAAATTTCAAGAGTTTCGGTAGATTTGGAGAATGATTTTATGCGTAGGTGAGGTCTTAGTTGATTTTAGAGAGGATCATAACTTGTTTTAGACTTTTAGGCATTGAGTTAGTTTCTTGCGATTTTCTGGAATTTTAGGTCAAGGAGACCTCAAATACGTGTTTTGATGGTTCCATTGAATCTGAAATATCGAGTTTAGTTAATTTGCACATGTGATTTGTATGTACGGAGTTCCAAACGAATCTTGAGAACCCTTTTGATATTTTTGAAACTTGACTGTGTTTTCTGGTGTTGTAGGCCTCACTTTTGCGAAGGTCGTGTCGCTTTTGAGAATTTACTAAGTTATTCTGATCTTGCTTAATTTTTGTTGATACTAAATTAGTATATTTACATTTGTTACTCTCAAATTTGTACATGATCTACACATACATTATGTCTCTTTCATTAATTTTGTCTTTGTTTTTTTGTAAGCTATCAAAAATGACATAAATTCAGAAGTAAATTGTGTACCTACGATATTTGATGTTATTTTTGAGTCATTTCATATGAAGTATTTGATTGATTCTTTTTGTGCTGCAATAGAAAAAACTCTAAGAGACCCAACTCTTTCCTAATTGGTTCATCATGTAGTTGCTATCTGTTCTACATGCTAATTTCGTAATTCAATGACATTTGTAGAATCTATGAGTATCACTAGGAGGACATAGCGGCAACGTAACAATGATGGAGTAACTTAATTTGTTTTTAATTTATTTCTTATTGAGTATTCTTTCTCCGTTGAATGTATAGAATTGTTCTTTATATTTGAACTATAGTGTTTCTTTGCTTCTTTCTAGATGTCGATATTTTTACAATTTGTTAATCATGTGCGATAGATTGATGATGGATGACATATGAATTACTATTACTGGATTCATAATCACTGTCACTTTGAATTCTTTTAGAAAATTTTCAATGTAGTTTTTTCATAAAGTATGTCGTGTATAGGAACTAATTATGCTGCTTAATTCTGAAGGACATGATGTATATGTTCATATGTATTTGATATTTTTTCATCTAAATTAAATTTTTTATTTGTCATACATAGGACAAGACTGTAACAACTGTACTACTCTATCCCTAAGAAAATCATTATTGGATGTCTGTAATATTAGGAGTTGTTCCAAATAATTATTTTGTTATTTTTAGCGTTTCAACATTTCAGGTGTGGGACTAATACAAGACATGTAAGGTGGGCATCAAAATTAGATTTTCTGGAAAATATATATTTTTTGAATTGATCCTGTGTTAGTTTTTCTTGAAGAAAAGTGTACATACATTGACCGAAGAAAGGTATTCATGGATTAAAAAAATCAGCTTACAGAATTTGATCAACCCTTGTGATGCTAAATTGGAAAGATTGAACAAAGAATCAATTTTTAAGGAAGTTGACATCTGTTAACTGTTAGGGTTTGATCATAATTTTCTTGCCATATTTAAAGTTTATTTTTCTATTGAAGCAAAGTCAAAGTATTACTATAATACATTTACTTTTTTGAAAGAAAAAATATAATTCTCTTCCATATTTGAGTTATTTTTTGTTTCGTTGCTACCACGTGCTTTACGTAATCGATCAGATTAGATAGATATCCCTTCAGCATAGGTCATCGGAGGATCTTGGAGACCCACCAAAATACGAAAGTCAGGATCTTTTCATTCTTGAAAGAAAAATTTAAAACTTTATAAATTGAAGACCCATCTTTCATACTAGAATACAACACAACATAATAACATCCACAATATAGTCGTTCAAAGTGTTTTATTTATAGGGAAATTTATTCTCTCAATAACTTAAATATTTTTCTTTTATATTCATATAATAATATTATGTTTTTAACGTAAGTTTTTTGTCATCTAATTTATCAGTGTCTTGATTTATAATTGTAAGCTTCCGCATGAGTCCGTGATTACTTTCAAACTCAACAAGTGGTATAATAGCACATGGTTCAATGATCCAACAATCTAATAGTTAAACAAAGTTGAAGACTTGTTCAAGGCGGTTTCAGATCAATTTGCAATCAACGTAATGATAATAAAGATTTTTGTGTTACTACATGTGGAGAAGAATTTCAAATGTATTTTCGATAATTTTTTTGCTCACCCTTAAAAATAAAATCAATTTTCAACCCATGCTTACTTTAACGCATGAGCTCCAACTTTCAATCCCTGCTAACTTTTAATGCTCAGGGCTCTATTTATAATTCATACATCTTACGTTCAACACATGAACTCTACTTTCAATTCATGCATATTACTTTTAGCGAATGCACTCCACTTTCAACCCATGCACATCGCTTTCAACCTCACTCCTAACTTTGAGTATACAACTCTAATTTTTAAACCTATGTCAATTTTAAAATCATGATAAACAACAGTGACTCATGAAGATTGTGTGAAGAAAGAGGGTCAAGATTATTTTGTCAGAGGGCTGCCATGAATTCCTCCTAGTTTCTTTGTCTATCTTTTCACACTCAGATATTTCATAGACTTTTAACTTATTATTTTCTTGGTAAGGGTTACATCTTGTTTTTCTAGATACTTTAGAGTTTTGACACTTCGACTTTCAATTTATAGGGGTTGTTTTTGTGTAATTGTTTTAATGATAATTGATTGAGCTTATGAGATTTGATCCTTTATTTGTTTTAATTATTTTCCTAGTGTTTTATATAATGAGTTTGCTTTTTAATAATGGTTGATGGCTTAGAATATTGTTAATATTTAGTAATTGATTCTCCTACGATAAGGTTAGTGAGAGTGTCACTCAGGACAGTCTGGTCGTGACATTTAGACTTTAATTTAAGACAAATAAGAAAAATGATAATAAATAATAATAATAAAAGAATAGTTTGCTATATGCTTAAGTCAAGTGGGAAGCTATTGAAAAATCACTTGACAAAATTTAGAACAAAGTTACTCTCTCCGTTTCAAAAAGATTAACTTAGTTTGATTTGGAACGGAGTTTAAGAAAATAAAAAAAAATTTAATCTTGTGGTCCTAAATTAAAGTTATGTCAAATGTACCAAAATGCCTTTTAATCTTGTGGTCTTAAACATGTCACGTGGAAAGTTAAAGTTAAAGTGTTGTCAAAAAAGGAAAGGGGTCATTCTTTTTGAAACAAACTAAAAAGAAAATAGGGACATTCTTTTTGAAACAAACTAAAAAGAAAATAGGGACATTCTTTTTGAAACGGAGAAAGTAATAAATACCGTAATAAAAGAAAGTATTTGAATTCTAAAATATACCATACTTTTTAAAAAAAAATCATCCGCTTAAAAATAGAAACCACATTTTTTTCAAATATTCTAAATCTACTAGACTCACCATGCAATAACCACTTTTTTAATGACAAAACTCTCAAGGAATGTAGTCTAGGTAGAAAATCAAATAAGCCTTTTTTATATGTAGGACTCTGCCAACCTTTGAACTGCAAACTCAAGAATAAAATCATAAAGAATTGAAGAATTGGGTGATGAATTTTCCACTTATAACTCCCAAGTTTTATTCTTTGTGTTTTATTTATATGATTTAAATAATAGTTTCGTGCTTGGTCACTAACTTTAGAATAAATTATATTAGGATATAGGGCGGAATAATTCGGAGTTATTTATTTTTCAATAAAATAGTAATAAAAATGATAAAGTTATCCATGAGGTGGAACAACTTGAGATTATTTATTTTAGAATAAAATAATAAAAATAACAAAAATATTCGTGAGGTTTCTCAATCCCTTTGTATATTAAAGTGAAGGATATTATTTTTTAAATAAACAATTTCTTTTTTACAACAAACAAAAGAGTCAATAATAAATAATACAAGAATAGCTAATTCAGCATAATTTATGTTCAAAATCAAATGACCTTCAAAACTAATAAGACCCGCTCTAAAAAGACATACAAAAATCATAAAATCATATAAATAAGTTTGATTTGACATAAAATTTAATCATAAAAAATATATTTTAAACTTAATCTGAGATATAACATCACATTTCTGTGATTATAAATTTTTTGAAATTTACAGCTTTAGATATGCTATATAACATTTTTGTGGCTATCAAAATTTCTCATAAATGAAATATAAGAATGTATCTTTTTTCCTTAAATGAATTAATAATAAAATAATGTCAACTAAAGTAGAATCAAGGGCAGAATTGTTAAAATTATCCCATTCATTTCAATTTATGTGATATATTTTAACAAATTATTCGTTTTATCATAATTTTTTAAAATATTTTATTTAATAATTTAAATTGTCAATTATTTTAACTTCAAATATATGCATTTTATTTTTAGAAAAACTTATTTTTATCTACATTCATATTCAAAATTTTCTGACTCTCAAAATATGTATCACATAAATTAGAAATAAAAAATACTTCTTTTTATAGGGTGGGTGGGACTATAATCCTAGGAAAATCCACCTCTCTTTTGACTTAAAGAAAGTCATCAAAAACATTAATGATATTTTAATATGGTAACCTCTTTATTTGATCGAATTGTTAATTAATACCATATTTACCACATTCTAACTTGTTTTTTTTAAAGAATAATCACAACTCATAATGACTTATTAAATTCCTATTAGTTGGAATGATCTGTTTGAAATCCAAATCATCAAACAAATTAAAAAGTCAATAGTCAAATTTCTTCTTCTTTCCCATGTGCTTTCCCCCCTCTATTATATACTACACACACGGTGAGTATATATATTTGTTTGTCTATTTTTTTCAAATCAAAAACATTTTTTTCTTTGATTCAAAAAAAAAAAATCTCCAGGAAAGATGTGTGGAATATTTGCTACTTTATTTACAATGTTACCAGAGAGAGACGATACATCCTTGAACTTCTCTTTACTTTCGGTAGAAATTTTGTGAAATTCTACAAAATGCATTTAATTCAAGTTGAAACTCTACAAATTGTGTTCAACTCAAACTGAGATTCTTGGAGGCTACTCAACCCTAAATCTAGTTTGCGCATATATAAAGAGTATTAAATTCTCTTAAAAGGCATCTCGGAAATTCCATAAAAAGATCAAGATCTCGACTACTCCGCAAATTGATGGATTATTCATATAGAGAGGTCAAATCTAAATCATCTTAGTTCGAGAAATACACCACTAACGGCCCTCGAATCATGGATAAATCCTAGGAGAGTAGAATCAAGGGATCAACAGAATTGTACCCACAATCTATCTTGATCAATAAAATCATGTTTATTCATATTTTATTTGTGATTGCAATTTATTTTCTGTCACTTTAAAATTTGTTGCAAACACTTTCAACACATGAACACTACTTTCAGTTCATATATATTTCTTTTATTGTATGAGCTTCACATTCAACTTATGCATATCACTTTCAACCCCACTTCTAACTTTGAATACACGATTTTAATTTTAACTCATGTCAATTTTTAAATCATGATAAACAACAGTGTGATTCATAAAGATTTGTGAAGAAAGAGAATCAAGATTATTTTGTCAGAGGGCTGCCAAATCTTAGAACTATTCCATCCATTTCAATTTATGTGACAAATTATAAATTTTGAAATTTTAACGAATTTTTTTTATCATAATTTTTTAAAAATATCTTGTTAATAATTTTAAAATGTCAACTATTCTAACTTCAAATATATACATTTTTAAAAAAAAAACTTATTTTTGTCTACATTCCCGTTCAAAATATGTATCACATACACTAAAACCTCTATTAATTAATATAGATGGGACCATAAACTTTTATTATATTTTATAAAAATAATATTTAATCGATAAATTATTATTTATTAATCAATGATTTGAGATTTAATAAATGTTAATTTTAATTATCTTATCAATTTCAACCTTATGATGCATGGATAATAAGAGTTTTCAAGATGAATTATTGTAACAAAGTTAATCATAGGATATTAGAAGACCATGAAGTGGGAAAAACTGATCCAGCAAAGATTAATGTTTTGGATGCTATCAATTTTGCAGTCTTACTTGGACAGACAATATCAAATTGTGTTGACACTGTAAAATTTGTTCGGGGATGGAATCTCAGAGATTTTCAATGTACCCACTTGTGAAAACGTCATAATGAACTTGACATCATGATTAATGATCTCAGTTACCACAATAAAATGGATGTCAATAACCTATTAAATTATCCGGGTGAAAGCAATATATGTTCAGAGGTTCAAAACTTAGAATAAATTGTGGATACCATCGAAAAAAGCAACGTTGATGATGAAATTGAAGATGATGCTAATTAGTTACGTGTAAGAAAACACTTATCGCATCTAAAACTCTTCATAATTTTATGGTGCAGTTCAAAAAGATAACAACGGAGCTCTTGGATGCAATAAGAAAAGTTAGAGATAAACTTCAACTAGATTTAATTGTTTTTTAAAAAAAATTGAACACGATAGAATCATATTTCACTAAATTGTCTTATATATATTTGTATTTTTAAAGAATTATTAATTTATGATATTAATAAGACCATATATTTATATAGGGGTCTGCTGAAAATATATTATGTTATTATCTTATCGAAATTAATAATTTTTTTCATTGGCCAAGTTGGGACCGAAGAAAAATATCATTTTAGAGAAATTATTGATTTGAATATTAATTTATAGAGATTTTACTGTAAATTAGAAATAAAAAATACTTTCTTTATTAGGGGGGTGAGACTATAATCCTAGGAAAATCCCCCTCTCTTTTGACTTCAAAAGAAGTCATCGAAGACATTAATGATATTTAATATATTTGATCAAATTGTTAATTAATTGATTAATACCACATTTACCACATTCTTGATTCTTATATTATTTTTTTTAGTAAAAATAAATCAAATAATAATCACAACTCATAATGACTTGTTAAATTCCTATTAGTTGGAATGATCTGTTGAAATCCCAATCATCAAACAAATTGAAAAGTCAATAGTCAAATTTCTTCTTCTATTATATACTACTCATAGTGACTATATATATATATATATATATATATATATTTGTTTCTCTATTTTTTTCAAATCAAAATCATTTTTTTCTTTGAATCTCGAGAAAATATGTGTGGAATATTTGCCTATTTGAATTACAATGTTACCAGAGAGAGAAGATACATCCTTGAAGTTCTCTTTAATGGTTTGAGGCGTTTAGAGTATAGAGGATATGATTCCGCTGGAATTTCCATTGATTCTTCAAATCAAACTTCTGATCCTCCTCTTGTTTTTCGTCAAGAAGGAAATATTGAATCGCTTGTCAAATCTGTATACCACGGTAACCGGAATTCTATTTATTTTTTTTCGTTTTTTTTTTTGGGTATCGTTGTGATTTGTTTCATGCATTGATCTGGGTGATCTAAAATTGAGAATGTTACGGTGGTTTATTCATGAAAGGTTTTAACTTTCTGGGTTTTATATTTGTTAATCATTTGTGTTCTGATCTGGGTAATGTTTTGTTTATTTGAATTTTGTGTTAGAAGGTATTACTGTAAGTGATGGACGAGAAGAAAAAGGTGATATAGAAATAGTGCAGTATTATGCTAGTTTTGTTAAGGAAAGGGGAGAATTTTGCTGGATTTATGTGTGTATTTGCTTGATAAATTTGTTATTAGAAAAGTAAATTCACACTTCTCTAACTCATGATCAGTTTGTGTATGATACCGTTTATCTGTTACTCCCTTTTTTTCAATTTTTGACTTGACCGAGAGTTTAAGAAAGTGAATAATACTTTTAAATCTTGTTGTTTTAAATATGTCATTTGGAAATTTAGAATTAAACAGTTGCCAAAAAGGGGAAGAGACATTCTTTTTTGAAATGGACTAAAAAAGATACTAAGATAAACTAATTGAAACTGAGAGAGTATATGTCTCATGCATCAATTTCGATGCTTATTTCTTCTTCTTTTTCTTTTTTTTGTTAAATTTATTTTTAATCTTTTTGATGTTGGAGAAGTCTGGGATGAGAAGGAAAGGTAAAGAAGGAGTGATATATAGTTCTAGTTTAATTTGTTATCAGCAACTAATATTCACACCTCTGGTTGGCACTTCAATGAATTATGGTCAGTTGGGAAATGTGGTGGACCAACTCAGTTGGCAGATGCATTCTTATAGGAGCAAGTGAGGCTAAATATGTTAATGTAATGTGCTATAATGTATAGAAACTAACAAGTACAGTTGCTGAGAGATAGTGGACTAGTTCGATTAGAGATAGGAAGTATGATCTTGAGTGGGATGGATACAAATAGAAGTGATACATCTGCAAGATAACTCTAAAATTGGCTAAAAAATGATCATATGTAGAAGTCTCTGCTTTGGTTTAATGGAGAAAAACGACAGCGCAGAGTCACAATTTCAAAACCTGTTGTTGACTAAAGCCTGGTATTCAAGTTGGAGGAGTGTAGAGGGTGGGTCAAGATTCCCCCAAGTTACTCAACCGTGCGCGACAGACTTGTGTAACCCATATGGGATTTCTTGGTGATCCAAAAATAGAAGAGGAAAGAAAACAGAAAAAATGATTATATATAGACGCAGATTATTTGTTGGATTTTCAAATTTCTTGTTTCACGCCTTTTGCTTTACTGACATGCTTTTTCCAACACCCAATATGATTTGTTGGATGTGTTCCTTATTGTTATTTGCCGTTAATTTTTGGTTTCATCTGGAAGTAGTTGTTATTAGTGAAGTGTGCTTACTTTCAGTCTATGTCATCAAAGCATGTTCTCACTTTAATGATGCAAT
Source organism: Solanum lycopersicoides (assembly GCA_022817965.1). NCBI lineage: Eukaryota > Viridiplantae > Streptophyta > Magnoliopsida > Solanales > Solanaceae > Solanum > Solanum lycopersicoides. The sequence continues at coordinate 111,467,235 of CM040618.1, forward strand.
ATATTCTTATCTTGGAGATAAATTTATCGATGTTTGTTTGGATAAGATGCATAATGTTGATTACGATTCTTGTGTGAACATTGATGCTCATACTTGCAAAATCTCCATAGATTAAATGGGTCATATATTCACTAAGATACACACATGGTCAAATTCTTGACAAAGGGGATATTTTCTTACTTTAACTCCTTAAGCATATTGACGAATAAACAAGCCAACAGTCGCCGCTTGAGATACCTAGTAGGTCCTTTGCATGGTGTGTATGAAGTGAAACTTTTCCAAGAACACTTTTCATGGACTAAAGCAGGGATATTCCTGATATTTTTTTTTGAGAATTGCGGTGTATAAGCCAACTTCCGTGCATCTTGACCAATTCCACGGGATACCCGCCACCTCCGACCAACAATAGACACCAGGTAATTTTGTGACCAACAATAGACACCAGGTAATTTTGTCCACCATGACTAAGACAAATGGTGAGACGTCACCTAATGTTTGTCTTTGCTAGGATTTGAACGTGAAACCTTAGAGTTCTCAACCAGGATCTAATTCTTTTCCCCCCCTAGGCATATGTAGGGACTTATTAGCTCTTGTCCTTAGACTAAGAAATTAGGCCTGTAATGGTTTAGATTAGTTCTAGTATTTGGATGATGTAATTTAGTAATGTTAAGAGGTACAGTAAATGAAAAAAAGGAGAAAAGTACCGCAGCCAAGGGTGTGATCTAGTGGTGAATGAAGTGGTTTGAGAACCATGAGATCAATTTTAAATAGGTGATTTTTTCACATCTATCCAAACTTTGGTGGACAGAGTTACGCGGTACCGTACTGATGGGAAGTAGAAGGTACCCTCCGGAGTGGGAAGTATCAGGTACCGTACTGATGAGGTGCGCAACATCACAATTATCAAGAAAAAAATAGGAAGTGTTATCAACTTCCAAAAAAAGAAAAAGAAAACATTGCAGTTATATTGTAGAATGTGTGGATGCACAATAAAAGACAGGTGTCACTATTTAACTATCATATGGAAGACTAGTGATAATCTTAGAGCTAATTGTGGTCTTTGACGCATACCTTCAACATGATTCACTTCCAGCAAATATGGAGGGTGTGCAGGACTCAAGTTGGATGTGATGCTAAGTTTCCTTCAATACAGCCATCTTTTGAGCATGATCGTAGATCTTTTTATGCAGATTTAAGCCTTGTCTCCCCCCCCCCCCCCCCTCCCCCACAAGCTGTATGCCCTTTCCACATTCTTTTAATTAGAAAACTACTTTTAGAGTTTAGACCTTCCCATTACATTATGCTTTCGCTGCATAGTTTGACAGTTTGCTGAGTACATTTTCCATGGTATTTAGCAATTGCTGTGTTCCAATTGGAACTACCATCACCTGTTGTGCCAAATATTTTTAACTTTAACTCCAGTCCTTTTGTACAGCTGAGTGAATTTTGCTTGATATCGAACAATGCCTGTGTTTGGACTGCTGAATCTGCCAATCTCTTGCTGCCACCAATGTTTTACTGTATTACATATGGATTACATTCTAAAATACTGATCATTTATGATTATGGGGTATCCTAGGAGGAAGTTGTCCTTTTCTTAGATCAAAATGCTTTTAAACTTCCTTAAACGTTTCTTATTTGCGGCTGCTTTTACATTTACATTTAAAATTCCGGTGATCGAGTATCGTTTTCTGACTCTAACATTGACTTCACTTGCTCAGATGTTGCTGCTACAGATTTGAATCTCGAAGAATCATTTTCTGTTCATGCTGGAATATCACACACCCGGTGGGCCACACATGGGGAGCCTGCTCCTAAGAATAGTCATCCTCAAAGTTCTGGTGCTGGAAATGACTTTTTGGTTGTGCACAATGGTATTATCACCAATTATGAGGTTCCTAACTTATCTCATGACATTCTTTACATTCTGTTATTAGTTCAGTTGCTTATCGCTTACTCTCAATTTCAGAGGCCGAATATCCTCTGGATGGTTAATTTGTGGTTTCTAATCACTTTCTATTCAGTAGAATGGTGTGTCAAATGATAATCATTTGCTTATTGTGCATCTGTAAGGTTATTGTTTATACTGTTTTTTCTATGTGCCCCATATTCTTAGTAATTCACCTTTTAGAATATGGTGTTTATGTCTTCATCAAAGAATATGGTGTTTATGTACGAATCCCGAAAGATTCTCTTGAAAGTTATATTAAAGGAACTATATCCGAGTTGACTAACGTATTGTTACCTTGAATTTCTTTATGTGCTGACCTTATCTTGTCTAGCCCAACTTTGTGAACACTTTCATGTAAAATCTGTTTGCTGTTAAAATTTAGAGTTATCATGTTGAACATTTGAAATTACAAACTGTATGAATGTGCGAAGTTGAAAGAGGCATTACTTATCAAAAATAAAAATAGAAAAGGGAAAAAGAAATAATGAAGTCGAAAGAGGCACTTATCCGTTTTTGATAATTTTGAAGTTATTGGACGGTTACTGAACATGTTCTTATACTTCTGCATTCTGCATCATCTGAATTTAGTTAGTAGAAGAGAAACTGATACATGCAAGTATGGGATATCCTTCGTTATTGTCAGAAAGCAGTTGGAAGGAAAGAATGGTACTTTCTGCTAGTGAAGAATATCACTTGTAGATCATGGCATCATGCAGCCCAGAGAAAAATGCTCTAGGTGGATATATAATTATATTCTGGCAATATGTCCTGGTTCCTTAGTAAATCTACTTCCAGCTTTTTCCCATCAACAGATTACCTACTCTGGTTTGGTGGTGAAGGCCATGATATAGCACCATGGGCAGGGTCTTTTACTCATCATGAAATACCTTTTCTTAATTTGGAAAGTCCGTCCAGATTATTCATGTCAGTCTTATTATTGTGGGGAAGCTCTATTATCCATACTAAACCAACTGATGATAGCTGCCAGTTAGATTCGTTACTATACGACATCCTTACTTAAGCAACTTCTGGAGATGAAGAGAGTATCAGAGGTTTAATTCTTTAGGAAGAACAATAACCATATTGTCTGATCTTTACTGGACCTTACTGCTGTTAGTTTACAGGATTTGTACAAGAAAGTGGACTTCTTAGGCTGGTTACATTATATAACCACAACCTGAGAAGTCTCTGGATTATGGTGCTAAGCGTTCTTGCCAGACAGAATCTGATATAACTTAATAGTGTGCTAACTACAGTTTTATATTTATTTCCACCAGGATCTAATTGTTTTCTTTCACGTACTGGCAATTTGCCCACATTGTTTTTGGCTGCTATTTTCTGTCTATGGGAAAATTTTGGTTTTCCTTTCATTGAGCTGCACACTCATTTATTTTTCGTCTTAACTGAGAAATGAGTTTGGACTTGAAAGATATCTGCTGTAGCATTTTTGGTACTGATCATTTGATATGTTAGATTTGGTTACTTGAAGTCTCTTATTTTGATCTAATATGTTGTTTTGAAGTTCCTCTTTTCAATTTTTTTTGTTTGTGTGGAACTGCAATGTCCTAAAATAAAATAAGTAGGCACCTTCGGTTATGTCATGTCTCAGTCATTTCCATTCTCTTATGCATATAAGTATTTCTTGATCAGTTTTATCTGCATTAGGTTCTTGTGTATGGTGTACTTATGCATTTCGCGGTCTTTTTATTCTCCAGGTATTGAAAGAGACCCTTGTCCGACATGGTTTCACCTTTGAGTCTGAAACAGACACAGAAGTAATTCCGAAGCTTGCAAAATTTATCTTTGATAAAGCTAATGAAGAAGGTAAGCACATTGTTACATCCAGTTGACTGCTCGGAATACATACTTCCAACTCTTCTCAGCTAGTCCTCCTATTCCCTTCTGCTCCCTTGACCATGAAATCTGGGAATAACATGGCCACTCATTGTTGTGTTCCCTGGGTTTGCAATGTTTGCTTCAAAGCAAATTTCTCTCTAGGTACATCTTTAAATGAACTTCTGAGTAGATCATTAGCAATCTGTGGTGATCTGCCTAGGGGTGATTATACACAGCAAAGAAATCTGCAGCCAGACAGTAACAAAGTTACGATGTAGAGGAACAGTATTTGCTAGTAATAAAGATCAAAGGCGGCTAAAGTCCTGAAACCAGAAAGTACATGAAACGAGAATACACCATGAAATTAATAAAGCACCCACTGTTTACAGCGAAGGGCTAAAGCCTATAGATACCTAATACAGAACTAAACATACACTACACAGGACTTACACAACAACTCAGATGTCATGGTCTTAAAAATTAAAAAAATAATAATATCAGTTGAACTCCCAAAGAAGAAGTGATAAATTTATTGAATGGGTTCTCCTGTTTCTATAATTTAGTATTAAATTGGTTCTGCTGTTTCCTTTCTCACAATTAATTATTATAGCATCAAGTTTCAAGTAGCAATAACACTTGAATGCACTATCTTTATTCTTGGGCGTGTTTTCTCTTGCAAGATGGTAAATTTGCTTCTTTGCTCAAAGAAAGAGTGATAAATTAATGAATGGGTTGTACAATCTAGCTTGGACACCATTTTAATGGGTTCTCCTGTTCTATGAATCAGACATAAATTGTTCTGCTGTTTCCTTTCACAATAAATTTTTATAGCATCAAGTTTCTAGTAGCAAATTTTAATTCTTGAATCCACTATCTTTATTCTTGGGGGTTTTCTCTCTTGCAAGATGGTAAATTTGCTTCTTCGTGGTGCTTTCTTTAAAGTAATCTTGCTATACTTGAATCTTCTTTCTTACCTCCGCATTAGTCAAAGCCTTCCATAGCTATAGAATAGTTTTTGTCATAGAGAGATCTTGCAATATTTGGTATCAATGTAGTCATTGACTCTTTGTGCTTCAAATTTTACTTGGCTTCTTCTTCTTTCTTTTTATTTTTTAATTATATCTTGTCCATTTGGATTTGGTCTAAACTTTCTGCTAATGACATAATTAAATATGTCTAGAGTTCAAATTTATGTATTTAACTGCACAGTATTCATTGATCATGATATGATATTAATTCTTTGAACTATCAGTTCTAACTATCTTGCTTTTACCAAGTGGATGGTCTATCATTTTTATTCTCCATATTAGTCAGAAATAGACAGCTGTAATATCTCCATTTGTAATTTGTCTCTCTTGTGCCGTCTTTTCCAATGATTCAACTCATTGGATTTCTCCGTTAGTTATTCTTCACAGATGCTATTTCATATATCAGTCACCTGAATGCATCAAGGATAAATATATCATTCTTTGCTTTTCCTTGACCATTCCCTTTCTATAAATCAAGTCAGTGCAGAGTTTGTTGGTTGATTTATTGCCCTGTAGAAGTTCTGTTCTCTCTCTCTCTCACAATGAAGCTACTTGGGAGTTTGAGAAGCTTTTCTTCGCAACCACACCTGATGACTGAATAGCTTCAGAGATCTTTGGTTATCTTATTCTGATAAATAAATGCAGTTGCATTTTAGCCAACTTCTCCTTAACTGTTTTTGCTGGAGATTCTGGAATGCCTTTCCTAGTGTATTTTTTTTTCCTCATAGAGCATAAAAATCTTGATACGGTTTTACCAGTATAATAATGTTTAGACTATTGTCTCAGGTGATCAGAGTGTGACATTCAGTCAAGTTGTGCTTGAGGTAATAAGGCATCTGGAAGGAGCCTATGCTCTCACATTTAAAAGTCGACACTACCCAAATGAGTTGATTGCTTGCAAACGTGGTAGTCCACTTCTTCTTGGTGTAAAAGTAAGTTAACTTGTACAATGGATGAATCTGATATGTGGCTGATTTCAATCTTTTACATCCCCTTTGATAAGAGTTTCTGTCAACAAAAAAGATGCATTATTCAGTGCTTGTCGATTTGGAAATTTTCTAGATTAGACCACTATTGTTCATGGCTTGGATCTTGTGTTTGATAAGAGTTTCTGTTTACAAAATAGAGACATTATTTGGTGCTTGTCAAATTGGAACTTTTCTGGATTAGACCTCTATTGTCAATGGCTTGGATCTTATGTCTCTTATACCGCTGCTACCCTCTTGTTTTGTTCAACCAGTATGGATATGCAAAACATCTTCGGGTTATCACACAAAAATGAGAGTATAGTCTGATTCTCACAAGTTTGTTTTTTGCTTTTATCAGTCTCACATTTTACCAGAAGAAATCTAGCTTAAGACCTCTCCTGCCTTTTAACCAGAGAACTGCAGGAGTGCTGTGTGACTATTCAATAAAATGAAAATCAGCCTGTAGTATAAAACACTTATAGCAGCTTTTGTATGTACAAACTCGTATACAAGTTTGACTTATCTTGGATTAGGCTATCATCCTATGGTTTCATTATGTAGAGCTGACTGTTATTGATCCATTTTGTCCATTCGTATTAGATATATTTTCACCTAACTGGTCATTGGAAGAAATTTACTTGACTATGCAATCCATAGGCTCACAGGTTAACAAGTGTCTAAAATTCTTTGATTCCAGGACTTGGAACAAAAGGCTTCATCAGGATCATCATTTAGTGATGCTAAATTTCCTTCAAGCAATGGGCAACCAAAGGAATTATTCTTGTCCAGTGATGCCAATGCTTTGGTTGAACATACTAAAAAGGTCTTGGTAATTGAGGATGGAGAAGTTGTTCACATCAAGGTACTCCCTTATTGTTAATTTCTCCATCCAAAGCTATTTGCCATTAGTAAATGGAGTTCATTACTACCAAGCTAACTTTGGATGCTATTTCCTTCTAATTTGTTTAGCTTTCTCTTTTTTAATATACACCCTCTTTATTCTAATGAACATAAAAGCTTAATCTTTGTTGGTTTCTTCGAAGATGCAGTTGAAGAAGGTTCTTTTTCTAGTTAATATTATTGTTATAATCTCTTTTGTAAATTATACCCCCTTCTTCATGGTTGTTCCTTGGAGTGTCAAATGGGCAAGTTGAATTGAAATTGGAGATATTAAAATGGGTTTAAATAGAAATTGGATTGGGTCATGAACCGCCCAAGTTTACTTAGGGCTCAAATGGGCTAAAAATCTGGGTCATGACCCTCCCAATTTGACCCACTCAATCTCAATCATTTTAACATATTGTTATTTAACTTTTATAACCACAATTTGAATTTCCACTCAGTAAAATAAAATAAAAAGTTACAAATGGATAGATAAATCCTAGAAGATAAAAAAATAGATAGTAATTCACACCTTCAATATAAGAGCATACATTGCATCAATGCAAATAAAGAGTCTTAAAACGGGTTGAAATTGGAGATTAAATTGGGCTCAATTGAAAGATTTTAAAATGGGTTAAGGCTTGAATGGGTTGAGATTGAACCCAATTCTAATTATCTTGAGTCCAACCCATAAAATTCTGGGTGGGTTGAGTGGGTTACCTATTGACACCCCTAGTTGTTCCCGTTTACAAGGCTGAAGGATTCTCTCTCTCTCTCTCTCTCTCTCTCTCTCTCTCGCTCTCTCTGTTTTCTTCTTCTTTTGTTTTTCACAGATAAAAATGGGATTTACTTGAACTTGTTACACAAATTATTTTTGGATTTCTTGACTTGTATGGAGTGGGTTGGTGACTTCATCACATGGGCCCTTTTCTTTTGCTTGGGAAAAAAATGGTATTTTGAAGCTATTTAGGGACTTGGACAGAGTGTAATGAATTCCATACACATTGAATATCAGCAGAGAATATGAAGTAAGGTAAGCCGAAAGCTACAGAAGATAGTGCCAATGGATCACTCAAACAACAAACACTATGCATCAATCCCAATCTAGTTTGGTTGGCGAATGTATCATTCAAACAACAAAAACTATATCATCAATCCCAATCTAGTTTGGTGTTGGCTGCATTAATCCTTGATATCCATTCCACTCAATTTGAGCCCATTTCATTCTAATACCTAATATTTTGTCTTGGATCAAATTTCACACTTCCCTTCAAAATTGGTTGCTAAAAGTTTGTAGCAGATTGCAGTGGTTTACTGATTTTCCCCCTTTTCCTTCTTTTTATTTATTTTTATCATCACGAGTATCACCTTTTAGCTCCAGAAGACAGATGAATATTACATGGATGTCACGAGATTATGGTGTCTAAATTCCAACAATTCATAGATTAGGCGCAGTCATTTGAAATAGAATGCCTGAAATGGAGTAGTAGAGTAGTCTTATATAATATAGAGATAACTATCAAAGAGAATGGTAAGTCCTATAGAATAGTTGAGAGACTAATCATACTATACAGAATAGTTGAGAGACTAATCATACTATACAGAATAGTTGAGAGACTAATCGTACTATACAGAAGTAAATATAGAATTTCCAAGGATCAATACATCTATAAAATGAACTTACTAGAAACATGGATGTTACTGTCATAAAAGATAGAATGAGTTTGTGAGCATTTAATGCATTCTGATACTTAAAATGGGGCAACAATTGGGAAGCACATTCATGACCTGTTGAACTACGGCTCACATGGTGTTTAGGGCTACAATTTTCCATCTAGAATATAGTTCAGTGGGTTTAGACAAGCTATTGGAATCTATAGCTAATGTCTGTTTAGGATGTGTAGGACTCTTCATCAAGTATTTTGCGGTATGTATAGAACTCTGCATCCGCATCAAGTATTTTGCAAGCAAGCACTTCTTTCACATTGCCCTGAAGGGCTAAAAAAAATCCCGAAGCAAGAAATATATGCACATTTTAAATAGGCGAAGCACTTAATGATCAATATATGCACATGGCCTTTTTTTCTTCCTTGTTCATTATAGAGTGGGCTTCTATAACTTTTGCTTTCTGATGAGTCAGGATGGAGGAGTGACAATTTACAAATTTGACAAGGGTAAGAATGGTGGTACTCTCAGTAGACCTGCTTCTGTTCAACGTGCCTTATCCATTTTGGAAATGGAGGTAGAACAGATAAACAAAGGAAAATATGAGCACTACATGCAAAAAGAAATCCATGAGCAGCCAGAATCTTTAACGACAACTATGCGAGGGAGACTTATACGTGCAGGATCATGTAAAGCAAAGACTGTGCTTTTGGGGGGCCTGAAGGATCACCTCAAAACCATAAGAAGAAGCAGGAGAATTGTTTTTGTTGGGTGTGGCACAAGTTACAATGCAGCTCTTGCTGCAAGATCCATTGTGGAAGAGCTTTCTGGTTAGTTGTTAATAACTCTCATGAAGTTGTTTTTATATCTATAGCAATGGATAAGGAGTAGATTCTAGAGTAGCTTTGGTTTCACTAGTTTTATTCCTCTAATTTAGGTATTCCTGTAACCATGGAGATTGCCAGTGATTTAGTGGACAGACAAGGGCCAATATATCGAGAAGATACAGCTGTCTTTGTTAGTCAATCAGGAGAAACTGCTGACACTTTGCTTGCATTAGAGTATGCTCTGGAAAACGGCGCATTATGTGTTGGCATTACAAATACTGTTGGTAGTGCAATTGCTAGGCTCACTCACTGTGGTGTTCACATAAATGCGGGCTGTGAGATAGGAGTTGCAAGTACTAAGGTAGGTAAATCACAGTTTCTTGAACTTTAGTGGTCACTTTTACTATTGGCTTTTCAATTACCTCTTTGATCAACAGGCATACACGAGCCAAATTGTTGTGATGGCCATGTTAGCTCTTGCAATCGGAGCTGATACACTCTCAAATCAAGCAAGAAGAGAAGCAATAATTGATGGTTTATTTTACTTGCCACGTGAGTTTTTACTTGGTGCTAAAATTCTTGTTTCTAATTGTCCTTAAATGTATGACGCTCATGGTACTTGTATGACCTTTTTGGGTACATTACATGAATTTCAGGCAAAGTGAAAGCGGTGCTCAAGCTTGATGAAGAAATGAAGGATCTTGCTAAGCTGCTAATTGCTGAGCAATCACTTCTTGTTTTTGGAAGAGGTTACAACTATGCATCAGCTCTTGAAGGTGCTTTGAAGGTAAAGGAGGTGGCACTCATGCACAGTGAAGGAATACTTGCAGGAGAGATGAAACATGGTCCCTTGGCTTTGGTTGATGAAAATCTCCCTATTGTAGTAATTGCCACCCGTGATTCTTGTTTTAGGTTAGTCTGTAACTAATAATGAGAGTTTCACGACCGTGAATGCCAGCTTTTTAACAAATTGGTTGTTTTGCAGCAAACAACAGTCAGTCATTCAACAACTTCATGCACGGAAAGGTCGACTGATAGTTATGTGCACAGAAGGAGATAAAGCATCTGTTTCTGTTGGTGGATCGTCTCGAGTAATTGAAGTTCCTCAGGTTGTGGACTGTTTGCAGCCCGTAATTAATGTAGTTCCATTACAGGTAGTGGTTCTACTCTTCTTTAGGCTTATAATTCAGTGAAATAAAAACTTTTAGGGGTCGTTTGTAGAGTGTATAGCAAAAATAATGCATGCATTAGCTTTGTGTATTAGTAGTACCATGTTTGGTACACTCTTTCATGCTATGTATAACTAATGTTAGTTATACACTTTATTGTGTATTGAGTAGTGTATTACTAATACATGGAAATCCATGGTAATAGTAATGCAACGGAATTTAATGCATGCATTAGCATGGTTAAAGGCCCAATTGTCCCTCAAAACCTTTTTTATATCTTTTCCCTCATATTTGTGGGGGTATTGTTGTAAATAAATAGTTTTAAAAAAAATTATGCAATATGTGCTATTTTTAGTACACCAAACCAAATAATGCGTAAGAAATAATCTTTGCATAACTAATGCATGCATTACTAATGCAAGCATTATTAATTTACTCTATTTAACATTATTTTATACACCCTACCAAATGACCTCTTAGTGACTATTGGCTGACAGCTACAGAGTGTCAGCATTCTTCTTAGCCCTACCCTTTTTTGTTGTGAATACGTTTACTTTTTCTATCTAAGCTTCTTTCTGTGAAGAATTTATTTTACCTTGGATACATTTGCTGTTTCCTCGTGATACAAAAGCTATTGCTGACCTAAACTTACGAAATATAATGTGTAAACTCTCTAACAATTTAAGCTTTAATTGAGGCTGTTGACACAATTTAAAATGATATCAGAGCAGATAGAGGATGTTTGGGGTCATGCCACCACTGTTCTATGAAATATTTCCACACACTAGACCTGAAAGCATCCAAGCACGCATGAAATCGATGTATTGCAGACCTAGGATATGTAACTAGTTATACCAATTCTCCAATAGTTGAAGCTTTAGAGGTGTTGGTTCACACAAATCAGTATAAGATAAAGCTGCAATTCCCTTTCCTTTGTAACTGTGGAAATTAAACTGCTGGGCATTATACAGCTTGACATGTGTCTCTTAGAGTTAGTAGATTGTTAGACAAATCTACTTCCTCGCTAGGGATGGGGCAGATCTGGATTGTGTACCAATATGTCTGCTCTTTGATAAATTTTGGACTGCATCTATTAACTGGATTACCCAACATGATGGTAGACGAACTGTGATAATTCTTTTAGATGCATATGAACTCCACATATTTTCGTTGGCCTTTTAGTTGCCTAGAATAAATCATGAATACCACTTGAAAACTAGAAGCATGCCAATTGTTGTAAACATCTTTCAGTGTGAAACATATATAAATTTACAAATAGGGAAATTAAGCAATGTCGTTCGTTTATTTGACTCCTAACATATACTTCTTATTGCTTAGATGGATTGGTGATGATTTTAAACCTTGATGCATCTAAGTTATGATCTACTTATCAAAACTTGTGATCTATGGCACTCCTAGGATATCTTTTAGTAGGCTACTCTATATTAATCTTATTTTGAATGACATACAATGATGCGAGTTTGTTAAATATCATTCTAAAACTACCTCTATGTGCCTCAACCACTGAATAAAATGAAAAGAACACTCACTATATGGCCATAATGAGCTGGTTCAAGATGCAAGACAAATATGTGTACATCTAGATGTACCGTTAAACTAAGATAACTTTGGCCTTTCCGATTACTTTGAAGATTTCCTTATTTAGCCAAAAAAAGAAATGGTAAGTGTACAGTGATTTCAAATAAAACTATTGCGCACTCTTACGTTACCGTGGAACATTGAGCATACATTTAATTGGAATCCACCTGAAATATTTAATATTTTGTAATTCTTTTGAGTTGGTATGATCTGTAAAGTAGTGGAGCAACAGTTCATATATATTCACCCAGACACTGTGCGTGAGCGCGCGTGACACTTTAGGAATTTGTGTAGGGTTCTCAAAATTGAAAAAGTTATGGTAGGTAACATCTCGAAAGATTCAACATGAGAATAATCAGGTCCTTTTTATATATACACTAAAGCCTTTTTAACATATTATATAGCAGGAGGGGAAATAAGGTGCCACGATCATAACTTTTCCACTTAATGGTTTTTATTCTGTAGCTCTTCAATACTGAATTTCCTTTTCAAACTTGCTTTGAGTTGTTTTACTTGAGCTGAGGGTCTTTTGGAATCAACCTCTCTGCCTTCACAAGGTAGGAGTAAGGTTTGCGTACACCGTGTATGTTGTTGTTGTTGGTTTTTATTCTGTAAGTACTTTATGTATTGTTTTCCCACACTAGATTGGCAGCTGTATTAACCATTGAATGCCATTAATTGTCAAGATTTTTATCAATCTTTACCTCTTACACTCTTACTTGGTCATTGCTTCATATCATGTCAATCAGTATTTTTAAACTCTACTTTGTGAAAGCATGCTAGGGGGCAAGAATCACTTAAGACCATATGAATATGATAGACTAGCATTAGTTCTTATACCATTACCTGCATTTTTCATCTTATCCTAAGTTCAAACTCCTTGGAGAAAACAAGAAGTTCAAACCCCTCCCTACCTCCTTTTTCTCTCACTTGCCTCCATCTTTTCCCTATTTTGGGAAATAGAGAAAAATTTTGGCGTGTTGATCATTTTACTGGCTTAGCAGAATCCGCAGGGATTTCAGTAAATTCTGTGAAATTTCCTGATTCTGATAGTTGCTGCACATCAGTTTTCCTTTCCTCCCGCTATTCAATTTATGTTTGAGATTTTACAGTCAAGCTTAATTATTGTCTTGTATTTGTCTTCTGTCTCAGTTATTGGCCTATCATCTTACTGTACTGCGTGGATACAATGTTGATCAACCTCGCAATCTTGCCAAGAGTGTCACAACGCAATGAGCTAAACATTTTCAAAGTCTTCCGCTTTCAACCTCTACCACTTCATGACGACAATTTGATCTACTGGTACAGCTATTGACTCCTACTACAGGTCGCATTGACCCACGATATAGCTATAATTCACTCTGTAACATCTTAGATTCGTGTTTGTTTGGTAAGATATTTAACGTAACAGTTATATTCTTATTAGTGGTTGGTATGCAGTCGAGCTAATCTTGTAGACACAACTAGATTCATTTTTTATTGGTTACGATTGTTGTGACAATAGAGAATGATAAATTGCAATTTTATGAGTGCATTTCAGGATATGACTAATATGTAATGTTGTTCAAAATCTGCAATGGACTACCAATGTGATGTTCAAAGTTTGCACTTTAATGACCTTCCTTTCAAGTGCAAATCTTTTATTTAAAGTCTAAATACAATTAAGGCGAGTGCGGAATAGTGCATATGTTGGCTAATCGTGTGGCTTTGTCATTCAAATGAAGTCGCTTGTTCTCCAAAGATAGAAAAGAAATATGTTTGTTTACCTATTACCTTCGACCATAATTCTCGATCTCCGCATCCTTCAATCAAGGGTAATATCTTCGGTGAGTTGAAGTTGTGTCATGTTCTGCCTAATGATCTCAACCCAAAGCTTATTTGGCCTACTTCTAACCTCTTCAAGTCCTTTATTGCTAACCTTTCACACCTCCTCATTGGAACATATGCACATTTCCTATTTACATGCTCGAAATATCACAGTCTCACTTCCTGCATTTAGTCCGAATCCACTCCCATCTTTCTTTCGATTATTTTCATTCCTAATTTTATCTCTCTTGGCATGCCACACATCTATCTCAACATTCTCATGTCTTTAACTCTCTTCTTTTGGATATGGGAGCTCGATTGGCAAAAACTCTTACTCCATAAATAGTTGGTCTAACTACCACTCTGTAGAATTTGCCTTTTACGTCTTTGAAAGCAAATTCTTATTACACAAAACACAAAATATGAACCTCCATTTCATCTAATCCACCCCGATACATTGTAGCATTCTCGTCAATCTCATTATCTTGGATTACTAACCCCAGTTACTCAATTATCCTTTGATTCTTATCCCAACGTTTCACACCAATGAAGCACCACAAAAGAAAATTTATCTAGTGTACACAACACAACCATGTTGGAGCTAGCGTATCACAAATGACTTTTTTTTGAATTTTATTCATCATAAAATTATATTGTATATACAAAATTAAAATTCTATTTTTGTAATATCGAATCTCTTAAACTTTTTTGAACGATTAATTTTTTATATTTTAAATTGTAGTAGTAAAAATTGTTTCTGCCACATGTTACCACTGTATTCAATCGATCCTATAGGCATAACATAAGCAACATAAGTTCAGATTTTCTTAACTCCTCCTGTTATTACAGTTGGAAAACATCAAAAAAATTAGTTAGCAGTCAACATTTTCCTTACATGAGACCAAATGGGAAACTGAACTTTTCCATTTTCTTCGAATATTTAAATTCCAACATAAAATCACATTGCCTCATAGAGTAAAAAGGAATTAGAATAAGAATATTATTATGTAAAATATGAGGAATATAGAACCAAAAATGTAAACAATAGACACAGAATATAAAATTGAGATATCTTATTCAAATTTCTTCAACTGGAAGATCGTAAAAAATAACCCTAACATTATAATGTTTCAAAATCAAAAGTTGAGCCGAACATTAATCACGTACATGTTTGGTCAAATATGCATTTAATTCATATCAAACTAGATCTATGAATTTGTATTTTCTTCTTTCAATATCATGCATAACACACATTTTTTTACTGTTGTTATTATTGTTAACATCTATGCCATTTTAAAAAACTTATATGAATCAACCTTAAATACAAGTGCAACAAACGAGTTCAATGATTAATCTTATCTATCACAATAAAAATAACAAAAGAACTCAAAAGGGGATAAAAACTTGACTAACAACTCACTTAACCATATAATAAATTGAGTGATTTGATATAAATGTTCTATTTGATTGAATTTCAGATATATATTGGGAAAATTACAGAAGATTACAAACCCCATAACTATTCTATTTTTCGAAAAATCTTAGTAGCTCAATGGATAGAACTTTTAAACAGTTACCTTTGGCGAGATTTTAGAATCCCAATTATCAATGTTGACTTCTCTATGTACAAAAAAACAAAAGCAAAAAAGAGATGAACCAAAGACCTCTGGATTTCTTCTATCATTGCAGAAGAAGGATTCTACTATCTGCAACTTCCACATCTTCATCTTCTTCATCTCCCCAATTGTAAACAGATTCAATCACTAGAATCAGTTGATCATCCAGATACCTCCGCAACAACATTGTCTCTTGACTTCCATCTATACTACCTTCCGCTCCCTCACACCGTCCCCGCCCATCGCCGCCTCGGCTGTCGAATCTCTCCTCCGATTTCGACGGCGATCGGCTGCGGCGGCGATAGCACAGACGGTAGCAGATTTCAGCAGCACAAATTATAGGGCAAGTAGCACAAAACAAAGGTAGAAGAAAAGGAGAGCAGAGAAGGAGACAGAAGTAGCGCCGGAAGCGGCGACGATTTAGCCAAGAGGTGAGAATCATCGTGGAACGGGAAATCGGAGATGGATTTTGATTTGTTGGGCGATTTTCATGTCTAATTGGGAGCAAATTGTGGGAATAAGGGTGGTTGTTGTCTTTGTTGGAGTTGAAAGAGAAACAGTACCACCAGTCCCACATGACTTGGCGATTGTCGTATGCATAATCAACGTGTAAGCAAAGAGAAGATGATAGCGATAGAGAGAGAGAAAAAAAAACTAGGGTGAGATGCTCGTTTTCTGACCTGTTTTGCTAAATTTCCTGTTTTTGTATGACATATTTTTGAGGTTTTTCGCTCATATAAGGTATCCATATTAGAGTCGTACTCTACTTAAAATTTTAATATGTTTATCATTTGAACTCGAAATTTGATTTAAAAAATAAGTGTCTTAACTGCTGTACTATATCTTAATTTTTTGATTAATTAATTTATTTTTTATATAATATTAGAACAGTAATTTATGTTATCAATATCTTATTAAAAATGCTTAGAAAGTAGTTTTTTCCAATTCTCTAAAATAAAATATATATATTTTTTGGATATTTAGGTGGAGACAGGGGAGCTGCACGATTGAGATTGAGTTTATTTTCCTCCAAATATTGAAATGTAGCTTAGCTTATATGTGTTGGCAAATGAATGTGACATGTGATTGCTAGCTATGATACGTATATTTAACTAGTTGAATTAAATAAATTTTAGTGGGGGCCATAATTGTCACATTACGTGCTCGTTTGAATGGGATTAAAAAAATAGCTTTTAAAAAATACCTTTAAAAGTGTTGAAACTTATTTTTCAAATAAGTAGTTATGTGTTTGGATAAAATTGCTGAAGTTAAAAGAAAAAGTTGTTGATGTGTTTGGCAAATAAGTGCTGGTAAACACTTTTTTTAATCAAAATGTCTGAAATACCTTAAAAAGCTGTTAACATGATAAAAGTTGATTAATTTAATAATAATAATAATATATAATAATAATAATAATAATAATAATAAATAATAATAATAAAATAATATGAAAATAATAATAATAATATATAATATATAATATATAATAATAATAATAATAAAGAATAATAAAATAAATAATAATAATAATAAAATAATAAAATATTAATAATAATATATAATAATAATAATAATAATAATAATATAAAAAATAATAAAATAATAATAATAATAATAAATAAAAATAATAATAAAATAATAATAACAATGATAAAAATAATTAAATATAAATAATAATTATAAATAATAATAATAATAATAGAAATAATAAATAATAATAATAATAATAATAATGGTAAAATAATATGAAAATAATAATAATAAGAATATATAAGAATATATAATATATAATAATATGTAATATATAATAATAATAATAAAGAATAATAAAATAAAGAATAATAATAATAAAAATAATAAAATATTATTAATAATAATAATAATAATATATAATAATAATAATAATAATAATATATAATAATAATAATAATAAAGAGTAATAAAATAAATAATAATAATAATATTAATAAAATAATAAAATATTAATACTACTACTACTAATAATAATAATAATAATAAAAGTAAAAATAAAAGAATTAAGGGCAAAAAGGTAAAATATTTGGTCAATCTAAAAGAGCTTTTAAGCTAAAAAAAAAAAAAAATACCTTCCCCAGCTTTTAACTTTTGGCTTAAAATAAGTTATTTTTAACTTAAAATAAGTCACTTTGAGAATTGTCAAACACTTAAATAAGTCAAAAACCAACTTTTAAGTCAGTTTGACCAGCTTTTAAGCTAATTCAAATAGGCTCTACATCTGGCTTTTTTAGGAAATTTATGTAATAGCAAATTTATTCAAACTTTGTTCCATATAAGGCTCTGATCAGTGATCAGATGATAAAAAATGTTAAGTTTGAATGACTTTGCTACATAAATTAATTTTCACGGTTGAGTCTAAGAGCTATAGTATTTTATCCATAGTAAATGAAAAAGGTGTATCTTGTACTATTTTGTAATAATAAGTGAAAACGTTGGAGAAAAATAAGCAATGTGCACTAATAAATATTAGTGTACTGACTAATAATTATTTATTAATTTGGGATATGTCATAGGCACATACAATTTATACAGTTTACATGGTTTTTCATCTAGCTTTGCGCTTGGTATTTCCAATTCAAGTATCTGATGGCCCTATGCATCCCAATGCAATACAATACATAAAGTAGCAGAATTTATTACCAGACCTCAATAATAGGAGATGTTACTATCGGACTTCTAACAGAGTGGTTACCATTCTGTTCAACCCAAGTGATCGAACCAACGTTTCTACTTTGACCCTCATCGCCTATATAGCGAATTGTCAAAGTATAACTTTGCTTCTCATTTTTATTATTGAACACCAATGTTTGTGGTGACACTGAAATTGTAGAGTTCTTGGGTGCATTTAGCTTAGCTTTATATGTAGCTGCACCTTTACCAACATTTGTAACTGTCCTCCTGAATTTCTGCTCCAACAAAGTGAAGTTTCCCTCAATGCTGTACAAGGCAATGAATGATGGGTAATTGAGATCAGCTGATGGATTTGAGCAGTTGTGGTTGGCTGATGATCTTGCAATTGTCTTGAACTGATCTTCTGTGAAATTCAGAGAGCATAGGAGATTTACGTAATCTTGTGGAGTAGCATCATATACTAGGCCGGGATCAAGAGCTCTGTTGGGATCAACATGCCCTGCTCCCATGTCTAGTGGCGTGGCGGCTTTATTATTGTCGGAGTCTTTAATAGGTTTTCGAGTGTTGTCCAAAGGATCAGCTGTGGTCATCATGGCAGAACGAATAGCTGAAGGACTCCACTCAGGATGCGCGGCTTTTAGCATTGCTGCAATTCCAGCAGCATGTGGTGCAGCCATGGATGTACCTGATTCAAGAATGTAATCAGTGGACAATAGTATGTTTGTCCCAATACTTGTAGCAAATACATTTGGTGGATATGCTGCAAGAATCAGCACCCCTGGTGCCAATATATCTGGCTTTGAAATTCCCAAGTAACTTCTGGAGGGGCCTCGTGCTGAGGATGCAGCAACAACGGGTGCTGGCTTTGCATCTAGATACGTCTCTTGGAACGTGATGGTGGCTGTGGGAGTGACGCTATTTTTCACATAATTGATGACTTGTTTCCCTTCCTTTTTGTTAACCACAACTCCAGGGTTGGGAAATGTAGCAGATCTGAACACTCCTGGATCCTCAGAAATAAAGATGGCTGCTTTAAGTCTTGCTCTAGTGACAATACGCATTTGATCAGAGAAATCCCCATTATCATCACATATAACGACGGTGTTTTCAGGGTTTTCAACTTGTGATAGCAATTCCTCCGAACTGCAATCAGATAGAGTCTTGTTGTAAATCACCGGAGAATCCCTGACAAAGGCTCGTGCAGGAAACAAGCTCCACCCCCTAATTTTTAACCCATTGCCCAAAGTCAAAGTTCCTGCAAATGTCCGGTCAGTGTGGCCTGATGCCACACACAAGATCCATGGAGATCCATTGTTTAAGCTTCCAATCCCTGGACCTCGATTTCCAGCTGAAGCTGAAACCAGAACTCCCTTCATCATAGCTCCAAAAGAAGCAATGGATATAGCATCTTCATATAAGGGAATGAAACGGTACCCATAAGAAATAGATATCATGTCAACACCATCCGCAACAGCTTGATCCATAGCAGCAATTAAATCTGAAGTAAAGGTTCCTTCATTAAAGCTAAACTTGTATACAGCTAGCCTAGCTCGTGGAGCAACCCCTCTAGCTGTTCCTGGTGCATATCCAAAATGGGAAACACCTTTCGCAAAGTTCCCAGCAGCAATGGAAGCACAATGTGTGCCGTGACCATCAGTATCCCTGGCAGAATTCATGGAAATGTTGACAGTCGGATCATTAGCCAAAATACCCTTATTGAAGTAATTAGCCCCAATAAGTTTTCTGTTGCACATTGAAGCGTTAAACTGTGTGCCTGGCTTGCAAATTCCCTTCCACCTTTTGGGGATTTCAGGCATACCATCATCTTGAAAACTCGCAGATTCTGGCCAGATGCCAGAATCAAGAACAGCAACAATCACATCTTGGCCTAAACCAGAAGCTGGCCATAGCCCAGATGAAGGATTGAGTTTGAGGAAATCAGAAGTGTGAGTAGTATGAGGTTCCACAGTTCTATCTTTGTAAGCTGAAATGAAACCTGGTAACTTCTTCAAAGCTGCCAGTTCATCTTTTGACAAAACAGCACTAAATCCATGTAACACATTGTCATAGGAGTAAACAAGTTTTGGAGCAGAGTGAAATCTGTCTACTGATGAAGGAACAGAAGCTTTGATGGAATCAATAGTGGAAGAATGCCAATGATGGTGATCAGTAAAGACATTAGGCATTAAAGATTTGTCCAAATGGACAATATAAGTGGATCTTTGTGCTAAAGCTAAAAAGAGATGAGCAGAAAGTGCCCATGAAAAGAGTAGAAGATGAAGTAACTCCATTATAGATCTTTCTGTTGAGTACACACTACAGATTCAAATAACTTAAAAGGATAATGCTAGTAGCATTTGGTTTTTGCAATAATAAAGACAAGGTAAGTGAAGTGGGAAACAGAATGAGTTAAAAATTATAGTAAAGATAGGCGGCTAGTATGTAAGTGAAATGAATCAGGTTGTATAAATAGTTGGTTCTTCTCACTATGTCAAATCTTGCAGGCTGCTAGGAAGGAATCTGTTTGGTTTGCCCACCTAGTCTCTACTATCTATATTAGAGCACAATTAAATTTGAATTCTATTCGAGAGGTTCCTCCTTGGATAAAGTGCTCCAAATAAAGGTGATTTCGTATCCGGAGGGTTTGAACCTGAGACTGATTAAGAATGAAAGAATTGCTTACACTCCATAACAACCTTGTCATTGAAGTCATTGTTATTAACTATACTTTATTATTTCTTGTTTTCATAAATATTAGTTTAATGATTTTTTGAGGCTAGAAATGACAGAATTCTGATAAATTAATGAAATATAATCTGTTTGGAAGAAAAAAGAGAAGTCAATAATTGAAGGGTGTTGCTTCCACTCTTTCTCCATATTAGCTTTTGGATAATATAATCTAAACTTTCCCACTTGTTGATGAGTCAGTTACTGACATTTAAAGCATTTGTTTAGTAATTTGGAGAATTAATCAAAAGGAAGAAAAAGAAGATTAGAAAAGACTAATCTTTTTTTGTGGTCCCTAGTTTGATGAATGACTCCAAATGAATTTTATTTTAAATTTAAATATTGCCGACACTCAGCTTAATATATTGGGAAAAGAATAACAGGGATCTGGAATTGGTCTTTAATTAGACCACTAATCACAAAATCAATTGGCTGAACTTGTTTTAGGCTGATGGATCTCCTACTAAAGCTACAAGCCTAATTAAACCTTTTCATCTTTGCAAATAACCTTTTGTTCAGATTTTCATAACCTAGATTAATAGCGTTTTAATTTTTTTTTAGAAATATATATATAAAAAAAAACTACCTTAATGAATTGAAAGTAATTTGTAAATTAATAAATTGGAAACGAATTAAGGCTTGAAATAAACTTTTCTTAAAAAAAGATATTACTTCTATACTGATTGAGAAAATACATATTATTCATTTCATGATAGGACAAATCAAATTTATATGTGCAGACATGCAGTATTATACTATATGCCATATATGATATTTTTAAGAGAGTAATTATTATTTATAATGAAAAGACAGAGACTTTTTGAAAGAGACAATAGGTACGAACATACTTAGTTTTATTGAAACTTAGAGATAAAAGAAAAAAT
The DNA here is from genome assembly GCA_022817965.1 of Solanum lycopersicoides. Classification (NCBI taxonomy): domain Eukaryota; kingdom Viridiplantae; phylum Streptophyta; class Magnoliopsida; order Solanales; family Solanaceae; genus Solanum; species Solanum lycopersicoides. The sequence continues at coordinate 111,488,860 of CM040618.1, forward strand.
ATCTCTAAATTATGAGGAAATAGAAATAAAACAATTGAAACTTGAGATAAAAAGAAAAAATATCTCTAAATTATGAGGAAATAGAAATAAAACAAAAACTTCCGTTAATAATTTGATCTAAAATTATATCGTTATCGATAGTTGGATAAAAAAATGTCCCTAACAACATTCTCTTATGATTAGGAATTGTGAAGATAGCATATATCTATGTTATAAATTGTGAAAATAGCATATATCTTTAATAAACATTTAAGGCCATATTCTACCTATTATGCATAAATATTGTTTTTGGTCTAATGTCAATATTTTAATGGCCATTGATTACAGATTGGCTTGTCAATTATTAAAGCAAAAATGAATCAAAATTGCAGAAAATGGGAACTCAACAAATGACCAAGTAAAGATTAACTAAAATTACAAAACTTATAACTGGAAGTTAAATTTAGGGAAGTTCAAACATTGATAAGCAAATACTCTCTTCATTACAATATGTTTTTCTATTTTTGATTTGACATTGAATTTAAGAGTGAGAAAGATTTTTTAAATCTTGTGCTCTTAAACTAACTATACATAGAAGGTACAACAATGTCCTTTAATCTTGTGATTTTAAACATACCATGTCAAAAAAATAAAATAAAAGAATTGCCTAGAAAAGGAATTCGTCATTCTTTCTTAAACGGACTAAAAAAAAAAAAAAAAGATTGAAGAGGAGCCTCATCCCGAAATTAATGCGCAATCCCAAACAGCAAGCTGAGAGAAGTAGAAAGAACAAATTGCTTTTTTGCTCACTTTCCTTTCTCAAATGTTCTTCCAATTCTCTCACACACAAACATATTTGACAAGGTGTTTTCTGAAATTCTTTTTTGTGCATACATTATTTTTTTCCCATGTCGACAACATATGTACATAATTTCTCTATTGTCCTAGTCATCACTACCCCAAACGTCAATAATCCTAGATACCACTATAGGACTCCTAACTGAGTGATTACCATTTTCTTCAACCCAAGTGATTGACCCAACGTTCCTACTCTGATCACTATCACCCATATAGCGAATGGACAAAGTATAGCTTTGTTTATCATTCTTCTCCTTGAACACCAGAGTTCGCGGTGACACTGAAACCGTGGAATTTTTGGGAGTTTCAATCTTTACTTTATAAGTTGCACCACCTTTACCAACGTTTGTTAGAGTCCTCCTGAATTTCTGCTCCAACCAGGTGAAGTTCCCCTCCAGGCTGAACGGGTATAAGGCAATGAATGATGGGTAATTGAGATCAGCTGATGGATTTGAGCAGTTGTCGTAATTGGCTGATGATCTTGCAAAGGTTTTGAACTGCTCTTCGGTGAAATTCATAGAGCATATAAGATTTATGTAATCTTGTGGAGTAGCGTCATATACTAGGCCGGGATCAAGCGCTTTGTTCGGGTCAACATGCCCTGCTCCCATGTCTAGGGGCGTGGCTACAAAGTTATCCTCTCTAATAGGCTTTTGAGCACTATTCAAATGGTTTGCAGTTGTCATCATGGCAGAGCGAATAGCTGAAGGACTCCATTCAGGATGTGCGCCTTTTAGCATTGCTGCAATTCCTGCCGCATGAGGAGCAGCCATTGATGTGCCTGATTTAAGCTCGTAATCAGTGGCTAATGCTATGTTCTGAATACTTTCTGAAAAGAGATTAGGTGGAACTGCTGCAAGAATCAGTACCCCTGGTGCCATAATGTCTGGCTTTGCGATCCCCAAGTAGCTTCTGGAGGGCCCTCGTGATGAGGATCCAGCAAGAACTGGGGCTGGCCTTTCTCCATCCACATATGTTACTTGGAATGTTATGGTGGCCGTGGGAGAAACACTGTTTTTAACGTAATTGATGACTTTTTCCCCTTCCTTTTTGTCAATCACAACTCCCGGGTGGGAAAAAGAAGCATCTCTGAACACTCCTGGATCCTCAGAAATAAAGATGCCTGCTTTAAATCTTGCTTCTTCGACGTGAGAAATTTGACTACTGAAACCAAAACCATCTTCATCCGCATTATAATCACAGATGATAATGGTGCTTTCGGGATCAGGAACTTGCGATAGCAACTCATCTGACCTGCAAGTGGCTAGAGTCTTGTTGTAAATCCCCGGAGAATCCCTGACAAAGGCTCTTGCAGGAAACAAGCTCCACCCCCTAATTTTTAATCCATTGCCCAAAGTTAAAGTTCCTGCAAATGTCCGGTCGGTGTAGCCTGATGCCACACACAATATCCATGGAGATCCATTGCCTAAACTCCCCCAACTTGGACCTCGATTTCCAGCTGAAGCTGAAACCAATACCCCCTTCATCATAGCTCCAAAAGAAGCAATAGATATAGCATCTTCATATAAGGGAATGAAACGGTAACTAAAAGAAATGGATATCATGTCAACACCGTCTGCAACAGCTTGGTCCATAGCAGCAATTAGATCCGATGTTAAGCTTCCTTCACGAAAGCTAAACTTGTATACAGCTATCCTAGCTTGCGGGGCAACCCCTCTTGCTGTTCCTTGTGCATATCCAAAATGGGAAACACCTTTCGCAAAGTTCCCAGCAGCAATGGAAGCGCAATGTGTGCCATGACCATTAGTATCCCTAGCAGAATTCATGGAAATGTTCAGAGTGGGATCCTCAGCCAAAAGTCCCTTGTTGAAGTAATTAGCCCCAATGAGTTTTCTGTTGCACATGGAAGTGTTAAACTGGGTGCCTGGATTGCAAATTCCTTTCCATCTTTTGGGGATTTCAGGAATACCATCATCTTGAAAACTTGCAGATTCGGGCCAGATGCCACCGTCAAGAACACCAATGATCACATCTTGGCCTAAACCAGAAGCTGGCCATAGCCCGTACGAAGGATTGAGCTTGAGGTAACCAGATGTGTAAGTAGTGTCAGGTTCCACAGTTCTATCTTTGTATGCTGAAATGAAACCTGGTGACTTCTTCAAAGCTTTCAGTTCATCTTTGGACAAAACAGCACTGAAGCCATGAAACACATGATCATAAGAGTAAACAAGTTTTGGAGCATAGTGGAATCTGTCTACTGATGAAGGAACAGAAGCTTTGATGGAATCAATAGTGGAAGAATGCCAATGATGATGATCAGTAAAGACATTAGGCATTAAAGATTTGTCCAAATGGACAATATAAGTGGATCTTTGTGCTATGGCTAAGTAACAGAGCAAATGAGCAGAAAGAAACCATGAAAGGAAGAAAAGATGAAGAGAATAAGGAAACCCCATTGTAGATCTCTGTATTGACTGAACACTGCAGATTCAAGTGACTTTAAAAGATAATAGAAGCATCATTTGGTTGTTACAATAATAATAAAGATAAGTTAAATGAAGAAAAGAATGAAATGTGTTTAAAGGGTAGTAAAGTAATAAAGATAGGCGGCTGTTGTAAGTGAAATGAACCTATTAAGTACTGTTTCTAGAAAGGAATGTGTATGTCAACTTTCAAATAGGACCCCATTTGTTATCCATTGATATCAGTGATATTTTCTGTACTATATTAACCATTTCCTGTTTTATTTAGTATTATTTGAATGAATTTGTGAGGCAAGATATGACAGAATCTTGTAAACTAAATCAAACATAATCTCTTTGGAAGATAAAGAGAAGTCAATAATGAAGGCAGTTGCTTTCACTCTTTCTCCATGCTAATGTATAAGATTTATTTTAGTTTCTGGATAATATAAAGAATCAAGTGACTAGGTTTTGCTCTTTTATTTTTTCTACATAATCTTTTTTGTTCTAAATTTCCTGATATTCTGTTCCCCATTTGGGAAAATATGGTGGGGGATACATGAATAATTTACACGGGGTAGAGCTAGAATACAGTTAACAAAATTTATTGAATATATACTAAATATTAATTTAGAACTTAATAATATATATGCACAGAAACTCCAACCTATAAACATCAGTCATGCTCTGAATATTCGACATATTTAATTGAATGATTTTCCCTTCGCATGGGTGGTTTTTAATTTTTGCTCTTAGAAATTGAACTTATGTCCAGTGGGGGAAAAGTGTTGGGTTATCCCACATCGGAAGTGGAAGGGGCTGGTGGTCAATTTATAAGTGTGAGGGAAAGCCTCAACCTTTGAGCTAGCTTTTGGGTTGAGAAGGCCCAAGACCACCCAACATTGGTATCAGAGCCAAGGTTTTATCTGAGTATTCTCTGTGGTTGCAGCACAGTCTGAACTTCCACATCAGAAAAGATTTACTTTGATTTGCGATAACTATATTTTTTGGGAAAAACAATGGAAGCCAACACAAGTAGAATGGTTACTTTGAATGGTGTTAATTATGCCATTTGGAAGGGGAAAATGGAAGATCTGCTTTATGTTAAGAATTTTTACAAACCAGTATTTACCACTGTAAAGCCTGATAATAAAACAGATGAAGAGTGGAATCTGTTGCACAGACAGGTTTGTGGATTCATTAGGCAATGGGTCGACGATAATGTGTTGAACCATATTTCTGGGGAAACACATGCTCGAACCCTATGGGAGCATCTTGAAAGTTTGTATGCTCGGAAGACTGGCAACAACAAAATGTTCTTAATAAAGCAGATGTTGAGTTTGAAGTATCATGATGGTTCTCCGATGACAGACCATCTGAATAATTTTTCAGGGGGAGCTATATCATGGCAGTCAAAGTTGCAGAAGTGTGTTGCACTATCTACAACTGAAGCTGAGTATATTGCGGCTACTGAAGCCGGCAAGGAGATGATATGGCTAAAGCGATTTCTTCAAGAGCTTGGTTTGAATCAGATGGAGTATATTGTCTATTGTGACAGTCAAAGTGCAATAGACTTGAGCAAGAACTCCATGTACCATGCAAGAACAAAACACATCGACGTCAGATATCATTGGATTCGTGAGGAAGTGGAGAGTGAATCATTTCACGTAAAAAAGATCCACACAAGTGAAAATCCTGCAGATATGCTGACCAAGACGATACCGAAAGACAAGTTCGATTTATGCAAAGAACTTGTGGGTATGAGTTCTCTCTAAAGAAGATGAAGATACCTTCTTCCAGTAAATGGGACTGGAGGGGGAGATTTGTTGAATCCATCCCATTTTTGGTCAACTTTAGCTATTCAATTGGTACAAGTAATTGTTAAAAAGGAATAGTGACAAGAGTTGAAAATTAAGACTTGGTAGTTGGCAAATTGGTAAGATTTGCAACTCATTTTTGACTTTGCTATATTTACCTATGTCATTAGTGACATAGGCATGGTTTTATCCTTCTATAAATAGAGCATTCTTGCTCATTTGTAGAACACACCAAGTTAGAGAGAAAAACCATTTTGAGAGCAAAGTGAGGTATTCCATAGACTATACAAAAGAATAGTCTGTGAAGAAAAATAGAGTGTGAGCGATATTTTAGTAAGACGGAAACCAAAAGAGTGTTGTTTCTTTTGAGTGTGTAGTAGTCACTTTGAGTATTGTATTCGTGACTACACAGTGTAAAATTCCTTACTATAGTAATATCAGTTGCTCCTCTTGGCCGTGGTTTTTTCCCTTATTTAGAAGGGTTTCCACGTAAAAAATTTGGTGTCGTTATTTTCCCATTTTATTTCCATTACTTTTACCATATATATTGTTGTGCTTGTCCGCGTTTTTCCCAACAAACATTGGTATCAGAGCCCAGGTTGTCAACAAGTCTTAGCCCACCGGGAGAAACTGGGTTGTCGCTCTCTCCATCCCAAGGCCCGATGTGTGAAGGGGGAGATTGTTGGGTTATCCCACATCGGAAGTGGAAGGGGCTGGTGGTCAATTTATAAGTGTGAGGGAAAGCCTCAACCTTTGAGCTAGCTTTTGGGTTGAGAAGGCCCAAGACCACCCAACAAAAAGTCCTTTAAAGGGGCGAAGTATAAATTATGAAATATTATGATATGAAATTAAATACTAGCACAAAATAAGGCAAAAGTGGGATGGAAGGAGTACTGTCATTTGTTTCATTAAGATAGTACAGGCAATTCACAGAGCATACACATTTACCATTTTTCTTTCCCTTTGTTCTTGTGTTTTGGAGCTTCCAATTCAAGAATATGACGGTCATAAAGTGGCACGACTTGTTACCAGAGATCAATTATGGGAGATATCACTATAGGGCTCCTAACAGTATGATTTCTGTTCTCTTCAACCCATGTTATCGACCCATAGTTCCAATTGGGACCTATATAACGAATTGTCAAAGTATAACTTTGCTTCTCATTTTTATTCTTGTACACCAGAGTGTGTGGTGACGCTGAAACTTTTGAGTTCTTGGGAGCTTTTATCTTAGCTTTATAAGTAACTGCACCTTGACCAACATTTGTGACTGTCCTCCTGAATTTCTGCTCCAACCAGGTGTAGTTTCCCTCATTGCTGTACAATGCTATGAATGATGGGTAATTGAGATCAGCTGATAGATCTGAACAGTTGTGATTGGCTGATGATCTTGCGATTGTCTTGAATTGCTCTTCTGTGAAATTCATAGAGCATAAGAGATTTACGTAATCTTGTGGAGTAGCATCATATACTAGGCCGGGGTCAAGGGCTCTGTTGGGATTGACATGCCCTGATCCCATGGCTAGGGGTGTGGCTTCCCTGTTAATGTCAGAGTCTATGATTGGTTTTCCAGTGTTATCCAAAGGATCTGCCGTGGTCATCATGGCAGAGCGAATAGCTGAAGGACTCCACTCAGGATGCGCGGCTTTTAGCATTGCTGCGATTCCAGCAGCATGTGGTGCAGCCATCGATGTGCCTGATTCAAGAATGTAATCAGAGGATAATTCTATGTTCGTCCCAATACTTGTAGCAAATACATTTGGTGGATATGCTGCAAGAATCAGTACCCCTGGTGCCAATATATCTGGCTTTGCAATTCCCAAATAGCTTCTGGAGGGTCCTCGTGCTGAGGATGCAGCAACAACTGGTGCTGGCTTTGCATCTAGATACGTCTCTTGGAATGTGATGCTGGCTGTGGGAGCGACGCTATTTTGTACATAACTGATCACTTGTTTCCCTTCAGTTTTGTTAATCACAACTCCAGGATTGGGAAATGAAGCAGACCTGAACACTGCTGGATCCTCAGAAATAAAGATGGCTGCTTTAAGTCTTGCTCGACTGACAGTGCGCATTTGATCAGAAAAATCCCAGCTTTCATCACATATAATGATGGTGCGTTCGGGATCAGGAACTTGTGATAGCAATTCCTCAGAATTGCAACTAGATAGAGTTTTGTTGTAAATCACTGTTGAATCCATAACAATGACTCTTGCAGGAAACAAGCTCCAACCCCTAATTTTTAAGCCATTTCCCAGTGTCAAAGCTCCTGCAAATGTCCGGTCAGTGTGGCCTGATGCCACGCACAAGATCCATGGAGATCCGTTCTTTAAGGTTCCAGTATCCGGGCCTCGATTTCCAGCTGAAGCTGAAACAAGAACTCCCTTCATCATAGCTCCAAAAGAAGCAATGGATATAGCATCTTCATACATGGGAACAAAACGGGACCCAAATGAAATGGACATCACGTCAACACCATCCGCAACAGCTTGATCCATAGCTGCAATTAAATCTGAAGTAAAGGTACCTTCTTTGAAGCTAAACTTGTATACTGCTAGCCTAGCTCGTGGCGCAACCCCTCTAGCTGTCCCTGGTGCATATCCAAAATGGGAAACACCTTTGGCGAAATTCCCAGCAGCTATTGAAGCTACGTGTGTGCCATGACCATCAGTATCCCTGGCAGAATTCATAGAAATGTTGACAGTGGGATCATTCGCCAAAATTCCCTTATTGAAGTAATTAGCCCCAATGAGTTTCTTGTTGCACATTGAAGTGTTAAACTGAGTGCCTGGCTTGCAAATTCCCTTCCACCTTTTGGGGATTTCAGGCATACCATCATCTTGGAAACTTACGGATTCAGGCCAGATGCCAGAGTCAAAAACTCCAATAATCACATCTTGGCCTAATCCAGAAGCTTGCCATAGACCAGATGATGGATTGAGTTTGAGGAAATCAGATGTGTGGGTCATATGAGGTTCCACGGTTCTATCTTTGTAAGCTGAAATGAAACCTGGTAACTTCTTCAAAGCTTTCAGTTCATCTTTGGACAAAACAGCACTGAAGCCATGAAGCACATTGTCATAAGAGTAAACAAGTTTTGGAGCAGAGTGGAATCTGTCTACTGATGAAGGAACAGAAGCTTTGATGGAATCAATAGTGGAAGAATGCCAATGATGGTGATCAACAAAGACATTAGGCATTAAGGATTTGTCAAGGTGGACAATGTAAGTGGATCTTTGGGCTATAGCTAAGTAACAGAACAAATGAGCAGAAAGAAACCATGAAATGACGAGAAGATGAATACAATAAGGTAACACCATTCTAGATCTTTGCTGTGTTGACTACACACAACACCTGCTTAAGTCACCACAGATTCAAGTGACTTTATAGGATTATGCAGTTAGCATTTGGTTGTTGCAATAATCATATTGTATGTCAAGTGGAGAACAAACTGAGTTAAAAAAGTATAGTAAAATATAGGCGGCTATTTGCAAACATTTCTAATATTGCAATTAAACATGACCCCACTTGTAATCTAATGAAGGGAATTATAATCTCTTTTTAATATAACAAAGAGAGAAGTCACTAATGATGAGTGTTGCTTCCACTTCATGTTACTTTTAGATTTAATATTTGTAACAGGTGAGATTATACTTTTGTCTTCTGGATAATATATAATGTGGATCACAAGGGCCAAACTTCCCCAACTTGCTGATGAGTCAGCTACTGACACTAAAAACATTTCTCTACTTTGGAACATAAATCCAACGATATTAAAAAAGAGAACTTGACAGAACCAATTAGGTAGAGAATGATAAAATTTTCGCCAAAATATATAAATATGTCATTTAACTGGACCTCAACTTACATTTCTGCTCTCCAATTTTAGTGTTTACAAGTAAACACTTATACTTGTATAAAGTTGAACAAATATATACATGCATCCTACATGACAATTTGAGTCTTACCTGGTATTCTGTGTGTATTATGTCCATGTAAGATTTATATGTCTACTTGTTTAATTTTATACAAATTTAAATGTCTATTGTGTATACCCAAAACTGGAGAGCGTAAATATGAAATGAGACAAAGTTAAAAGACACATTTATTATTATGCCTAAAATCTTTAATTTTTTTAAGAGGCATAATACATAAATGTGTCATTTAACTTGACTTCCTTTCACATTTATGCACTTCAACTTTGAATCTGCACGTACAAGTAGACACTTAAATTTATATAAATTGAACAAGTAGGATACAAATTGTCATGTAGCATATACAAGATGTGTGTATTTATTAATTTGTTCACTTTATATTAGTTTAAGTATCTACATGTGTAAAAAAAAAATTAAAGGGCATAAATATGTAATTTAAGACCAAATTAAAAGATATATTTATGATTATGCCTAAAATCTTTAATTTTTTTAAAAGGCATAATACATAAATGTGTCATTTAACTTGACTTCATTTTATATTTATGCACTTCAACTTTGAAATTGCACATACAAGTAGACACTTAAATTTATATAAATTAAACAAGTAGGATACAAATTGTCATGTAGCATATACAAGATGTGTGTATTTATTAATTTGTTCACTTTATATTAATTTAAGTATCTACATGTGTACACAAAAAATTAAAGGGCATAAATATGTAATTTAAGACCAAATTAAAAGATATATTTATGATTATGCTTTTCTTAAACTATGCAAGCAAAAGTGATACATTGGCCTAACTTAGGTCCGTTTGGCAAGGGGAATGGGACGGCCCGGCCCGGTATCGGCTCAAGACTATAGTTGTCCACTATATTATTTTGTGATGTCTAACAATACTTGTCTATTTTATAAAATTAATGGATAATTTTATACTTAGTTTCTAATTCACCCTTATTATTAACTAGTTTCTGAGGACGTGCTTCGCACGTGTGTTCACTGCGAATTTTTATAGATACGTTAGAATGACTAAAATTTCATGGAAATATGTATATAAATTGTAATGAATAATAAAATGTAACAATTACAAAATAAGAATAAAGACTTACACAATAAAACATTGATAGAAAATTAAATTAAGAAGTTTAATAGAAAAAAAAACAGACAAAAAAAAACAGATTTAAGAAAAAAATACAATGTAGACATTATTCTTATAAGACTGATCTATGTATAGATGAAAAAATAAGTAAAAAATTAGTACATAACTCTCTGAGTTCTTATGGACTCCTTTCATTTCCTATCAAAATTCAAGAGGTTTCTTCATCTACTTTAACTATAGAATAAAAATGATAGCCTAATAATCTTGGTAGGGGTTTCATGAGATAAAGAAGTTGAATTTATATTAGATAGAATAGAAGGAATATCAAAAGATATCTTAAAGTTTTAGTTTAAATATTTGGAGGTTATGAATATGAAAAGATGAGAGTTATTTTTATTAAGAGTATAAAAGTTGAATAAGTAATTAACAAATAATAATAAATAAATAAAGATTATTAAAAAAAAATTAAAGTTAGCAAATCATGTGGAAAGAACAACTAAAGTTCTTATCACGTAATTAAATATCAATGAATTTAAATTTGTGAAGCTAGAATCATTCTTTAATAATAATCAAGAGGACATTATCAATGTTTAAATTATTAAATTTCGTTATTTATCATAAAGGATAATACTTTATCCACATAAATTATATTATTCATGAGAGGGGGTTAAGGAAAAAGTTATGAGAAGAGGAAAAGTATAACAATTTAGGTAGAATTTTTTTTTTTAAAAAAAAATTATAATTATTATATACATATAAATTATAGATGATAAATATTAATAAATTAGATATTTAATTAGGAATTAATCTTAAGAAACTTAAAAGTCATTAACATTTTAATTAAATTTATACAATCATATATTTAATATATATATATATATATATATATATATATATATAATTTATCTGAAAATTTTTATACCTTTGCACTATAGGAGTAACTGAGGTACACTTAAGGGTCATTTAATTGTTGCAAAACTTTTGATTTCCTTTTGTCATTTAATAGGATATCATCCCATTGTACAAATATTCATTGTATCTAATACTAAATTCATAATATTAATATTATTATTATAAATATATTATGATATTTATTATGATTAATGTGTATTTATATTTTGTTCATAAATATGTAATAATAGTGATTAATAGGATACAATATCTTTTATTATATTTAATTTATATTTACATTTTTGTCATTAAATATTATGATATTATAAGGACATTTTTGTAATTCAACTTTTTACATAGAGGCTTCCCACTTATAATATAATATGATTATAGTCATTCTTGCATTTTTCAAGACATTGTATTTATTATATTCAAGGGTGATATAGTAAAATTACCCTTCTATTTGTAATTTCTTAAAATATGTGCAAAGTTAATAGTGGACAACTATTCTTAGACATAGGGAGTATTTGTTGAGTGATCATCTACTCTGTTCGTCCCCAAATAAGTATCATTTTAGAATTTCAAGACAATTACTTGCGTATGTTTTTTTTAACAATACTCTTAGCTTCCATCTTCTTATAATAGTGTTCAATTTTCAAGAGACATTTATTAAATATGGATATACTCCCTTTGTTCAATAATAGTTATCCATTACTGACTTGACACATGAATTAAGAAGTAGTATTGGATAAGGGTAACCATTATTAAATATAGGTCATCTTAACATAGAAAAATGAATAATATCTTATAGTAAGGTAAAATAGATATAAAATGATAAATTATTCATTGATTTTATAAACTGAACAAATATTATTAGATATCTTAAAATAGTATATTAAACAAGTAAAAATAGATAAAAGGAGTAATAAACTATGAACGTAATTTTTATTGAAGTGCCATTTATTTTCGGAAGGATAAATTTTATTAAGATAATATTCATTGTCGGAGGAATGGAGTAGAAATTTGCTCGATAGGAGGAAAATATATAAATTAAAAAGGCACTCTCCAACCCCGTGTTTGCCACAAATTTTAAAGTGACAAAATAAATTGCAATCACAATAAAATCAGAAGAACATAACTTTATTGATAAAGATTGCAGGTACAATTTTGTTCCACCTTTGGTTCTTCTCTCCTAAGATTTATCCATGATTCGAGAACGTTAGTCGCGTGTTTCTCAAACTAGGATGATTTAGATTTGACCTCTATATGAATATTCCATCAATTTGCAGGATATTCGAGATGTCTTTTAAGGAAATTTAGTACTCTTCATATAAGCATGAATTAAGGTCTAGGGTTGAGTAGCCTCTATGAATTCTAATTGAAATTGAACATATCTTCTAGAGTTCTATTTCGAATTGAACACGTCTTGTAAACTTGATAAAACTCAAAGACGAGTCTTGAAATACTCATTCTTCCACCTTTGCAGCTTCAGATCTTTAGATTTGATTTTTGGAGAAGAGTTGAAGGACAAATTTGATCCCACTAGGCGTATCAATTTGTTTGCAACAATTTTTTGAACATATAAAAAATAAATAAACCACACAAATAAAATTTGAAGAAACATGAATATTTTATTGATAATCAATGTGGGTAAAATTCAGTTGATTCATTTGATTCTCCTCTCCTAAGATTTATCCTTAGTGACGTGTTTCTTGAATTAGGATGACTTAGATTTAACCTCTATATGAATATTTCATAAATTTGCGAAATATTTGAGATGTCTTTTAAGGAAATTTAGTACCCTTTATATATGCATGAACTAGGGTTTAGGGCTAAGCGACCTCCAAGAATTCTAATTGAAACTGAACACATCTTCTAGAGTCTCAATTCGACTCAATTCGAATTAAACACGTCTTATAAAGTCCCACAAAATTTCAATGTATACATATTATGAAAAACAGAATGAACAATATAATTGTGTAAATTATACTACACAAGAGTAATAAATTATAAATTCATTAAACCCCAAAATAAACTTGTAAAGTAAACAAAATCTAGCTAAAAGTGATTTCTACCACTCTCTACAAACAATTTAATATAGGGATCCCTTTAATATAAGAAACACATAAACAATTAAAAGATTGTTCAAGTATTAAAAGAAATACACAAACTCCAATTTATTTGAGAATTGTTGTAGACGAATTGTGCATGCATCTTCTTTCATTAGGCTTGAGAGTTGTTATCAAACTCATTTTTATTATATGCTTCAAAATTTTTGATTTTGCGTTTCTTGATGATACATTTGACAATAAAATAAACCACAAAAACCAAGACAAAAGCAACAATTAGACCTTCAAGAAATGGAATGAGGAGACCATGCCATTTATTAGCACCATAATCTTTCTGATTTTCACCTTCGTAAGTAATATTATTTCCAGTATTCAACATATTGAATTAATTTATACTAAGGGAAGAATATTGTAAGAAGAGAAAAATTATGATATATAGAAAGGGTGCTTATGAGAGGGTAAAAAAGTACGTAGATCTTTATTTATATAGTAGTAAATTTACTTATTAATGAAACATTCTCCTCCTTTTTTTTCTTTTTTTTTTTTTGGTTATAAAAGAAAAATAAAACGTAATTTTCCTTATTCATATGTTTGCCTTAAAAATTTATTGAAAATTTTAGGTTGAGAGAGCAAAAGGAAAGAAAAATAAAAAGGAACCATATATAAAGTAAGAAAGAAAAAACAATAATGCTACTAATTTGTAAATAGTATAATTTTTTGGTAAGGTCAAACATTAGGGTACCAAATTCTATAGTTAAAAATATTTATAATTTGCACCTAGACTATCTATTTGTTAGTTACTTTTTAATTTCAATGTGTACTTGCTTTCTAAGAAATACGTTAGTTGGCAAATTAATAATTTTTTTTTAAAAAAAATAAAATAAATAATAACCTTGTACCGCAATTAACAGAGGATATTAAGGGTTGTATTTGATAAATACATTTGATAGCAAAGTTATAATATAGCTATAAATTGTAATTAACAAAAGAATAGTTAAGAAGGCCTATAGTTAGTTATTTTTGAAAATTTTCTCAAAACAAAAAAAATGTTGGCAAATTGCTATGAAGTAATGTTGAAATGACTCATTAACAGAGACTTGAGAGAAGAGTCTTTGATCAGATTTACTTTTTCTTCCTCTTTCAAAAAAAATTATCGTTGTTTTTAGACGTTCAATCAAGTTTTTTTTTATTGATAGCTTAACATCTCTTTCTATATAAAAAAAAAGAAGTACTAAATTGATGTTTTTGATTCTTTTTTCGTCCGCTTTTATTTGTCATAATTTTCTTTTATAGAGTAATATATTTTTTTTTATTATATTAATATACAAAAAAATGCAATTTATAGTACTATTTGTATAATTTTTGAATATCTAAGTTTTTTTTATTAAAATATTAAATTAATATAATTTAATTTAACTTTAAAAATTAGTTAAAATAACTTTTAAAAAACACAAATGACAAATAAAAATAGACAGATAAATACCTAAGTTAGTGTTTTGATGGGAGGAGATTTTAAAAAAAAAATTAAGCAAATAAAATTATTCTCTTATTTCTAATTATTTATGATCGATCACAAACTTCAATATAACAGTAAATGTGCACAACACGCACGTGAGGATCTTGTTAAAGAATAATTAAATCCATTACTATTAACTTCTTTTTAAAAAAAAACAGAGAGAACATCTTCATGTTTGACTCATAAAAAATATCAGCTTCATCTTAAAGAACTTAAATTTTTAATTAAGATGGTCATACACTATACCAATTTTAAAAGGGAAAAATTGTATAGAATGAAAAATTAGTAATTCAAATTAAATGCTATAATCATACTTTAATTTAATTATGTCTTCTAACAAACTGTTTGTCAGTCATCTTTTTCCCTCAAACTTTCGCTCGCCACTTTACCTCTGTCGCTCGCCTCTCTCGCTTTATACAATTAGAAATGTATAAATTGTGTTGGTGTTTGTATAAAGCGAGAGAAAATTATATATACACATGCAAATACATATATCTTCGTCCTATGCCCAGTTCTATTTTGCCTTTCTCTCTCTCACTTTACACAAACACAGATTATACAAAATACAATGTAAGAGAGAGCGATATTTGATATACAAACATTTTATTTTGATTCAATTGTATAGAAATTCAAATTTTATACAGATATACAAACACATAAAGACGAATTATACAAACGATTTATACAAATGAGAGGCTGCCAACAACTTATATAAATGGTCTGCCAGCGAAATTATACAAATCTGAAGAGGAGCTAATGAATATATACAATTGCTTCTTTTGTATATATGTATAGCGAAATAGCGTATAACTTCTTTTGTATATATGTATAGCGAAATAGCGTATAACTTCTTTTGTAAATATGTATAGCGAAAATAGTCATATGATATTTGCTATGGAGTACAATTATGCAAACTATAACATAGTACAAATATAAATTTTGTGTTTGCTATATGTGAAAGTCGTTCAGTTTAAAAAGCATAAATTTTAAAAAAAAAGCACTATCCAACCTTGTTCTTAACATATTATGAAATTAAAACATATTAAAAGTCGTGTTATATTTTATGAGTACTACACAAGTTGTAAAAATCACAACATCATTAAACCTAAATGAGTAAACTTGAACTAAAAAAATAAAACACCCCAATAATTTATCTCACTTTTTTAACAAGAATTATCAATAACTACATATATCAGAGCTATATATCCGTAAAATAAACAAAACCATATGTTAAATTAGAAATAGACGTGCAACACACGTATCAAGATACTAGTAACACGTAATAAAAGAAACATTAACATTGTCAAACTAATTATTTTTCTTCCCCTTCTAGACTTTAGACGTAGCCTCATCATCACTATCCTCTTTTGATTTATCATCACTATGATTTGTCTCATCATCACTATCATCTTTTGATTTATCATCACTATGATTTGCCTCATTGATTTTGGAGGATTTTCTTCTTCTAAATCTGCAGATGATTTTACAAAGCAGGACTAACACAAAAACCCCTAAAACACCCCAAAGGGCTTTGTTTGGAATATGCCAACCATCATAATTGTTCAATTTTGTGTTATTTCCTGCAGGACTAATAGCACTTGTTTGAAAAGACATATTCGAAATTCAACTACAAGACAAAATTTATTTTGTGTCAACATGGTAGGGGTTTATTCATATTTTATAACCCAAAGTTTTCCTTATTAATAAAAAAACAACATACTTACATGAATAGTTGTGATACGAGGAAAAAAATATAACTTTCCTTATTCATATGCTTGCCTTGAGATTTTAGGTGCAAGGTGTCTTTAAAAGTGGAAAAGAACTATAAATAGAGTGGAAAAGAAGAACAACATAATTTCTTTTTGGTTAAACGTTAATTTTCTATTTTTATTGGAGTGGTCAATGTTATGGCGGCGAGGTAAAAGAAGAATCGGGTAATTTCAATTGAAATAATTTAAATTGAAATTGAGCAATTTTGGTTGACTTGGGGAAATCATTCAGTTGAGGGATATATTTGTTAAGTTTGGTTAAGACAGATACATGACAAACTTAATTTATGAATAATTTAAATAGAAGGGTAATATTTTTTACCCTTCCCCTTACAATAACTATGTTAAGCTTGTGGAATTTAGTAGCTTAGTTGATTGGATAACTGTACTTCCTCTTGTTTGTAATTCCCTCCCGTTTTCCCTTCGCCCATCCCGAATATTTTTTTTTTTTTAAAAATATGTCAAGCTTAATCTTGAACACAGACTGAGAACATGAAAATGGTGACACCTCTGGGATTTCTCTGATCTCAAACATAATAGAGACAGGGGAAAAATCCACCGGGATTATACTTAATTACCGATGTATGTGTGTGATACAATCAATATGAAATGTCAATCACAAAAGAGGGATACCCAGGAAAGTTCTGGCCACTGGAATAAATTAATTAACTTGCTGGAGCAGGGGCGGAGCTATGGCATGGAAAGGTTGGTCAAATGAACAATCTTCGTCGGAAACTTTTTTCGAATATAAAATCATTTTTTTTAGATATATGCTAACTGTTGAACAACCTTGACACAATAAAGGTTGACAGCTCAACGTTTAAGGCTGTGCAAAAATACCTCTGCGTTTCAGGTTTGAAGTCCAAGTGTGGCTATTTCTTTAATTTTTTTCATTATTCTGTTTTGTCCCAAAGTATGAACATCTTTGGCAAAAATCCTGACTCCGCTGCAGGAGTGTATGAGTGATACAATCAATATAAAATGTCACTAGTAGAATTTCGAAAAAGAAAATCTATATTGAACACACCCTTATAGTCATCAAACTATAAAATATTATATTACTAGAAATACAAAATTTATATAAAAAAAGAAATCGTCGTGCATTTGTTTCCTTAGTACATCATTTTCCTTACACTGCGATTGAAAAATAAGGAAAAAAAGCAATAATTCCACTTGGATTTCACATCATTCAATTTTTTTAAATCTCGTAATGGGTGAATATACTCTATTATATATACATGAAAAATAAATTACTCCATATGAGTAATAATACTATTCAAACGGATTCAGAGGCACACGAAAGATAAATCCAAATGACGGCCATTGCAAGAGGAATCATGAGAAAGACGAAGAGAGAAGGTGGCTGAATCGAACCGATAAACAATGGTAGAAATAAGAGACAAATCACCACGACTAACATCATCAACATTGAACCAATTCCCCATTGACATTGCTCCATTTCTTGTGCAAATTTTTTTACTTTTAATTCTTTTGTTGCTTTCAGAAAATGTAAAATATATTAGTATAATATATGATTAATAGTCCTTTTATATAAATAGTTTTCGATAGTCATGTTGTTTCACCAAAGGACGTGACGATTAGTTTTAAATTGTTACATGCGGCTTAATTTTTCATTTTCACACTTTGTTTTGAATAAAGTGGAAAAAAGGAAAAAATTGTATAGCAAGTTTAGGAAAAATATTAATTATTTTTTCTTAAACAAGAAGGCAATTATAAAATATATATAATTCATGTTTTATTATGTATACATATGGATAATTCATAAGGGCAATCATCTGATAAGGGTAATGGTTAAACAAAATACCATATTTAAATATCTAACATAATATTTTAACTAAATTTAGTAGTACTAGTGCCAAAGTCTATCGACCAAAGTGAATATAAATGAAATTCTGTTTATGTTTTACTCTTAAATATAGTTAATGTGATTATTAGCTTACCAATACGTAAATAACAATTCACATATAAATGATTTTTTGGCACATTTTTTTGATTGTTCAAAATAATTGAACGGTTCAAAGTGTTCCTGTTTATTTCCTGGATAACAACTTTACATTTAGCATATATTACGTACTATATAATTTGTATCTTATTTCCGCTTAGTCTTCGCTACCCCAAACCTCAATAATGGTAGCTGTCACTATAGGACTCCGAACAGTGTGGTTGCCATTTTCTTCAACCCAAGTGATCGACCCAAAGTTCCTACTCTGATCACTATCACCCGTATATCGAATAGTCAAATTATAACTTTGCTTATCATTTTTCCCTTTGAACACCAGAGTTCGCGGAGACACTGAAACTGTGGAATTCTTAGGAGTTTCAGGGTGTGTTTGGTATGGAGGAAAATGTTTTCCTGGAAAATAAGTAGATTTTGGACTTATTTTCTCATGTTTGGTTGGTGAGTAGAAAATATTTTCCGGAGATGATTTTTAGTGTTTGATTTATGAATGAAAAATATTTTTGAGGGACATCTTTTATTTTTACTAGAGTAAAAAATAATTTATGAAATTGAAAATATTTTTTAAAAATAAAATTATTATTTTTTGGGGTGGTAGTGGGGTTGTGGTGGGGTGGGGGTAGGAGTGAAAAATAAAAATTTGAAGTTGATAGTATTTTTAAAAAACAAAATTAATTTTTTTGGGGGTTGGGGGTGGGTGGGGGGCTGACCGGGGGGCAGGGAGGTACGAGTTTAAGAATAAAAATTTGAAGTTAAAAATATTTTTTTAAAAGCAAAATTAATTTTTGAGGGAGGTGTTGGGGTTGGGGTTGGGGGGTGGTGGTGGCCGGGGGGAGGGGATCAGGGATCGGGTGAAAAAGTAAAATTTTTAAATTGAAAATATTATTTTAAAATTGATGTTTTTTTCAAAAAAAATTATAATTTGAAATTGGAAGAGAATTTTGGAAAATGTTTTCCTTAATTTTTTAAGGGAAGTCATTTTCCTTAATTTTGAGGAAAATGAGTTGATTTGGAAAACATTTTCCAAAACTTTTGTCCCGATCAAACATGGGAAAATTGAAATTGCTCCACCTTTACCAACATTTGTTAGAGTCCTCCTGAATTTCTGCTCCAACAAGGTGAAGTTCCCCTCAAGGCTGAATGGGTACAAGGCAATGAATGATGGAGATTGAAATAAGTTAAAGAGGTATTATTGTAGTAGTAAAGGTAGGCGGCTTCTATAAAAGTAAACTATACCAATTCTGTCAGCTTATGCTCCTTTTGCTTCTAAATAATATATTAGCATCTGTTAATGATTTTAATAAGCATTGTTGCTTTGTAGAATCAGTCAAATGAGAATTGAAAGATTAAAAAAGACAAATGACTATTCAGCACAATTATCATCAGTCATTTTATGGTCCCTAGTTATGATAAATGACTCGATATCAATCATGTAACGTAATGAAATATTCCACTGGAATGATTTTGGTCTGTATTAGAAGATAAATCTTATATTTTTGCGTCCACAAACTTCTTTGTGAGGTAAAAAATAATATCATATGATTAATATCGGTGGTTTGAATCACAAAAATGATTTTAATTTTGTCATAAGTTATCCTCTTTTTTTTTCGTTTTTAAGAATTTTAATCTTTTTGCTTTCTTGGTGATGACTCGAATAATTGTGGCTTTAATCAAAGGTTCCGTTGAAAATTATGTGATAAGGCCATAGACCTTTCCTCCTGGTCCCAAATTTCAGCAATCACTCAAAATCAATCATGTAATGGGACGTATATAAGAAAGGAAATATAATAATTTTATCTTTAAAGAAAGAGAGAATTCAAAGTACTAGAAATAGTTAGAGAAGAAAACTAAAGAAGCAATGTTCCAAGCTTAGTGTATCACCAGATGCACCATTGACCTTCTGAGTTCAATACAAGAATATAGATGTATTCTACTAGTCTCGAATTAGTGAAATAGTAAATTCAAGATCAAACAAACAACGAATATGATAAATGCAGTTCAACTCAAGACGTAACATCATGGATCATAGTATATAGAATTAGCATGGTATTATTAACTCAACATCATGTTTATTACAATCGAACTCCTACGAATCTTCATTAGCTTGCCCTCATTTGTTCAACTTTTTTGAAGCAAAAACTTTTAACTTGTACATTCACATAGAAAGAAATATACAAGTTTTTCTAATTTTTGTACTACTTCATTTCCCTTTATACCTCTAAATCTCAAGAATCTGATGGCCCTAGTCATCACTAGCTACCCCAGACCTCGATTATGGGAGACGTCACTATAGGACTCCTAACAGAGTGGTTACCCTTCTCTTCAACCCAAGTGATCGACCCAAAGTTGGTACTCTGATCACTATCACCTATATATCGAATTGTCAAACTATAACTTTGCTTATCATTTTTCCCCTTGAACACCAGAGTTCGCGGAGACACTGAAATTGTGGAATTCTTCGGAGTTTCTATCTTCACTTTATAAGTTGCTTCACCTTTACCAACATTAGTAAGGGTCCTCCTGAATTTCTGCTCCAACCAGGTGTAGTTGCGCTCGATGCTGAATGGGTACAACGCAATGAATGATGGGTAATTGAGATCAGCTGATGGATTTGAGCAGTTGTCGTAATTGGCTGATGATCTTGCAAATGTTTTGAACTGCTCTTCCGTGAAATTCAAAGAGCATATAAGATTTATGTAATCTTGTGGAGTGGCATCATATATGAGGCCGGGATCAAGAGCTCTGTTCGGTTCAACGTGTCCTGCTCCCATTTCTAGGGGTGTGGCTACCCTATTATTATCCCTTCTAATAGGCTTTTGAGTATTACCCAAATGGTTTGCTGTGGTCATCATGGCGGAGCGAATAGCTGAAGGACTCCATTCGGGATGCACACTTTTTAGCATTGCTGCAATTCCAGCAGCATGAGGTGCAGCCATGGATGTGCCTGATTTTAGCTCGTAATCAGTGGTTAATTGTATGTTCTGAATACTATCTGAAATGAGATTAGGTGGAAATGCTGCAAGAATCAGTACCCCTGGCGCCATAATATCTGGCTTTGCAATTCCCAAGTAGCTTTTAGAGGGCCCTCGTGCGGAGTCTCCTGCAACAACTGGGGCTGGGCGTCCATCCACATAAGTTTCTTGGAACGTGATTGTAGCCGTCGGAGAAACACTGTTTTTAACGTAATTGATGATTTGTTTCCCTTCGTTTTTGTCAACCACAACTCCTGGGTAGGGAAATGAAGAAGACCTGAAAACTTCTGGATCCTCAGAAATAAAGATGCCTGCTTTAAGTCTTGCTCTGATGACGTGAGAAATTTGACTAGAGAAACCCCAACCCTCTTCATCTGCATTGTAATCACAGATGATGATGGTGCGCTCGGGATCAGGAACTTGCGATAACAATTCATCTGAATCGCAAGCGGCTAGAGTCTTGTTGTAAATAACTGGAGAATCCCTGACAAAGGCTCTTGCAGGAAACAAGGTCCACCCCCTAATTTTTAATCCATTGCCTAAAGTCAAAGTTCCTGCAAATCTCCTGTCAGTGTGTCCTGATGCGACACATAAGATCCATGGAGATCCATTTTCTACAGACGAACCGCTACCTTCATTTCCAGCTGAAGCTGAGACCAATACTCCCTTCATCATAGCTCCGAAAGAAGCAATTGATATAGCATCTTCATACAAGGGAATGAAACGGTATCCATAAGAAATGGATATCATGTCAACATTGTCTGCAACAGCTTGGTCCATAGCAGCAATTAAATCTGATGATAGTGTTCCTTCATCAAAGCTAAACTTGTACACCGCTATCCTAGCTCGTGGAGCAACCCCTCTTGCTGTCCCCGGTGCATATCCAAAATGAGAAGCACCTTTCGCAAAGTTCCCAGCAGCAATAGAAGCGCAATGTGTGCCATGACCATCAATATCCCTGGCAGAATTCATGGAGATTTTCACAGTAGGATTATTCGCCAAAATTCCCTTATTGAAGTAATTAGCCCCAATGAGTTTTCTGTTGCACATTGAAGTATTAAACTGAGTGCCTGGCTTGCAAATACCTTTCCACCTTTTGGGGATTTCAGGCATACCATCATCTCTGAAACTCGCGGATTCTGGCCAGATTCCACCATCAAGAACACCAATGATCACATCTTGTCCTAAACTAGAAGCTTGCCACAACCCCGACGAAGGAGTGAGCTTAAGGAAATCAGTTGTGTGGGTAGTATGAGGCTCCACATTTCTGTCTTTGTATGCTGAAATGAAACCTGGTGACTTCCTCAAAGCTGCCAGTTCATGTTTGGACAAAACAGCACTGAAGCCATGAAACACATTGTCATAGGAATAAACAAGTTTTGGAGCAGAGTGGAATCTGTCTACTGATGAAGGAACAACAGCTTTGATAGAATCAAGAGTGGAAGAATGCCAATGATGGTGATGAGCAAAGACATTAGGCATAAAGGACTTGTCAAGATGGACAATGTAAGTAGATCTTTGTGCTAAAGCTAAAAAGAGATGAGAAAAAAAAGCCCATGGAAGCAAGACTAGATGTAAAGTAAAAGGAAACCAAATATATCTTGATCCCATGTTCACTCACTACACTACACTTGTTAAGACACCAAATATTCATTTGCCTTTTATAAGTTTAAAAAATAGAAGCATATGAGGTCCCTTTAGCAATCAATTCTGTTAGGTGGATACTGAAATGAGCTAAGAGGTATTAATGCAGTAAATATAGGCGGCTTGTGTAAACCAATCAAAAGCTTGATAGCACCTTAGATGTCAATCTTGACTCTTGTTATCCATTCAATTCGATGTTATTCTTTATACTGTAATATTTTTTAAGGCAATAATCTTTCACCCTTCTCTTGATCATATACCCCTTTGTGGAAATAGTAGTAAAAATTGTCGAAAAATTAAATAAGTAGAGTATGTGTCATTATTTTAAATAAAATCAAACAAATAGATACGTATTTCAATTTCCTTTTTAACAAGGGGATAAACCTGCCATAGAGTCCTTTTTGTATTTTTTGTGGTCCCAGGTTCAATGAATGACTCAACATCAATAATGTAGTGGGACGTAACGATGGGATGCGGCAAATCACTCAGCTTCTAATAAATGTTTTGATATAAACATAAATAAAAACAGCCGCCTCAGTCTATCTTGGCGAAGTGTGGATAATTTTTATCACCATTTTATCTATAATCACATTATTACTAATCATCTTTGTCATTATCATCATTATCACTATGGTTAATTATATATAATTACGTCACTAACCACCAACCGCGATCCCTAACCACTTCTACTGCTACAGGCCATCACTACTGCAAGTCACCTCCACCTCCATCAAACTGTCCACCATAGGACCTTTCTTCCACCACTATTAATCACATTATCATCACTGCGATCAATCTCTACTATCAACTGTTTTCTTTATCACAATTAGTACGGTTGCTAATTGACAATAACATATCATCAACTATCACACATTCTTCAGTTACCATCACGTTAGTCACTACAACATTAATCATCTTCTCCATCACAACTGTCATCACTATTGTTATTAACCACTGACATAAATCATTACTCTCTCCGTTTTAAAAAGAATAATCTAGTTTGAATTGAAACGAAATTTAAGTAAAGAAATAAAGCTTTTTAATCTTGTGGTTTTAAATTAAAGTTATGTCAAATGTACCAAAATACCCTTTAATATTGTGGCCTAAAACATGTCACGTGGAAAGTTGAAGTTAAAGTGTTGCCAAAAAAAGGAAAAAGGGTCATTCTTTTTTAAACAGACTAAAAAGGAAATTAGGTCATTCTTTTTTAAACGGAGAAAATTATTCAGATGTGTATTTAGATTTAAACTTCTAAATCTTAAAACACATCTTAATATTCAGAGGTGTGATTCGAATTCAGACATTTTAAGCTTAACGAAAACAAATAAGACCTAAATATTTTTGTATTTTCTTCTTAAAGACAACAATCAATTGTAAGTTGTAACAGAGCATAGACAGAAAAAGGGAAACCCTCCCCAAAATCCCATAGCATGCTGAGAAGTTCTTTGTAGCTACTTCTCCTCACAATTGGGTGAAATCTTCTTTCTTTAATGTTCTTTCTTAACATGTTTTTTTTGTGTATCAACATTGTTGATTTGGATTGATCATACTTAAGGGATAAAAGAAATAGGCAAATGCCTTTTTGATTGGACAAAAACTTTTAATTCAGTATTTATACATATATAATATCCCTCTTAGTTCAAGAATCTGGTCATCACTAGCTAACCCAGACCTCAACAGTGTAGTTATAATAACTATAAGACTCTTAACTGCCTGGTTGCCATTTTCTTCAACCCAAATGACTGATCACCTGGCTTGCCACGTCATTACAAATTTGAGTTGTTAACTCTTGAAGGTATTTATGATCTCTTGGGATAACGGTGGAGCATTTTTTATCTCAAAATGATTTTGTATCGTTCAAGGGGTAATTTATGTTAAATTTGACAAGATTCAAAAATGAATTAATGAGAAGATATGGTAGTTAGGAGGATAATTCTTCATTGGTAGAAAAGTCAAGATAGCATCTTTTGTAGGTGAAATTTAGGTGAACCATAAATTGGTTTCACAAGGTAAATCTTGACATTTTTGACATATTGTGATGTCATGGATGACATCAATAGGAAGAATTCACTCCTATAAATAGGTAGCTCCTAATTCATTTGTAACACACCTCTCACTTGTCTTCTCATCTCCAAAGGCATTTGTTCTTCTTTCTCTCTTGTAGTATTTCACTTGTACTCTTTTGGAGTGAAATAAATATTGGTTGGTTGTGTCTGAGGACTAGGCAAAAGAAAACAAAAGTTTGCCGAACCTCGTTAATTCTTGGTGTTCCTTTTGTTGTTGTCTCATTTACTATTTATTAGCTACATTTAGATATAGCAGTTGTGATTCTATCACTCTCTATATATTTGGCTTCCGCAACAATTTAGACTCTTTTCCAAAAAATTTAAACTTCCCTGCTTCCCACTCTATAAATGAGTAAATTTGAACTTTTCACCAGTTAAAGCAACAACAGGGCTGAGTTTAGATGTGATGAACAAGAAAAAAGACAATCCTAATAAAATTTCAGGGGCAAGTAACGTCGAACATGGATAAATGACGGTATAGCAATGAACATAGGAATGATACTAGGAAATATGGTCCAAACGAAAATGCTAAATTGGAATGAACTAGTTGAAAAGTTGCTTCCACCACTATCACCAAAGGCTGATAGACCCTCATCTTCTTATTTTATCGTTGTTCATTTATGCTAAACAAAAATATTTTAGTCTTTCCTGCTTCATACCCACTCAAACTTTCCTAACCTAGATTGTTAGTTTCTTGTTTTTTTTGTGTGAATAATCAGATTGTTGATGAACCACCTTACTAAGTTGAAAATTGCCTGTCATTTTGTGGCAATTCATTAACCTAGGTTTAGTGCACTTGTAATGTTTTATCAGCTGTATATCTCCCATGAATCCAATAGGTTGGCCTTCATTGAGATGACAAGGCAAATGCCTTCAAACGATCAGCTATGCTCTTTTCGATAAGTCTTTTTCTTTATTATACACCTACAAATTGATGTGTTCATATTATAAAAGTTTCTTCAAAGATTTAGAAAGACAAGAAGTTTATATTTTAAAATACATCTCCTTTTAAATGCAAACTTGAGGAGCAGGAATACACATTTGACGATATGGATTGATCACAGTTGTCAGGGGTAAAAAAAAATGGCAATGTTGGGAAGTTTTTTGGCACAAAGTTGCTCCTAATGCATACATTATTTATTCCGATGTCTTTTTGATAGGACAAATACTTTTCATTCAGTATTTATACATAATCCCTCCCCCCCCCCCCCCTTAATTCCCCTTAGTCTTGTACAGTGTACTTGCTTCTCAAGAATCTGATCGCCTTAGTCTTCGCTACCCCAGACCTCAATAATGGTAGCTGTCACTATAGGACTCCGAACAGTGTGGTTGCCATTTTCTTCAATCCAAGTGATTGACCCAAAGTTCCTACTCTGATCACTATCACCTATATATCGAATTGTCAAATTATAACTCTGCTTATCATTTTTCCCCTTGAACACCAGTGTTTGTGGAGACACTGAAACTGTGGAATTCTTTGGAGTTTCTATCTTCACTTTATAAGTTGCTCCACGTTTACCGACATTTGTAAGGGTCCTCCTGAATTTCTGCTCCAACCAGGTGAAGTTCCCCTCCAGGCTATATGGGTACAATGCAATGAATGATGGATAGTTGAGATCAGCTGATGGATTTGAGCAGTTCTCGTAATTGGCTGATGATCTTGCAAATGTTTTGAATTGTTCTTCTGTGAAATTCATAGAGCATATAAGATTTATGTAATCTTGTGGAGTGGCATCATATACTAGCCCGGGATCAAGAGCTCTGTTTGGGTCAACATGCCCTGCACCCATGTCTAGGGGTGTAGCCACCCAGTTATTATCGTCTCTTATAGGTTTTTGTAGTACTATCCAAATGGTTTGCTGTGGTCATCATAGCGGAGCGAATTGCAGAAGGACTCCATTCAGGATGTGCACCTTTCAGCATTGCTGCAATTCCAGCTACATGAGGAGCAGCCATGGATGTGCCTGATTTAAGTTCGTAATCACTGGACAAATCTATGTTCGTCTGAATACTTACTGAAATGAGATTAGGTGGAAATGCTGCAAGAATCAGTACCCCTGGTGCCATAATATCTGGCTTTGCGATTCCCAAGTAGCTTCTGGAGGGCCCTCGTGCTGAGCTTCCAGCAAGAACTGGGGCAGGCCTACCATCCACATATGTTTCTTGAAACGTGATAGTGGCTGTGGGAGCAACATTGCTTTTAACATAATTAATGACTTGTTTCCCTTCCTTTTTGTCAATCACAACTCCCGGGTAGGGAAAAGAAGAAGAACTGAACACTCCTGGATCCTCAGAGATGAAGATGCCTGCTTTGAGTCCTGCTCGAATGATGGTAGAAATTTGAATAGTGAAACCAATACCATCATCATTTGCATCATAATCACAGATGATGATGGTGCGTTCAGCATCAGGAACTTGCGATAACAATTCAACTGAATCACAAGTGGCCAGAGTTTTGTTGTAAATCACCAGAGTATCCCTGACAAAGGCTCTTGCAGGAAATAAGCTCCATCCCCTAATTTTTAACCCATTTCCCAAAATCAAAGTTCCTGAAAATCTTCTGTCAGTGTGGCCTGATGCCACACACAAGATCCATGGTGATCCATTGCTTAAACTTCCCACGCTTGGACCTCGATTTCCAGCTGATGTTGAAACTAGCACTCCCTTCATCATGGCTCCAAAAGAAGCAATTGATATAGCATCTTCATATAAGGGAATGAAACGGTAACCAAAAGAAATGGATATCATGTCAACACCGTCTGCAACAGCTTGGTCCATAGCAGCAATTAGATCCGATGTTAATCTTCCTTCACAAAAGCTAAACTTGTATACAGCTATCCTAGCTTGCGGGGCAACCCCTCTTGCTGTTCCTTGTGCATATCCAAAATGGGAAACACCTTTCGCAAAATTCCCAGCAGCAATGGAAGCGCAATGTGTGCCATGACCATTAGTATCCCTAGCAGAATTCATGGAAATGTTCAGAGTGGGATCCTCAGCCAAAAGGCCCTTGTTGAAGTAATTAGCCCCAATGAGTTTTCTGTTGCACATGGAAGTGTTAAACTGGGTGCCTGGATTGCAAATTCCTTTCCATCTTTTGGGGATTTCAGGAATACCATCATCTTGAAAACTTGCAGATTCGGGCCAGATGCCACCGTCAAGAACACCAATGATCACATCTTGGCCTAAACCAGAAGCTGGCCATAGGCCATATGAAGGATTGAGCTTGAGGAAATCAGATGTGTAAGTAGTGTGAGGTTCCACAGTTCTGTCTTTGTATGCTGAAATGAAACCTGGTGACTTTTTCAAAGCTTTCAGTTCATATTTGGACAAAACAGCACTGAAGCCATGAAACACATTGTCATAGGAATAAACAAGTTTTGGAGCAGAGTGGAATCTGTCTTCTGATGAAGGAACAGAAGCTTTGATGGATTCAATGGTGGAAGAGTGCCAATGATGGTGATCAGCAAAGACATTTGGCATTAAGGACTTGTCAAGGTGGACAATGTAAGTGGATCTTTGTGCTATAGCTAAGAAGATATGAGCAGAAAGGAAACATGAAAGCAAGATCAGATATGGACATGGAAACCAAATATTTCTAGATCCCATGTTCATCACTTACTACACACTTATGTTCTTAAGACACCAAATATTCATTCGACTTTATAGGATGAAGTATAGAAGCATATGAGGTCCCTTTAGCAATCAGTACAGCTAGATAATTTGACTCTTCTTATCCATCGAAAATGAGCTAATTCAGTAAAGATAGGCGGCTTATGTAAAAGCAAACTTTACCATCAAGCCTGAAAGGGACCTATATGTCAGTCTCAAATGTGACCCCTCTTATCCACCTAATTAAATGTTATTTATCATATTTTCTCTCTGTGATGTAAATTTTACAAGGAAATAGTGTACATAATTCTGTCAGCTTTCTGCTCTCTCTGCTTCTGAACAATTTATGATGACAATAATTTTGATTAGCATTGTTAATCTGGAGAATCATTAATGAGAACTGGAAGATTATTAAAGAGAAATGACCATTCATAATGATTAAGCTAAAAGAACAGAAAGCTTATTGAACTCTCTCTTTGTATGTCGTCTAAACTTTATCAGAGATATTATTTGAGGGGCAACTATTTACTTGTAGCAAAGTCAAAATTCTTATCCCACATATTGAATATTTAGTCCTTCCCCCAAAATATCTTTTGAGAAGTCTTTAGACTGTTTTAGGCTTTTGCTTGACAAATGAGACTTATCCTATGCACATAAGAATCATAATATACAAACTCTAGAAAAAGATTTCTTTTACTATTGATCAATGAGTTCTTAGGGATAAATAGACTTAAAGTAGGTTATCGAATAACACAAACTTGTTCATTCAGCGTACATAACGTCATGATCATAAATCTTAATCTTCTGCACCCCACAAATCAACTGTGGTAGTTAACACTATTGGACTTCTTACTGAACGATTTCCATTCTTTTCAACCCAAGTGATAGAACCATCTTGACCTCCTTTCTCATCACCTCTATAGCGAATTGTCAAAGTATAGCTTTGCTTCTCATTTTTGTTCATGAATACCAAAGTTTGTGGTGACACAGAAATCGTAGAATTCCTAGGATTCTCTATTTTTACTATATAAGTTGCTCCAGCTTTACCAACATTTGTAAGGGTTCTCCTGAATTTCTGTTCCAACCAGGGGTAGTTACCCTCCTGGCTGTATGAATAAAAAGCAATGAATGATGGATAATTGAGATCAGCTGATGGATTTGAGCAGTTGCCGTAATTGGCTGATGATCTTGCAAATGTTTTGAACTGCTCTTCTGTGAAATTCAAAGAGCATATAAGATTGATGTAATCTTGTGGCGTAGCATCATATACTAGGCCGGGATCAAGTGCCCTGTTTGGATCAACATGCCCTGATCCGATGCCTAGAGGCGAGGCTACCATGTCATCGTCCTCTGTAATAGGCTTTTGTGCACTATTCAAATGGTTTGCGGTTGTCATCATGGCAGAGCGAATAGCTGAAGGACTCCAATCAGGATGTGCGCCTTTTAGCATTGCTGCAATTCCAGCAGCATGAGGTGCAGCCATGGATGTGCCTGATTTAAGCTCGTAATCAGTGGTTAATTGTAGGTTCTCAATAGAAACCGAAGGGATATTAGGTGGAACTGCTGCAAGAATAAGTGCCCCTGGAGCCATAATATCTGGCTTTGCGGTTCCTGCGTAGCTTCTGGAGGGCCCTCGTGATGAGTATTTAAGAAGAAATGGGCTTGGCCTTTCTCCATCCAAATATGTTTCTTGGAATGTTATGGTGGCAGTGGAAGAAACACTGTTTTTAACGTAATCGATGACTTTTTTCCCTTCCTTTTCGTCAATCACAACTCCTTGGTGGGTAAAAGAAGCAACCCTGAACACTGCTGGATCTTCAGAGATAAATATACCTGCTTTGAATCTTGCTCGAGTGACATGAAAAATTTGACTATCAAAACCAAAACCGTCTTCAAGTTTATTATAGTCACAAATGATGATGGTGTTTTGGGGATCAGGAAATTGTGATAACAACTCATCTGAACTGCAATCAGATAGAGTCTTATTATAAATCACCGGAAAATCCCTGACAAAGGCTCTTGCAGGAAACAAGCTCCACCCCCTAATTTTTAATCCATTGCCCAAAGTCAACGTTCCTGCAAACGTCCGGTCGGTGAAGCCTGCTGCCACGCACAAGATCCATGGAGATCCATTGCCTAAAGTTCCCCAACTTGGACCTCGATTTCCAGCTGAAGCTGAAACCAGCACTCCCTTCATCATAGCTCCAAAAGAAGCAATAGATATAGCATCTTCATATAAGGGAATGAAACGGTTACTAAAAGAAATGGATATCATGTCAACACCGTCTGCAACAGCTTGGTCCATAGCGGCAATTAGATCCGATGTTAAGCTTCCTTCACGGAAGCTAAACTTGTATACAGCTATTCTAGCTCGCGGGGCAACTCCTCTTGCTGTTCCTTGTGCATATCCAAAATGGGAAACACCTTTCGCAAAATTCCCAGCAGCAATGGAAGCGCAATGTGTGCCATGACCATTAGTATCCCTAGCAGAATTCATGGAAATGTTCAGAGTGGGATCCTCAGCCAAAAGGCCCTTGTTGAAGTAATTAGCCCCAATGAGTTTTCTGTTGCACATGGAAGTGTTAAACTGGGTGCCTGGATTGCAAATTCCTTTCCATCTTTTGGGGATTTCAGAAATACCATCATCTTGAAAACTTGCAGATTCGGGCCAGATGCCACTGTCAAGAACACCAATGATCACATCTTGGCCTAAACCAGAAGCTGGCCATAGACCAGACAAGGGATTGAGCTTGAGGTAATCAGATGTGTAAGTAGTGTCAGGTTCCACAGTTCTATCTTTGTATGCTGAAATGAAACCTGGTGACTTCTTCAAAGCTTTCAGTTCATCTTTGGATAAAACAGCACTGAAGCCATGAAACACATTGTCATAAGAGTAAACAAGTTTTGGAGCAGAGTGGAATCTATCAACTGATGAAGGAACAGAAGCTTTGATGGAATCAATAGTAGAAGAATGCCAATGATGGTGATCAGTAAAGACATTAGGCATTAAAGATTTATCCAAATGGACAATGTGAGTGGATCTTTGTGCTATAGCTAAAAAGAGATGAGCAGAAAGTGCCCATGAAAACAAGACTAGATATGGAGAATAAAGCCACAGCAGTATTCTAGTTTCCATATTTATTCACTACACACTACTCAAATCTTCAATTGACTTTATATAAGAGTGCAAAGAAAGATGAGGTCCTTGTAACAATTAATACCGTTAGGTTGAGAAGAGTTGTATGATCTTGAGTGATTCTAATGTATAAAAGACAGAAGATTTGTGTACAAGTAAACTTAGCCAATCAAGTTTTATGAATGACTCAAAAACTACAGAGCAATTGTGCAGTGGAGCTGCGGAGGTGATAATTAACCAGAGGGAAAAGGCCATAGGTACATTTTCCATGGTCCCGAGTTTGATGAATGACTCACAATCAATTATGTAGTAGGAGGTAGTGGGCCGGGAGGGGGTTGGCACTTGGCAGATGGAGCTTTATCTCCTAATTCTGGTTTAATCGTGCCCATTAAATTTTGGATTGTGATCTAATGTGTAAGAAAACTAGCCAGAATTTAAAAGTGAATTTCTGAAAGAAGAAAAAAACAGATAATAATATCATTCTTTTTAACAAGTGTTTGGATTTTTGAAACTCTTATTACCTTCATTTGAGTAGTTACTTTCATTTGTACTAACATACTCTTTTGAAAAGTCTTAGAATTTGCTTGCATAAATGAGACTTTAAAGACTTCACCAGTCCACCTGCAGAGTAGGGACTGCTACAAGTAGCCAGCTAATTAAGCACATTTACATAAGTAGATAGTGATGCCTCTCACCCTTTCCAACCCAAGTGGATATATTCAGTTGGGTCCCCTTTAATAGTGTTGTAAGGTATATATTATTTTAATGTAAGATATTTTGGTAAACATAGGGCTTTCAAGAAAAAAAAATTAAGATATTTTACTAGGAATTATAGCTCATGACCTTTTAAAAGCTACTAGTTGAGGGTAAATTTCTCAAATGGGCACTCAACTTATATCATGTTTCCTAAAAAATAACTCTGACCGAAAGTGAACTTTCTCCACCGACGAGATGACTTGGCCAGGCCCTGCAAGTTAAAAAATATTGACCCAATACCAAAACATTAAGAAAATGGTTCAATTATTACAAGGGTGTATACATTGTTGATTCTGGAATAGGACAAGTCTTAGATTAGTTTGAAAATTGTTGTCCTGTTGGTGTTTGAATCATCGACTCTAATACTAACGAACCAGCCACACCATTAAACATGGGAGCAGGATTCATTGATCCAAATCAAGCTCTTGATCGAGGACTAATATATGATGCTACTTCACAAGACTACGTCAATCTTATATGCACTATAAAGAGCAATTCAAAACATTTGCAAGATCATCAGCCAATTACCACAACTGCTCAAATCCATCAGCTGATCTCAACTATACATCATGCATTGCTCTATGGGGATCTGACCTTGAGCGGAAAAATTTCCCTCGATTGGTCAAGAAATTCACAAGGATGGTTACGAATGTTGGTTCTGGTGCAGCTAAATATACAGCAAAAGTGGAAACTCCCAGAAATGCCAGACTATCAGTATCCCCGCAAGTTTTAGCTTTTGGGAGAAAATATGAGAAAAAGAGCTATAGTTTGAGTATTCTCTATAGAGGCAATCCGAAGTTTTGTGTTAATTATGGGTTGAAAAGAATGGAAATCACACTGTAAGAAGTCTGGGGATCTTGAAGATCCTTTACAGTTTACTTTAATCCAAATAAACGTTTGTATGTACCTACACTGTTAGTATTTGGGTTTTCAAGGAAATCATTTGATTGTGTTTCTTGGATTGGTCATTATTTGGTTACGAACTCCATCCATTTTAACACGTTCTAAGTTTGATCCAGCCCGCTAATCTAACACCCATCATCACAAATAATTTGATATGAATGTTCATTTAAACAATTTATCAAACATGTTCAAGGCTTAAGCATTCGTTAAAGAGACTCACTAAGAGAGTGTCATAGTAACAAAGCAGTACAATTTTAGTAACAAAGAACTTACCGGTCCAATCGAGGATCATCTGCATATAGATTCTGATCATCATGTAACTTGCAGAATTAGTAGTAGAACATCAACAACATGAAGTGAAGTGAAGTTTGTTACTTCTGTCTCTATCTGCCTCCGAAAGTTCATTGATATTCTGGAAATTCATTCACAACTGATGAAATTAATTATGCTTTAAGAATTAGTAACTCTGCTGTTAAGAGTTTCTGGGAATAAACTAGTGGCTTACTTATATGGATGGACTTAATGAATTCTTACCTCGTGAGCTAACTAACTTTTGGGTTTAACCAGAATTTGTATGGTGGGACAGTTGAGATTCCGCCCTACTTAATAAGAAATTTCAGGTTCGAACTTTTAAGATAGAAAATGTCTTTCTATTTGAGGTCTGATATTGAATTGAAAATATCTTTCTTTTTAACAAGCAAATAGATTTTGAATATTGCCATGCCCTCTAAGAAAGGCTCAAAATTGTCATCGATCCATAAACTTCTTCACTTATATTGCCCATCCCAAAATATCATTTGAAAAGTATTTGGATTTCCAACCAGAAACATTTATGTTTAACTTTTTAATAATTGAAAAATATCTCCAGTATGTTATTTTAACTTTTTCAAATGCTAAAAGAGTTCTATGTGTCTATCTTCTTAGGCAAATTATTTATATGTAGTACATTGCTAGTAAAGCTTATTGAACTCTTTCTTTTATTGATCAATGAGTTCTTAGGGATAAAAAGGCTTAAAGTTTCTTGTAGCGCATACATAGTTTATCGAATAACACAAACTTGTTCATTCAGCGTACATAACGTCATGATCATAAATCTTAATCTTCTGCACCCCACAAATCAACTGTGGTAGTTAACACTATTGGACTTCTTACTGAACGATTTCCATTCTTTTCAACCCAAGTGATAGAACCATCTTGACCTCCTTTCTCGTCACCTCTATAACGAATTGTCAAAGTATAGCTTTGCTTCTCATTTTTGTTCATGAATACCAAAGTTTGTGGTGACACAGAAATCGTAGAATTCCTAGGATTCTCTATTTTTACTATATAAGTTGCTCCAGCTTTACCAACATTTGTAAGGGTTCTCCTGAATTTCTGTTCCAACCAGGGGTAGTTACCCTCCTGGCTGTATGAATAAAAAGCAATGAATGATGGATAATTGAGATCAGCTGATGGATTTGAGCAGTTGCCGTAATTGGCTGATGATCTTGCAAATGTTTTGAACTGCTCTTCTGTGAAATTCAAAGAGCATATAAGATTGATGTAATCTTGTGGCGTAGCATCATATACTAGGCCGGGATCAAGTGCCCTGTTTGGATCAACATGCCCTGATCCGATGCCTAGAGGCGAGGCTACCATGTCATCGTCCTCTGTAATAGGCTTTTGTGCACTATTCAAATGGTTTGCGGTTGTCATCATGGCAGAGCGAACAGCTGAAGGACTCCAATCAGGATGTGCGCCTTTTAGCATTGCTGCAATTCCAGCAGCATGAGGTGCAGCCATGGATGTGCCTGATTTAAGCTCGTAATCAGTGGTTAATTGTAGGTTCTCAATAGAAACCGAAGGGATATTAGGTGGAACTGCTGCAAGAATAAGTGCCCCTGGAGCCATAATATCTGGCTTTGCGGTTCCTGCGTAGCTTCTGGAGGGCCCTCGTGATGAGTATCCAAGAAGAAATGGGCTTGGCCTTTCTCTATCCACATATGTTTCTTGGAATGTTATGGTAGCAGTGGGAGCAACACTGTTTTTAACGTAATGGATGACTTGTTTCCCTTCCTTTTTGTCAATCACAACTCCTTGGTGGGTAAAAGAAGCAGACCTGTGTTGAATCCATCCCATTTTTTGGTCAACTTTAGCTATTCAATTGGTACAAGCAATTGTTAAAAAGGAATAGTAATTGGAGTTGAAAATTAAGACTTGGTAGTTGGCAAATTGGTAAGATTTGCAAACCATTTTTGACTTTGTTATTTTACCTATGTCATTAGTGACATAGGCATGGTTTTATCCTTCTATAAATAGAGCATTCTTGCTCATTTGTAGAACACACCAAGTTAGAGAGAAAAACCATTTTGAGAGCAAAGTGAGGTATTCCATAGACTATACAAAAGAATAGTCTGTGAAGAAAAATAGAGTGTGAGCGATATTTTAGTAAGACGGAAACCAAAAGAGTGTTGTTTCTTTTGAGTGTGTAGTAGTCACTTTGAGTATTGTATTTGTGACTACACAGTGTAAAATTCCTTACTATAGTAATATCAGTTGCTCCTCTTGGCCGTGGTTTTTTCCCTTATTTAGAAGGGTTTCCACGTAAAATTTGGTGTCGTTATTTTCCCATTTTATTTCCATTACTTTTACCATATATATTGTTGTGCTTGTCCGCGTTTTCCCAACAAACTGGTATCAGAGCCAAGGTTTTATCTGAGTATGCTCTGTGGTTGCAGCACAGTCTGAACTTCCACATCAGAAAAGATTTACTTTGATTTGCGATAACTATATTTTTGGGGAAAACAATGGAAGCCAACACAAGTAGAATGGTTACTTTGAATGGTGTTAATTATGCCATTTGGAAGGGAAAATGGAAGATCTGCTTTATGTTAAGAATTTTTACAAACCAGTATTTACCACTGTAAAGCCTGATAATAAAACAGATGAAGAATGGAATCTGTTGCATAGACAGGTTTGTGGATTCATTAGGCAATGGGTCGACGATAATGTGTTGAACCATATTTCTGGGGAAACACATGCTCGAACCCTATGGGAGCATCTTGAAAGTTTGTATGCTCGGAAGACTGGCAACAACAAAATGTTCTTAATAAAGCAGATGTTGAGTTTGAAGTATCATGATGGTTCTCCATGACAGACCATCTGAATAATTTTCAGGGGATCATGAACCAATTATCTGCTATGGGCATCAAATTTGATGAAGAAATTCAAGGCTTGCTTCTACTTGGTTCCCTACCAGACTCTTGGGAAACATTTAGAACGTCATTGTCAAATTCTGCTCCGGATGGTGTAATCTCTATGGATTCCGCCAAGAGTAGTGTCTTGAACGAAGAGATGAGAAGAAAAACTCAAGTTTCCTCTTCGTCGGATGTCCTGATAACTGGCCCAGGGGGAGAAACAAAACTCGTGGTTCTCAGAATAGAGAACAAAATAAGAGCAAATCCAGAGGCAGACTTAAGGATATTGAGTGCTATCATTGTGGTATGAAAGGGCACACAAAGAAGTTCTGCAGGAAGTTGAAGAGGGAGAACAAAAACAAAGAGGAAACTAAAGAAGATGGCAATGAAAATTGCCTAGCCACCGTCACCACCGAAGATCTTGTTACCGTTCTTGATGCAAACATGATAAATATTGCTTGTGATGAGTCAAGCTGGGTTGTGGACACTGGTGCCGCATCTCATGTGACATCAAGGAAGGATTTTTTCTCTTCCTATACTCCTGGTGATTTTGGAACTTTGAGTATGGGTAATGAGACTGTTTCTAGGGTGGTTGGTATTGGTACAATTGTTTGAAAACTAGTGTTGGAACTAAACTAGTTTTGAACAATGTGAAACATGCTCCTGATGTTCGTCTGCACCTAATTTCTGTTGGTGTTTTAGATGATGAAGGATATGTTAGTACCAACGGTGATGGAAAATGGAAGCTCATCAAGGGTTCCTTGGTTGTGGCTCGTGGTAACAAACGTCGTGGTCTATATTGGACTACGGCCTCTGCTTGTGTTGATATGGTGAATGCGGTTGAGAGCGATAGCTCTTCAACATTATGGCACAAGAGGCTTAGCCACATCAGCGAGAAAGGACTTAATGTTCTAGCCAAGAAGAAATTTTTGTCAAATTTCAAAAGTGCTAAATTAGAAAAGTGTGAGCACTGTTTGGCTGGTAAACAAAATAGAGTTTCCTTTAAGTCCTACCCTCCTTCGAGAAAGACAGAGTTGCTTGAGTTTGTGCACTCTGATTTATGTGGTCCAATGAAGACAAAGACATTAGGTGGTGCACTCTACTTTGTCACTTTCATTGATGATTGCTCGAGAAAACTTTGGGTCTATGTCTTGAAGACTAAAGACCAAGTGTTAGGTGTCTTCAAGCAGTTTCAGGCTTCAGTTGAAAGAGAAACTGGAAAGAAACTGAAATGCATTCGTACTGATAATGGTGGTGAATATTGTGGACCATTTGACGAATACTGCAAGCATCAAGGTATTAGACACCAGAAGACTCCTCCCAAGACTCCTCAGCTTAATGGTTTGGCTGAGAGGATGAACAGGACCTTGATGGAAAGAGTTAGATGTTTGCTTTCTGAAGCAAAGTTGCCGAACTCATTTTGGGGTGAGGCTTTATTGACCGCTGCACATGTTATTAATCTATCTCCTGCTGTTGCTTTGCAAAGTGATGTACCAAATAGTGTTTGGTATGGAAAGGATGTTTCCTATGACCATTTGAGAGTATTTGGTTGCAAAGCTTTTGTACATGTGCCAAAAGATGAGAGGTCAAAGTTAGATGCCAAGACAAGGCAATGCATCTTCATTGGATATGGCCTAGATGAATTTGGTTACAGGCTATATGATCCAATTGAAAAGAAACTTGTGAGAAGCCGTGATATTATTTTCATGGAGAATCAAACAATTGAAGATATTGACAAAGCGGAGAAGGTAGAATCTTCAAGTTTTGATGGTATAATTCATCATGATGACGTTCCTCACACAAGTGTGCATGATGTTGTTGGGCTTGATAATCATAGTGACGCCCAGAATCATGTATCAAATCAACATGTTGATGTTGATAATAACAATGATATTGTTATTGATGATCCTGTTGCTCATGAAGTTGTGGACGAATCAAATATTCCGCTTCGGAGGTCCACAAGACAGCGGTTTCCTTCCTCCCGTTATTCATCCAATGAGTATGTGTTACTCACTGACGGGGGAGAACCTGAATGTTATGAGGAGGCCATGGAAGATGAGCACAAGGATCAATGGATTGAAGCCATGCAAGATGAGATGAAGTCTTTGCATGAGAACCACACTTATGAGTTGGTAAAATTGCCCAAGGGCATGAGAGCTTTGAAGAACAAGTGGGTGTTCAAAGTTAAAGTTGAAGAACACAACTTGAAGCCCAGGTACAAAGCTAGATTGGTTGTTAAGGGATTCGGTCAAAGGAAGGGTATTGACTTTGACGAAATATTTTCTCCTGTTGTGAAAATGTCCTCGATTCGCACAGTTCTAGGTTTGGCTGCTAGTCTTAATTTAGAGATTGAGCAAATGGATGTGAAGACGGCTTTCCTTCACGGTGACCTAGAAGAAGAGATTTATATGGAACAACCTGAGGGCTTCAAAGTAGAAGGTAAAGAAAATTTTGTGTGCAAACTCAAAAAGAGTCTTTATGGCCTAAAACAAGCTCCTAGACAGTGGTACAAGAAGTTTGAATCTGTTATGGGGAGCAAGGCTATAAGAAGACTTCTTCAGATCATTGCGTATTTGTACAAAAATTTTCTGACAATGATTTTATCATCCTCCTGTTGTATGTGGATGATATGTTGATTGTGGGCAAGAATACTTCCAAGATTGACGAGCTGAAGAAAGAGTTGTGTAAGTCTTTTTCTATGAAAGACTTGGGTCATGCCAAGCAAATTTTGGGCATGAGAATTACTCGTCTTAGAGATAAAAGAAAGATTTATTTGTCCCAGAAGAAGTACATTGAACGTGTACTGGAGCGCTTCAATATGAAGAATGCTAAGCCTGTTAGTACACCTCTTGCTGGTCATATGAAGTTGAGCAAGAAGATGTGTCCTACAGCTAGGGAGGAAAAAGAGAACATGGCCAAAGTTCCATATTCCTCCGTCGTCGGAAGTCTAATGTATGCAATGGTGTGCACTAGACCTGATATTGCTCACGCAGTTGGTGTTGTGAGCAGATTTCTCGAAAATCCGGGAAAAGAGCATTGGGAAGCTGTGAAGTGGATACTCAGGTATCTTAGAGGAAGCTCAGATGAATGTTTGTGTTTTGGAGCATCAAATCCAATCTTGAAAGGCTATACAGATTCTGATATGGCAGGTGACCTTGATAACAGAAAATCCACTACTGGATATTTGTTTACTTTTTCAGGGGGAGCTATATCATGGCAGTCAAAGTTGCAGAAGTGTGTTGCACTCTCTACAACTGAAGCTGAGTATATTGCGGCTACTGAAGCCGGCAAGGAGATGATATGGCTAAAGCGATTTCTTCAAGAGCTTGGTTTGAATCAAATGGAGTATATTGTCTATTGTGATAGCCAAAGTGCAATAGACTTGAGCAAGAACTCCATGTACCATGCAAGAACAAAACACATCGACGTCAGATATCATTGGATTCGCGAGGAAGTGGAGAGTGAATCATTTCACATCAAAAAGATCCACACAAGTGAAAATCCTGCAGATATGCTGACCAAGACGATACCGAAAGACAAGTTCGATTTATGCAAAGAACTTGTGGGTATGAGCTCTCTCTAAAGAAGATGAAGATACCTTCTTCCAGTAAATGGGACTGGAGGGGGAGATTTGTTGAATCCATCCCATTTTTTGGTCAACTTTAGCTATTCAATTGGTACAAGCAATTGTTAAAAAGGAATAGTAATTGGAGTTGAAAATTAAGACTTGGTAGTTGGCAAATTGGTAAGATTTGCAAACCATTTTTGACTTTGCTTATTTTACCTATGTCATTAGTGACATAGGCATGGTTTTATCCTTCTATAAATAGAGCATTCTTGCTCATTTGTAGAACACACCAAGTTAGAGAGAAAAACCATTTTGAGAGCAAAGTGAGGTATTCCATAGACTATACAAAAGAATAGTCTGTGAAGAAAAATAGAGTGTGAGCGATATTTTAGTAAGACGGAAACCAAAAGAGTGTTGTTTCTTTTGAGTGTGTAGTAGTCACTTTGAGTATTGTATTTGTGACTACACAGTGTAAAATTCCTTACTATAGTAATATCAGTTGCTCCTCTTGGCCGTGGTTTTTTCCCTTATTTAGAAGGGTTTCCACGTAAAAAATTTGGTGTCGTTATTTTCCCATTTTATTTCCATTACTTTTACCATATATATTGTTGTGCTTGTCCGCGTTTTCCCAACAGTGGGAACACAAACACATCACCAGGATTCAAGATTTTGGAGAAGAGACGACTCTTAAAGAAGTTTGCAGGATCAGGGACAAAAAGTCCTACATAGATAGAACCCTCCAGGATAGTCATCAGTGCAGAAGCTCGAGGGTGTGCGTGAAGTGGGAAAAGACTTAATGGTTCAAAGTCAAGACGGCTCACAGAAATACCTAGAGTGTTAAGTCCAGGCATGCTGTTTACATCCACAAGCTTTACAGCAACACCAGACCCAGGCACTGCATTTCCACTAACATTAAGACCTGAAAAATAGAAATCATTTGGTGTTGCAAGCTTTAGGTCTTTGCAAATCTTCCCATTCACGAAAACTGCAGAGGTACGATAAAATGAAGTTAAGCATATTGTTGACATCCTTTGGACGGGAGTAACGTCGCGGTGACTCAATTAAAAAAGAATTTAGTTAAAAAATAATTTTAAAACGGATAAAAGGGGGTTAAAGGGAAAAGAGAGTCGCCACCTAATTTTAGGAAAAACTAGGAAACCGATTAATAAATTAATTTAAAAGATAGTCTACGAAACCAAATTGATTCTAGGTAAGGGGTTCAAATTATTCCGAAGGAAAGGGATTAGGCATCCTTCGGAATCCACAAATGTGGTTCCCGACTGAGTTAATTTTTTCAAATTGAGGAGGAAAAATAAAATAATATACAAATATGATAACATGCAATATACACAATAAAAATAACATAATAATATCGGCCTAAGATTTGCCTAACATCGATATATACAAAATAATAAATTGAAAATATAATTCGAACTCCTTTCGAATAGCTTCAAGGAAGCAAGTCTTGGGTACCTGTAAACACACTTAATAAAAGTGTTAGTAATAAATAAATATGAATAAAATTGAATATATGAAATAATAATTTAAAAATAAAAATCCGTCTTATTAACATTGGAGGCCTTGGAAATCGACGGTAATTTCTTCATCGGCCAATTTCAATATATAAAATATATAAACTTAATTAAATTTCCGTCTTTTAAAATGGGAAAGCCTCCAAAACCGACGGAGAGATTTTTTCATTGGCCATATTTAATAAAACAAAACACGAAGCCAATCAATTTTAATAAAACAAACATGAAGCCAACCAATAAAATAAAGAGGATAATTCAACAAAAACAAATAAAATGAAGAAATCTAGTCTAAAAAAAATCAAACATTATCAATAATTAAAGCAAACTATCGAAAACTCGAACAAATCACTCAATATTAACATAACGATAATAATCAACAATAATAGTAATAATAATAAATAAAAAAAAAAAAAAATAATATCAACCATAACAGAGGAACCATGCATTATAATAATAAACAAAAATAACAATCCAAATGCAATAGTGCAAAAGTAGGCGTGCATAATCAACAATTAAATAAAATAAATCAATAACTAGAGAGAATAATATATAATTAACCTTTGGACAGATTATAATTCAACTAACATATGACAAAACAATAAATGAATAAAAATAACAAAGAACTAAACAATCAGATATAAAGGTACAATGAAGCAACAATGACAATAGAATTAGCAAACAGTAATTAAATATATAAAAATATATAAAGTAAAATAAATGTGACCAGAGTCATTAGAAAACTGCAATATTCATTAAAATGACATCATAACGGTGAGTAAAACAAAGCAAAAACAAGGAGATTAAAGAAAGAAATTAGCTGGTAAATAACATTTCTAACTCAAAAAAAATAAAAATATCATGGATCTATTCATAACGATAATAATAAGCAATCTTAAACAAAAGATAAATAAAAATGACCGGAGTTTGAGCTCCTCCGGCCAAATATGAAAAGAACAAAGTGAGTACCTCAAAAGCAAAAATAACAGAGCAACGAAGCAAAGCAAAATAAACTGAAGCCACATTTAGTTTAGTTAGACTTGGAAGTGAAACCTCAAACCTCACCGGAAATGGAGTTGTTGGTGTCCTCCGGCGTAGTCATGATGTGAAGCTTCGCCGGAGATGGTGATGTTGTTGGGTCTTGTAGTGCGAGCTACGAGCTCACTGGTTGTTCGCCTGCAAACAATGAATTTAAGAGAAAAAAATGTAAAGGGAAGGGAGAAGGAAGCTGATTCACGATGGGGTCTTGTTCGCTGGTGACTTGGAGCTTTGTTCCAGTTGTGCTCGCTTCGCCGGAATTAATGGTGAAAAACACCTACAAATCCAAACAAAAATTGAAAAGGGTAAACGGAATGGGGCTGGTCCGAGAAGAGGAGAGATGAATCTGCTTGGTTGAGGTTCGGATCTGGTGGAGGAGGTAGTTATTTACTAGTTATTTTCAGGCGAGTTTGGGGTCGGTGGTTGCTTTGTTGAACGGATGTTCCACCTGGTAGTGAGGGGAGAATAGAGGGGTTTTGTGGTGGCGTTGGTGAGAAAATGGTTGGAGATAGGGGAGGAGAGAAAGGAGAAGAGAGAGAGGGTGGTGGAGGCGGTTTTGGTTGGTTGGAGAAGAAGGAAAATGGAGAGTGATTTGAGGTTGTTTGGGTGGCTTCCAAGGAGAGGGGTTTTACCGGAAAATGGAAAAAAAACAAAAAGGGGTCTTTTGGGTTGCCGGAACTTCGCCGGATTCCGGGGTGGTGGTGCCCGGAAAATATTGATAAGTGCAATTTTTGTCTATAAAAAATCTGAAAATTCTCAACCCTAATTTAAAAATATTTCACCACCCTAAACCTAATGGACAAAATTTCTTTAAATAGGAATTGTAATACAATAAGCCCAAGTCATGGGCCTGAAATTATGGCCCAAAAATCGCTTATTGATAAAATATATGTGTATGAATTTTTGGACTGTGCAAGATATCAAAATAAATATTAACAAATGTAACAGAGAAAATTAATATGAAAAATATAACAAACGTAACCAATGACATGTAGCAAAAGTAATTTAACGGAAATAATGATTTTATAAAAAATAAACAAATATTGAAACGTCTGGCTGTGACAAAATAATATAAACATAACAACCGATAAAAATCTTAATACTTCGAGGAAAAGGATGATTATCAACCAAATTTCATTAAAATGATAAAAACATGTAATTTGAACTATTTAAAATAAAATACTTTAAAAATGTATTAATATTAAAACTATCAGACCAAAATTTGGTGTCAACAACTTGCCCCTTTGTTTGATTAGGATCGATGAAAGAGATCCTTGTCAAACAAAGTTGACGAACCCAAATTTGGTTTGATAAACTTTGAACAAAATGATACTTTAGTAGAGCTTTTGAGCAAGACTCCACGTCCGTTGACTCGGCTGAAAAATAATAATAAAGACAGAGATTGATTGTAAACTGAGAAAATTCACATACCTTTGATGTTACTTGC
This sequence comes from Solanum lycopersicoides, assembly GCA_022817965.1. NCBI lineage: Eukaryota > Viridiplantae > Streptophyta > Magnoliopsida > Solanales > Solanaceae > Solanum > Solanum lycopersicoides. The sequence continues at coordinate 111,533,033 of CM040618.1, forward strand.
AAAATTGCACAATGAAGGTGGTGTACCTTTTGAAAGGAGGATGATGTGAATAACATGTCACTTTGAATGAGGTGACAACCCAGCGCGTCTCTTTGAAAGGAGGACGACCCAATTTGAAAATTACGTGTCACTTTGAACGAGGTGACAACCCAACGTGTCTCATTGAAAGGCGGACGACCCAACATGTCACTTTGAAAAAGGTAACAACCCAATCTTGAACTTAACGTGTCATTTGAAGGGGGATGACAACCCAATGTTGAACATAACGTGTCATTTGAAGGGAGATGACAACCCAATCTCGAACTTAACGTGTCATTTGAAGGGAGATGACGACCCAACCTTGAACCTAACGCCATTTGAAGGGGGATGACAACCCAATGTTTAACATAACGTGTCATTTGAAGGGAGATGACAACCCAATCTTGAACTTAACGTGTCATTTGAAGGGACATGACACCCAACGTATCTCTTTGAAAGGCGGACGACCCAACTTGAACATAACATGTCATTTGAAAGGATATGACAACCCAACGTGTCTCTTTGAAAGGCGGACGACCCAACTTGAACATAACATGTCATTTGAAGGGATATGACAACCCAACGTGTCTCTTTGAAAGGCGGACGACCCAACTTGAACATAACATGTCATTTGAAGGGATATGACAACCCAACGTGTCTCTTTGAAAGGCGGACGACCCAACTTGAACTTAACATGAATGAAGTATCACAAAATCTGCAATAACCATGTTAGTAGCAAATATAACATAAAAGCGACATAAAATATGCAAACATGACCTCATATAGACAAGGTAATTAACTGATGGGGCAATTTGAACTTAGATAAAAAAAAATGACAATTTGAAATTGAATAACAAATAAAAAGTGTCATATTGAACGACATGACAAACCAATTTGAAAAGAATTAGTTATTTGAGATAATAAATTAATTTCTAAAAGATATCATTTTGAAAGGTATGACGGCTAAATAATAAATATATAAATAAATGTCATTTTAAAGGTATGGCTACCAAAAAAAATAAAAATAAAAAATATGTCATTTTGAAGGGTATGACTACCAAAAATGCAATTTGAACTTTGAAACGGTCCACAAAGTTATTTGGACAAATATGATGATAAAAAATTTAAAATGATGTCAATTTTAAGGATATGACGACCAAAATTTAAAAGATGTCATTTTGAAGGGATATGACGACCAAAATGAAAAGATGTCATTTCAAAGGTATGACGACCTAATTTAAAAAGATGTCATTTTGAAGGATATGACGACCCAAAAATAAAAAGATGTCATTTTGAAAGGTAATGACGACCTAAATTTAAAAAGATGTCATTTTGAAGGATATGACGACCCAAAAATGAAAAGATGTCATTTCAAAAGGTATGACGACCTAAATGTAAAAAGATGTCATTTTGAAGGATATGACGATCCAAAATAAAAAGATGTCATTTTGAAGGGTATGACTACCCAAAAAATATGATTTGAACTTTGAAATGGTCCACAAAGTTATTTGGACAAATATCAACAATGAAACGGTCCACAAAGTTGTTTGGACAAAATTGAAAAGTGGATTTTAACCCATTTTTGTTTTATGAACAATAAAACATATTTTAACTTGGTTAGCACCAACAAAAGTATTGTACAAAAAATTCTCATAGTTCTTTATCTTTCAACTGAGATTGATTATTCGAGATAAATCCTATGGATTCAAGTGGTACCTCAAATGTTCTTAAGTAACAACAAGATTTGTCCATCTTGCTATAAAAAAGACTTTGAACTAGACCAAAAATCATGTTTCAAGTGCCCTCACTATAAAGAAAATCCCAATTTCCACACGTTTAAATATTTTAATTTGGGAAATATCTGAAAAAGCACACTCACACTCAGAAAAATGTTCAACGCATGCAATTGTGATACCATATGCTTGGCTTCATGTAATCTCAACTAATATGAGAACAAATGAATTGGAATCATGTAGGTTTGTTAATAGCTTGTAATGTGGGCTTAGAGACGGATAATAGTCATTTGGGATAAAGTGACTTGCCCCAATAAGTTTTCTGTTGCACATTGAAGCGTTAAACTGTGTGCCTGGCTTGCAAATTCCCTTCCACCTTTTGGGGATTTCAGGCATACCATCATCTTGAAAACTCGGCAGATTCTGGCCAGATGCAAGAATCAAGAACAGCAACAATCACATCTTGGCCTAAACCAGAAGCTGGCCATAGCCGCAATGAAGGATTGAGTTTGAGGAAATCAGAAGTGTGAGTAGTATTGAGGTTCACAGTTCTATCTTTGTAGCTGAAATGAAACCTGGTAACTTCTTCAAAGCTGCCAGTTCATCTTTTGACAAAACAGCACTAAATCCATGTAACAAATTGTCATAGGAGTAAACAAGTTTGGAGCAGAGTGAAATCTGTCTACTGATGAAGGAACAGAAGCTTTGATGGAATCAATAGTGGAGAATGCCAATGATGGTGATCAGTAAAGACATTAGGCATTAAAGATTTGTCCAAATGGACAATATAAGTGGATCTTTGTGCTAAAGCT